>CM035126.1:106322919-106672919 GCA_020205555.1 Panax stipuleanatus
TTACTAACATCAATAAACAATTGTTAACTGATAATGTTTTCAAATAAATTATTATGACTATAATAATAACCGTTATGATAATGAGTAATAATAATACCCAATTGCTTTACATTCGGTATTAAGGAAAATGTACATGGATTATGTGTATATACACTACTTGATACATTATATCAATATTTGCTCATTAGAAGTAACATTGTGACTTAAGTGTGTGTATATATATATATATATAAACCAAGTGTGGGCATACATTATACACAATTTGCCAGTTGCTGAGTTCTTATTTCCTTGACCCATGATATGAGCTTCATTTCTTCTCACGTGTGTACCCACATGGCTAGCTACTCTACTCCTTCTCTCAATCTCAGCAATATAGAGCTAATGAATAGATGGGGAGTGGGATTCATGATGAGTTCCACCAACTCTTCACCAACCTTTTGTTAACCATTATACATTCTTGCAATCCTTTAAATTAATTTGGAAGATAATAGCATTGTCTAGATTATGGAATTGCCTATAAGAGTAAGCTCTTCTCCTTTCATTTTCTTTTACTGAGCTTTACATTCTGAGTTCTATTGAATTGAGAGAGTGAGAGAGAGATACAACAGCAAGTCCATTTCTGTAGCAGAGGTATACTCCATTTTTAGTTTTTGTAAAATTCTAAATTCTTGATTTTTGAATTGATCATAGATTGATTGATTAAGTGATTGGAATATGTTTGTTAAGTGTTATATAAGGTTATAATCATGTTAGTTATATAATGTAGCTGCAATAAAATCGAATTCATTAAGAATTTCTGAGATGGGTTGTCAAAACTGCCGAAGCAGTTTAGCTTCTGGTCTGGTCGACAGCCTGCGCCAGTTATGTACTGGCCAGCGGCGCAGCTGCGCCAGGACCAGTTTCTAGTTGTTATTTTCTGTTAAGTGCTGTGATGTACTAACATGCGATATATCATTGGAACAAGCTTGTGAACATGATTTAACTTGTAGATATTAGTACAATGACATGATATAAGTATGTATAATCATGATAATGTACACTATTGATGAAAAGCCTTGTAGTTTATAAATGAACTTAGAATTTGCTAAAGCGAACTTGTTACGAACGTATCATGTGAACCTTCTGATTTTTATGAACATGATAGTATGATTTATACTGACATGAAATGCATGTTTAAAATGTTGAACACGCTAGCATACTTGATCGAAAGTTAAGACGTTTTCAAAAGAAAAACTTAAGACTTTCAAAGTAAACTTGACCAAGACTTATGTCTTTTAGATTCTGACCATATGAGAGCGTTTATATGGCTTAATAATGTGTTTTAATACATGAGTGTCATGGTTACAAAACACTTTGTTTATGCTAAACGACCTTTGTGGACTTAGTATACTTTTCAATGAAAACTTAGAATATGAGAGGTAATAACATCAAGTACTAAGTGGATTATGTTATGATCATGCAAGCATGAGTATTAAGATCTCATTATGCCTATTGTGACGAACGAGAATTTTGTAAAGATATTGAATATTTATGGAGATAAATAAATATTTTTAATGATTTAATTATTGAATTAAATAATTAATTCATGAATTTGTGGTAGATTAATTTAATTATATGTGTGACATTAATTAAATTAATATGTAGTGATTTAATAGTTCAAAGTATTTAATTAATTGAGTTTATTTGATTAATTGAATTAATTAAATAAGCATATGTTACTTTAATTAATTTAATAATTAATTAATGAGTTAATGAATTGACATAATTAATAAATAAAAATATTAATTATGTGACAATGTGTTTAATGTGAATTATCTTATTTTATTTAATTAATTTAAATAAAATTAATTAATTAATAAGTGATGTGACAATTAAGTATATAGTAAATTAGTTTATTAAAATAAATGGAAAAAAAAAATAAAAGAAGAAGAAGCCAAACAAGGCCCTTGTGGGAGTTATATTACAACGGATATATTATATATTTATATATATATGTACGTTATCTTCCTAAGTTATTTTATCAGAAGAAATTAGAGAAGTCAGAGAAAGAAAAACGTAGAAAGTTTCAGAGAGAAGAAGAAGAAGAGATTGAGAGAAAGGAATTTGAGAAATCTTAAGTATTATTTGTGATTGTGTTATCTTCATACCAAAAGGGTAATTCTTCTTTTAAGTTTTCAAAATTAAGATTTCTTAAATACGTACTTTTAAGTTTTCTGTGAAAATTGGGTTTTCCAATTGGGTTATGATATGGCTTTATCTATATGGGTATGTAATTATAACATATTTTCTAACGTATATACATGTTTTAAAGTAATCAATTTTATATAATTTGGCCTTAATTGGTTTTTTCGAAAAGTTACAGAGTTTTCTACGATGTTGTAAAATTTCTCTGTCAGTACTTATTTTTGGGAAATTAAAGTGTGAGGTTATTATATATGTGACCGTATATGTTAGTATTATGTGTTGGATCATGTATCCATGATTTACACTGATCACACCAAATAACTTTGTTAATAAATGGGTTTGATGAAATTACAGAGTATTGAATATGGGTGAATAACCCATATGGGTTAAATTAATGATTGAATCATATGTTTATATTTAAATTGATACATGAATATGATTGTATATGTAAAACAAAGAAAATGGAATTGAAATGAATGGATTCGGTGTAGTAACGAATCCGTAAGGAGATTTTTATGTTTTTCATTAAACTCTTGAAAGTTTTGAAGAACAGTGAAAATTAATATTTTGATTTGTATAATTACATAACTTGGAATGTTAAGAATATGTTATAAGTGATATATAATGTTCCTGTGAAGTTTATACTTCATGGGTAACATTATAAATCAGTGTAATAATGTGAATTGGGAGAAAATGGGAGAAAATCTGTGTTCGTTCGCGAACTTCAGATTCTGAAATTCCGCAGCCGCGCGGCCGCGCCGGCTGCAAGGCAAAATGGCGCGCGGCCGCGCCTGTCCGAAAATTTTGAAAAAAATTGATAAGTGTTGGAAAATTTTGAAATGTGTTTTGAGTCTAATGAACATGAACACATGTTGTATAAATATAATAAAATATTGATATGAGTTTAATAATTTATGTTATGTAATTAATTAATAAATTAATTACATGACTTAAACTATTATTTGTAAAGGTTAAATAATGTGTTATAAACATTAAGACATTATTTTAAATTTAATTAACATGATGACATGTTATGTATGTAATGAGTTATTAATACAAGTTAATAACTTAAGATACGTGATTAATTAACAAGTTAATTAATCAACGTAAACCATTATTTGAAAACCTAATAATGAGTTTGAAGAATACTATTGTAAATCAATCATCATATCGAACTTGTGATTAATTGATATTGTGAATGTATTGATAGGTAAGAGTAATTAAAGAAGTGAGTAATAATTGTAGCTTGCGCACGAGGCAAGTTTCCTAAACTCAAATCTTTATATTTGAGCAAGTTTTCTATCCTTAACTTATTATTATTGTTTGGCAAGTTTCCTAAAATCAAATCTTTATATTTGAGCAAGTTTTCTATCCCTAACTTATTATTATTGTTTGGCAAGTTTCCTAAACTAAACTCTTTAAATTAAGCAATTGCTATGCTTAATTACTATTGTTGAGCAAATTCTTACTCTTGAATATCCAAGTTTAGAATTTCATATGAGATGCCATGATTCTTTTAAAAGTATTATTTAAGTGTACAATACTTATTCGATTGTATACCTTGGGAAGTTAATATTCAATTTGAATATCATTTATTGAGTTATCCAAACCAACTTTATTTGGTGCGGATTCTGATGTCAAACTGAGATGAACAACCCTAATATAGGGAATTAATGAAGATGCTTAAAGCGTTACGATAGTGTGCACAGTATCAGTACGAAGGGCTGATCTCCCTAAGTACGAGAAGTAAAGTCTATAGTCTTGTGACTGTTAAAGGTTGAAAAGGTTAATATACTTGACAACCTAAGACTCGGTTCAAGGTCTTAATGACCCTCAGAAGTAATTTGACTCTTGACTAATATTCTTGATTCAAAAGTTGAGAAGTAATTTGACTCTTGGTTAATATTCTTGATTCAAATGTTGAGCTTTCTGTTATTCAGAATTCTTTCACTCGCATGTTATTATTCTGTCATATTTTTATACTTGCGGGCATCCGTGCTCACTCTTGCATAATAACATTGCAGCTAATAATGAACGAAGTGATGTACCTTCTAGTAGCAAGGGCAAAGGAAAAGCTAACAAGTGATGAAGATTTGTGTTGTCATGAATAATGTTAAAGTTTAAGATTTATGTGTGATGATTTAAGACTTATTTATTTACGTTTCCGCAAAAGAGATTTAAGGTTAAGTATAACCTGGGAATTATGATGTATTTTTATTTCAGATGATGTAAGATGATGATTTATTTATCTAATAAATGAATTTCATTATTTATGGGTAGATAGTTGTATGATATTGGAACAGTGAACACCAAATCCTGTAGAAATTAAGATACCGGATTTGGGGGTGTCACAAGTTGGTATCAAAGCCGTAGGTTATGAACCTTAGGTGGGGGGAAAACCTTAGGATAGTAGCCTTCATGAAGATAGTAATGACAACTCTGATTGAGTTCTAAGAAAGATAATAAAATTACCTTATGTGCTATGTGCTTATGTGTTCATACTTGTTAGAGTATTGATTAACATCACGTAAAAACTAAGACTTAAAACTTATTTTGTCAGGATGTCAGATACTGGAGGAGCTAGTAAGTCCAGGGATGTTGTACCCCTAGAGACTAGAGATGAGGAGCCCCGGGACATACACACTGTCTGGGAGCAGTTAGTACAGCCACAGCCATCTCCTGTAAATCCAGATTTAGGTCAGGAGCATGAGCCAGAGATTGACTCAGAGGAGGACCCTGAGGAGGTTGAGATCCCGGCTGAGGCAGCCGAGGAGGAGGAAGACCCTGAAGAGGAAGAGGAAGAGGAGGAGGAAGACCTTGAGGAGTTTCCACCGAACTCTGACAGTGCTGATATGTATGATTTATTATATGATCGCAACGTAGAGTTACGAGATACAATTCAGGAGTTGAGGGAGCAGTCAGTTGCTCAGGGTGGTGAGATTGAGACACTCCACACCCGTCTTGGCAATGTGGAGTGGGATTTGGTTCATGAGAAGGGCCAAAGTGAGCAGAAGACAGAGGAGATAGAAAAGTTAAAGAATGAGTTGAAAGAGAAATCTGAAAGACTCGCCATAGTGGAAGAAGCTTGGGTGAGAAATGCACGACGTACAGATCTGGCAGAGGATGATGCGCGTGCGAAGAGAGTTAAGGTTGCAGAGACGTGCTACACGTTTCTGAGGGCAATGGATGAGGCCCAGGACCGAGTTATGAGATATCCAATTCAGTTCGAGGGACTGCCTGGGTATATGTTAGATCGCAGGACTATGTCCCGCATTATAGAGGAGGAACGTAGTGAAGCTGTCCGACGCCTTAGTAGGCCGTGATAGGATAATATGATATTGTTAACGTTTAAACAATCGTAAATAATGTAAATTCCAATGTAATTATAAACAAAGGAATATTGTGATAATGTAAGTCCTGTAGAAACTTTATTTCAGGATAGTTGATGTACATGGCAGAAATGCTATCGTATTGTATTAAAAGCTTTTGGTTTTAATAAAATAATAAAGTTGTTTAAGATGATATGGGTTAAGTGAGTATGTTAAAGTATTTAACATTATGTGATACTCTTTGGAGTAGTTAATGTAAATTCCGATGTGATTAAAAAAAAAACAAAGGAATATTTTGAGAAACTAAATCCTGAAGATTCTTTATCTTGGGATAGTTGAAGAAAATGGCAGAGATGCTATAGTACTATGTTTAAAATTTTTGATTTAAATAAAATATCAAAGGTTATTTGAAAAGAAAAGAGTAGTTAAAGTTGTTATGTTAAATATTTGAGTTAATTCTTAAATATTTAAGTGATTTAATAAAGATCTAATGAGCATATATTCTTAAAAGGAAATATGTCGCCAAGAAGGAGACAAAATCGTCGACAAGCCCAAGAGGGATCAACCAATAACAACAATGATGCCAATGCGAACCCCGTTCAGCAGTTGGTAAATCTGTTGGCTGGAGCGATGAACAATCAGCCTCAAGCTCCACCAAACACCTCATTTAAAGACTTTAAGGCAGTGGGACCGCCAGATTTTAAGGGTTCCACGAACCCGATAGAAGCTCAGACTTGGGTTATGGAAATGGAGAAAATTTTTGAGGTCGCCCGTGTTAGGGAGGACCAGAAGACCGCCTACGCGACATTTATGTTAAAATCAGAAGCCAGCTATTGGTGGCAGGCAAATAAGATCAGGGGAGGAGAAGGTGTAATAACCTGGGAAAGGTTTAAAGAAATATTTTTCGAGATGTATTTCCCGACCAGCTCCCAGAATCAAATGGAGGTGCAGTTTCTGGAGTTGAAGCAGGGGAATATGTCTGTGCCCGACTACGCGGCAAAGTTTAACTAATTGTCTAGGTTTGCCCAATATCAGGTGCATACTGACGAAAGAAAGGCTAGGCGTTTTGAACAGGGACTGAAACCCTGGTTGTATAGCAAGGTGTCGATGTTTCAATTGAACACTTTTGCTGGAGTTCTGGAGAAGGCAATTCTCGCTGAAGGTGGAAGCGAAGCGGTGTCTAAGTACAATCAGGATCAAAAGAAGAAGAAGAATGATAGTGAAGGAAACAATAAGGCTAGTGGCAATCACACAGGGGGAATTAATAATCATAAACGAAAATGGAATGACAACCCGTCGTCTGTAAGTCAGCAAGGTAGTCAGAAGAAAAAGTTAGAACCATGCCCAACCTGTGGGAAGACTCACTTGAGAGTCTGCATGAAAGGAAAAAGAGTTTGTTATAACTGTGGTCAGGAAGGCCACATAGCACCTAACTGCCCTAACCCTAAGAAGAGTGCCTGCTATACATGTGGGTCAAAGGATCACTTGGTTAGAGACTGTCCAAAGAAGGCATCTGGAGGGGCAGGGTCAGGTGGACATAAGGGAAATAATAGTGGAAATCCTCTTACCATTACCGGACCGACTTCAACAAACCGACCAACTGCAAGGACATTTAACATGACCGTACAAGACGCTGTGCAGTCTCGTGATGTGGTGTCAGGTATCATTCCGATCAATAAAGTCAATGCTTATGTTTTATTTGATTCGGGTGCTACTTGTTCATTTATATCCGATGACTTTGCAAAGAATTTAGAATTGCTTAAAGACGAATTAAAAATCCCTATGAACATAGAGATTGCGAACAAGGAAGTAATTCCTGTTAAGTATATACACAAGAACTGTAGAGTGGATATTAAGGGTAACGTTATGAATGTAGATCTTATCCCGATTAAACTTGGGGAATTTGACGTTATCCTGGGAATGGATTGGCTATTCAATTATGGAGCCGTAATTGATTGCCAGAAGAAATGTATTAACCTTATGACTCCATCAAAGGTTGTGTTTTATGGCAGCAAATCGCCTAGACAAGCGAGTTGTCTGACGATGATGCAGGCCAGGAAGTTATTAAGACAAGGCTGTGTGGGGTATTTAGCCTACATAGTCGATAGTCGTAAAGAGAATTCAAAGTTAGAAGAAATACCAGTCGTAAGAGACTTCGTGGATGTTTTCCCGGATGATCTGCCAGGACTTCCGCCTGACAGGGAAGTAGATTTTGTTATCGATTTGGTGCCAGGAACGGCTCCAATATCGAAAGCGCCGTACCGGATGGCTCCGGTAGAAATGAAAGAATTGATGGTACAGCTACAAGAGCTGTTGGACAAGAAATATATTCAACCGAGCGTATCACCGTGGGGAGCGCCGGTATTATTTGTTAAGAAGAAGGATGGAACGATGCGACTCTGCATTGACTATAGAGAATTGAACAAGGTTACCATTAAGAATAGGTATCCGTTGCCAAGGATTGATGATCTGTTTGATCAATTAAAAGGAGCGAGATATTTCTCGAAGATAGACCTGAGAAGTGGTTATCATCAGTTGAAGGTGAGGCCCGAAGATGTCCCAAAGACAGCGTTTAGGACACGATATGGTCACTACGAATTTTTGGTTATGTCATTTGGTCTAACAAATGCGCCTGCAGCATTTATGGGCCTAATGAATGGAGTGTTCAAGCCGTTTCTGGACAAATTCGTAGTGGTTTTTATTGATGATATATTGGTCTATTCTAAGACCAAGGAAGAACATGTTGAGCATTTGAAGTTGACGTTAGAAGTATTAAGAAGAGAGAAGTTGTATGCCAAATTCTCAAAGTGTGAATTCTGGATTGAAAGGGTGCAATTTCTCGGACATGTGATTGATAAGGACAGAATTTCGGTGGATCCCTCCAAAGTCGAAGCGGTGATGAATTGGGATCAGCCGAAAACACCGTCGGAAGTAAGAAGTTTTCTTGGATTAGCTGGTTACTATAGAAGATTTATTCAGGATTTTTCCAAGATCGCCACTCCATTAACGAATTTGACTAGGAAGTTGTGAAATTCGTTTGGACGGAGAAGTGTGAGGAAAGTTTTCAAGAACTTAAGAGAAAGTTAAGTACAGCACCTGTGTTGTCCCTTCCGGATGACACAGGAAATTTTGTGGTATATAGTGATGCGTCGCATAAAGGGCTAGGCTGTGTGCTTATGCAAAACGGCAGAGTCATTGCGTATGCGTCACGACAACTAAAAGATTACGAGAAGGGATATCCAACCCATGATTTGGAATTGGCTGCGGTGGTATTCGCTTTAAAGATTTGGAGACACTATCTCTATGGGGAAAAGTGTGAAATATATACAGACCATAAGAGTCTGAAGTATATTTTCACACAGAAAGACTTGAATATGCGCCAAAGAAGGTGGCTGGAGTTAATAAAGGATTATGATTGTGATATCTTATACCACCCAGGAAAAGCGAATGTTGTAGCCGACGCCTTAAGCAGAAAGGGTCGAGAAAAGTTGTTGATGCTGACAGCACAGGAAGAATTGATTTCAGCAATGGAAAAGCTGGAATTGGAAGTAGGATGTCCAATGGAGACTGACGAGAAACTGTTCCACCTGCAAGCTGGTACAACTTTATTGGATAAGATTAAGGAAGCACAAATCCTGGATAAGGAATGTGAGGAAGTAAAGAGAAAGATATCTGAAGGGACTGAACTTAGATTTAAAATGGATAGCGAAGGATTTTTGAGATTTGAAAGTAGAGTTTGGGTACCGCCAATACCAGAAATCAAGGAGGACATTCTGAGCGAGGCTCATAGTTCGAGGTATTCCATTCATCCCGGAAGTACCAAGATGTATCAGGATTTACGACAACACTTTTGGTGGCAAAATTTGAAGAGGGACGTTGCCGATTGTGTTGCCAAGTGTCTGACTTGCCAAAGGGTCAAGGCAGAACACCAAAGACCAAGTGGTTTGTTACAACCTTTAGAAATCCCAGAATGGAAATGGGAACATATTACAATGGATTTTGTTGTTGGCCTTCCGACGACCCAGAAAGGCTATGACGCAGTATGGGTTATCGTCGACCGATTAACGAAATCCGCACACTTTCTTCCAATCAAAATCAGATTTAACCTAGAACAATTGGCGAAGTTATATGTAAAAGAGATTGTTTCGAGGCACGGGGTGCCAGTGTCAATTATTTCTGACCGTGATCCGCGCTTCACATCGAATTTCTGGAAGCGACTACAAGAATGCATGGGAACACAGTTGAGGATGAGCACCGCTTATCACCCTCAGACTAACGGACAAAGTGAAAGAACGATCCAAACATTAGAGGATATGCTTAGAGCATGCATAATGGATTTTAAAGGCAATTGGGATGATCATTTGCCGCTTGTAGAATTTGGTTATAATAATAGTTACCACGCTAGTATTGGTATGCCGCCTTACGAAGCGTTGTACGGTAGGAAGTGCAGAACTCCACTGTATTGGGATGAAGTTGGTGAAAGACAATTGCTAGGACCAGAGTTAGTCCAACAAACGGCAGAAATAGTTAAAGTAATTCGGACAAGATTAGTAGCGGCTCAGGATAGGCAGAAGAAATACGCCGATCCACACCGCAAGAATGTAGAGTTTGAATCAGATAGTTTTGTATTTTTGAAGGTCTCTCCTTGGAAGGGAAAGATCAGATTTGGTAAGAAGGGAAAATTGAGCCCAAGGTTCATTGGACCCTTTGAGGTACTCCGAAGAATTGGAGAAGTAGCCTATGAGGTAGCTTTACCTCCGGCACTGGAGCATGTCCACAACGTTTTCCATGTGTCGGTTTTACGACGTTATAAACCCGATTACAAACATGTGATAGAATATGAACCCCTACAATTTGAGAAAGATTTATCATACCAAGAAGTTCCTGTTCAGATAGTTGACAGGAAAGAGCAAGTTCTCAGGAACAAAGTAATACCTTCTGTTAAGGTAATTTGGAGGAACCACAACGCTGAAGAAGCTACGTGGGAACTCGAAGAGAATATGATGAAGAATTATCCACACTTATTTTCTTGAATAGGTGAACGTGATTCTGGGGACAGAATCATTTTAAGGGGGGAAAGATGTGACAAACGAGAGTTTTGCAAAGTTGTTTTGAATATTTATTGAAATAAATAAATATTTTGGTTATGAGAATGTGATGGGACGAAATTATTAATCGAACAACGATTCTGAGGACAGAATCCTTTTAAGGGGGGAAAGATGTGACGAACGAGAATTTTGTAAAGATATTGAATATTTATGGAGATAAATAAATATTTTTAATGATTTAATTATTGAATTAAATAATTAATTCATGAATTTGTGGTAGATTAATTTAATTATATGTGTGACATTAATTAAATTAATATGTAGTGATTTAATAGTTCAAAGTATTTAATTAATTGAGTTTATTTGATTAATTGAATTAATTAAATAAGCATATGTTACTTTAATTAATTTAATAATTAATTAATGAGTTAATGAATTGACATAATTAATAAATAAAAATATTAATTATGTGACAATGTGTTTAATGTGAATTATCTTATTTTATTTAATTAATTTAAATAAAATTAATTAATTAATAAGTGATGTGACAATTAAGTATATAGTAAATTAGTTTATTAAAATAAATGGAAAAAAAAAATAAAAGAAGAAGAAGCCAAACAAGGCCCTTGTGGGAGTTATATTACAACGGATATATTATATATTTATATATATATGTACGTTATCTTCCTAAGTTATTTTATCAGAAGAAATTAGAGAAGTCAGAGAAAGAAAAACGTAGAAAGTTTCAGAGAGAAGAAGAAGAAGAGATTGAGAGAAAGGAATTTGAGAAATCTTAAGTATTGTTTGTGATTGTGTTATCTTTATACCAAAAGGGTAATTCTTCTTTTAAGTTTTCAAAATTAAGATTTCTTAAATACGTACTTTTAAGTTTTCTGTGAAAATTGGGTTTTCCAATTGGGTTATGATATGGCTTTATCTATATGGGTATGTAATTATAACATATTTTCTAATGTATATACATGTTTTAAAGTAATCAATTTTATATAATTTGGCCTTAATTGGTTTTTTCGAAAAGTTACAGAGTTTTCTACGATGTTGTAAAATTTCTCTGTCAGTACTTATTTTTGGGAAATTAAAGTGTGAGGTTATTATATATGTGACCGTATATGTTAGTATTATGTGTTGGATCATGTATCCATGATTTACACTGATCACACCAAATAACTTTGTTAATAAATGGGTTTGATGAAATTACAGAGTATTGAATATGGGTGAATAACCCATATGGGTTAAATTAATGATTGAATCATATGTTTATATTTAAATTGATACATGAATATGATTGTATATGTAAAACAAAGAAAATGGAATTGAAATGAATGGATTCGGTGTAGTAACGAATCCGTAAGGAGATTTTTATGTTTTTCATTAAACTCTTGAAAGTTTTGAAGAACAGTGAAAATTAATATTTTGATTTGTATAATTACATAACTTGGAATGTTAAGAATATGTTATAAGTGATATATAATGTTCCTGTGAAGTTTATACTTCATGGGTAACATTATAAATCAGTGTAATAATGTGAATTGGGAGAAAATGGGAGAAAATCTGTGTTCGTTCGCGAACTTCAGATTCTGAAATTCCGCAGCCGCGCGGCCGCGCAGGCTGCAAGGCAAAATGGCGCACGGCCGCGCCTGTCCGAAAATTTTGAAAAAAATTGCTAAGTGTTGGAAAATTTTGAAATGTGTTTTGAGTCTAATGAACATGAACACATGTTGTATAAATATAATAAAATATTGATATGAGTTTAATAATTTATGTTATGTAATTAATTAATAAATTAATTACATGACTTAAACTATTATTTGTAAAGGTTAAATAATGTGTTATAAACATTAAGACATTATTTTAAATTTAATTAACATGATGACATGTTATGTATGTAATGAGTTATTAATACAAGTTAATAACTTAAGATACGTGATTAATTAACAAGTTAATTAATCAACGTAAACCATTATTTGAAAACCTAATAATGAGTTTGAAGAATACTATTGTAAATCAATCATCATATCGAACTTGTGATTAATTGATATTGTGAATGTATTGATAGGTAAGAGTAATTAAAGAAGTGAGTAATAATTGTAGCTTGCGCACGAGGCAAGTTTCCTAAACTCAAATATTTATATTTGAGCAAGTTTTCTATCCCTAACTTATTATTATTGTTTGGCAAGTTTCCTAAACTCAAATCTTTATATTTGAGCAAGTTTTCTATCCCTAACTTATTATTATTGTTTGGCAAGTTTCCTAAACTAAACTCTTTAAATTAAGCAATTGCTATGCTTAATTACTATTATTGAGCAAATTCTTACTCTTGAATATCCAAGTTTAGAATTTCATATGAGATGCCATGATTCTTTTAAAAGTATCATTTAAGTGTACAATACTTATTCGATTGTATACCTTGGGAAGTTAATATTCAATTTGAATATCATTTATTGAGTTATCCAAACCAACTTTATTTGGTGCGGATTCTGATGTCAAACTGAGATGAACAACCCTAATATAGGGAATTAATGAAGATGCTTAAAGCGTTAAGATAGTGTGCACAGTATCAGTACGAAGGGCTGATCTCCCTAAGTACGAGAAGTAAAGTCTATAGTCTTGTGACTGTTAAAGGTTGAAAAGGTTAATATACTTGACAACCTAAGACTCGGTTCAAGGTCTTAATGACCCTCAGAAGTAATTTGACTCTTGACTAATATTCTTGATTCAAAAGTTGAGAAGTAATTTGACTCTTGGTTAATATTCTTGATTCAAATGTTGAGCTTTCTGTTATTCAGAATTCTTTCACTCGCATGTTATTATTCTGTCATATTTTTATACTTGCGGGCATCCGTGCTCACTCTTGCATAATAACATTGCAGCTAATAATGAACGAAGTGATGTACCTTCTAGTAGCAAGGGCAAAGGAAAAGCTAACAAGTGATGAAGATTTGTGTTGTCATGAATAATGTTAAAGTTTAAGATTTATGTGTGATGATTTAAGACTTATTTATTTACGTTTTCGCAAAAGAGATTTAAGGTTAAGTATAACCTGGGAATTATGATGTATTTTTATTTCAGATGATGTAAGATGATGATTTATTTATCTAATAAATGAATTTCATTATTTATGGGTAGATAGTTGTATGATATTGGAACAGTGAACACCAAATCCTGTAGAAATTAAGATACCGGATTTGGGGGTGTCACACCTATAGATAGGTTAAAATGACCATCATACATGAAGATCACCTACGCACGCATATTAATAAAAAATGAATTTTATGGTGAACTATGTGATTAATGGATACATATGACATATAAGTACAAGAATGCCTACTTAGTATAGTTTAGTCCCTTTATGAGATAATATGACCGTAGTAGCAAACTTTTGAATCATGAACTTGTATTGCTTAAAGTATGTAAATGTCTGACATGAAAACATATGATTTTGAATTGGAATAGAATGAACATGCTAGGTCTCGAACTTGAGTTAATAACCTGATAAGCATGTGTATTTGTTTAATGTCAGTAGTTGCATGCTAGAGAGTTAGCACGGATTGGTGCAGCCTGCTAGTTTTCTGACTATGTTAGTTGACTTATATGATGTTTAAACTACAAACTAGAATTTGACCCTACTGATATGTGTTTACTTGAGATGACTACATACTATAACAATGTGGCATGATAATTAGATGCTTGTTAAGTATAAACTATTACCGGTTTACATATACTAATTGAGAGACCGACTTATTAATGTTAGGTCATTTCAACGCTATTTAATTAAAACTAGACTATTTTGTAGCTGAGCAAACATGCAAGTATCCGAACCCTACCTTTATGGTATTGCAAGTATTCTAAAACCTTATATTACTTTATTCGATAAATTTTGTGAGCAAGTTCCCGAACTTCACTATTTGGTTGTGCAAGTTCTCTAACTTACACTCTTTATTTGTGCAAGTCTTCTGAAACTCATTCTTTATTGTGCAAGTTTCCTATCCTTCTCATATTGTATTGAGCAAGTTATTATTGTATTGCAAGTTATTTTATTTAAGCTTGAATCTTATTTCCAAGCATACTATTAGGTGGTTTAATTACTTTACAATTATTCTACATCGATCTTATTGATATTCACACTTGGTGCACTTGAGTTCGTACAGTCTTGGACTTGTACCTTATTTAAAGTTTTAAAATTCTTGAATTGCTTCAGATAGAGTCTGAACCCTTGTTCGGTCAGACAATTGTATGAAATTTTATAAAAGCTATCCTTTGATGGTAAGGATTCTTAGACTGAAGAGAACACCCCTTATATATAGGGGAGTACCCAGGTATCTAAAATAAGATATAAACAGCAGAGTTGAATGTTATGCATATACATGGCGTACGCGAGGCTGATCCCATCAAGTACTTATTCTGTAGCTAGTAACCAAAGGGTCAATCAGCTATTGATTCCATTAGAGTTTTATAGTTCAAAGTCTACTTGACTATCAGTTATTCTAAAAGCAATTATTATTCTTGCTTCCGATATTCATATTGTTGAATTCATTGTCAGATATATTCCTTTAATCATGATATATCCTTTATTGTTGTATTTAAACTTGTTGAGCAAACTTGTTTCTCATTCTTGCTATATCATGACTTCTATTGCAGTTAAGCCCGAGACTTCAGGGAAGGAAAAGAGTAAAGGAAAGAGGTAGTAATAGTTTGCAAGGAGCAGACTTTACTTTATGATTAGTTTAATTACTGTTATGTAATATGAACCCTAATGACTATTCTAGGGTATGTTTGTATGGTTGTATTAAGGTTTTCGAATCTTGGGACTAGTAACACTTTTTGAATGAACGATATACGTTTATTATTTTCCGCATTTAGTTGTTGTAAGTTGTTTAGAGGTGAATATTTGTATTGTATCGTGACGACCGAATCGGGGTTAGAGAACCCAGATTTGGGGGTGTCACAATATTCTTATTTAGGAAAAGAATAGAAATTTAGATAAATCTGCCAAAGCCAAAGAGATGTCTTCCAAGGCAAATTTGGTTGATGACCACAAACTTCGCAACCCGTTCAACAAACATCCTAAACATGGGCATAAGTATAACACCGGCCCGAAGTCAAAACCAAATCAGTTCAAACACAAAACCTCAAAACCCAAAGGTGATTGTTTCGTGTGTGGAAGGCCAGGTCATTATGCTGCCCAATGCAAGTTCAAAAAGGGAAACAACCAGTCTGTTCCTTCGAGAGCTAACTTAGCTGAGGCAGACAATACTATTGTAGCAGTTGTCTCCGAGGTGAACATGGTGACTGACAAAGAGGCATGGGTAGTGGATTCTGGTGCTACCAAGCACATTTGTGTGAATCGTGGTGCATTCATCTCTTACACTCCCCTTAAGGAAAAAGTGGAACATGTTTACATGGGCGACTCGAGGCCTGCACCAGTGATGGGTAAAGGGAAAGTAAATTTAAAATTGACTTCTGGGAAGATCCTTTCTCTTACCGATGTTCTTCATATTCCTGAGATTTGCTACAATCTCGTATCTGTTGGGATACTTGGAAAGGTTGGGGTTAAGGTTATGTTCGAATCTGATAAGGCTGTGTTAACCAAAAATGTTTGTGGGAAAAGGGTATCTTAATGTTGGTTTATTTCATTTGAATGTACTTGAACTCATGAATAATAATGCTAGTACTTATTTTGCTTACTTGATTGAATGTGATGATATTTGGCATGCTAGATTAGGCCATGTGAATTATTCTTATATAAAAATAATGAAAGATTTGGGAATTTTAAAAGATGTTAAAATTTCAAATACCAAGAAATGTCAAGTGTGCGTGGAAGCTAAAACTACTAAAAAGACTTGTAAACCGGTACTTGTTAGAGAATATGAACCTCTCGGTTTAATTCATTCAGACTTAGGTGATATGTCTAGAAATACTTCTAGAGGTGGAAAAAATTATTATGTGACCTTTATAGATGATTATTCTAGATATACTAAAGTTTACCTTCTCAGAAATAAAAGTGAAACCGAAGATAAGTTTTTAATTTATAAGGTCGAAGTTGAAAATAAATTAGATAAGAAGATTAAAAGACTCAGGTCCGATAGAGGTGGAGAGTACGACTCTAGACCTCTTAGTAAATATTGCGAAAAACAAGGAATTATACATGAGGTAACACCTCCCTATTCTCCAGAATCTAATGGAGTAGCCGAAAGAAAAAATAGAACACTAAAAGAAATGATGAATGCTATGTTAGTAAGTTCTGGGACTCCACCAAATTTGTGGAGGGAGGCTCTTCTTTCTGCTTGTCACCTGCAAAATAGAATCATTTATAAGAAAACTGGCAAAAAACCTTATGAGCTTTGGGAAAACCATTTACCTAACTTGAAATACCTTAAAGTGTGGGGGGTGTCTTGTTAAGGTAATGTTACCCGACCCTAAGAAAAGAAAAATTAGTTCTAAAACTGCTGATTGCTTGTTTATTGGTTATGCTGAACATAGTGCTGCTTATAGATTTCTTGTTTTAAAAAGTGATGTATTAGATCATAATACAATCATTGAGTCAAAAAATGCTGCTTTCTTTGAAAATATTTTTCCTTTGAAATCTAAAGTGGATCGACTAGTAGCAGAGCTACCTACGAGCTCTTATACAGTTCCAATTGAGGAATCTGAAATTGAACCAAGGAGAAGTAAACGTACTAGAAAACCCACTAATCTTGGAGATGACTTTTTTACGTTTTTGTTGGATAATGACCCCCTTTAAAGATGCTGTCTCTTCTCCTGATGCTCCTTTTTGGAGAGAAGCCATTAATAGTGAGATTGAGTCTATTATGACTAATCACACTTGGGAATTAGTGGACCTTCCTCCTGGTTCTAAAACTTTTGGTTGTAAATGAATTTTTAAAAGGAAGTTAAAATCTGACGGTTCAATTGATAAGTTTAAAGCTAGACTTGTTGCTAAAGGTTATAAACAAACTCAAGACCAAGACTTTTTTGAGACCTATTCACCAGTTGCAAGAACATCATCCATTAGAGTCTTAATTGCACTAGCTGCTATTAAAAATTTAATAATTCATCAAATGGATGTTAAGACTGCATTTCTTAATGGAGATTTAGAATAGAAGATTTATATGGACCAACATGAGGGATTTATTTCCCTAGGTAATAAGCATAAAGTTTGTAAATTAGTTAAATCTTTATATGGTCTTAAACAAGCTCCTAAACAATGGAACGACAAATTTGATAGTGTGATGACTTCTAATGGTTATATAATAAATGATGGAGATAGATGTATATATACCAAGTTTAATGATGAGAATTCTGGTGTTATTGTATGTCTTTATGTGGATGACTTGCTTATTTTTGGTACTACTATTGATGTTATATATGAGACTAAAAATATGTTATCTACTAAATTTGATATGTAAGACCTGGGAGAAGCAAATGTTATTCTCGGTATTAATTTGAGAAAAGTTTGTAATGGGTATATGATTTCTCAAATTAATTATGTGGAGAAAATGCTTAAAGGATTTGGGTATTATAATGTTAATTCTGTTAGTACTCCGTACGACTCTTGTTTGCATTTAAAAAAGCATGAGGGACCAAGTGTGTCTCAATCTGAGTATGCCCAAATCATAGGTTGCTTAATATATCTTACGAATTGCACAAGACCTGATATATCATATGCAGTTAATAGACTATAGATGCACTCATAATCCTAATAAGGATCATTGGACTGCTTTATGTAGAATACTCAAGTATCTGCGAGGTATTATTAGATTTGGTTTATATTACTTCGGTAATCCTGCAGTTCTTGAGGGCTATAGTGATGCCAACTGGATCTCTGATTTAGATGAAATCAAATCCACGAGTGGCTACATATTTACCTTAGGAGGAGGAGCAGTTTCTTGGAAGTCTACTAAACGGACTTGTATAGCTCGCTCTACTATGGAGTCTGAGTTTATTTTCTTAGATAAGGCAGGTTCTGAAGAAGAGTGGCTCAGAAATCTTTTGGAAAATATTCCCTTGTGGACGAGACCAGTTCCATCTGTGTCTCTACATTGTGATTGCCAAGCTGCTGAGCTAAGAATAAGAGCTATAATGGCAAGAGTAGGCATATACGCCTAAGACATAATATCGTAAGACAACTGTTATGTGACGGGATTATATCCCTTAACTTGGTTAGGTCAGAGTTAAATCTCGCGGATCCTCTGACAAAGCCATTAAGCAAGAGGTTAGTGAGCAATACATCGAGGGGGATGGGACTACTGTCTATTACAGAAATCAACAGTGATGGTAACCCAACCTATATGAATGGTAATCCCAAGAAGCAGGTTCATATGGGTAACAACAAGTCACTGGTTGATTGGTTGAGACACTATCCGTTTTATACATATTTGAGTTCATCCCTATGATGTAGGATAGTGTAATTTTACAGTGTTAAAGGTTGAGTTATATACTCTTAATGATTTTCATAGTCCTGTTGGGTGATGTGTTTAACTGTAGAACACATTTAATGAAAACACCTATATGAGTGTAGTGGTGGGGCCGCCTCTTATGAAAACAAGGCAGGTTTTCTAGAGTGCTCATGAATTTCAAGTATGGCGCAAGGCCAAAATGTGCCAAATCGCGTAGAACAACTTCTATTAAAGTTTGTAGTGCGAGTAATATGATTACTGATTCATAATAAGGAAGAAGGTTTATAGAAATTTTTATTTCATCAAATTCTTGTGAATCAAGTCCTATTCACTCTATACATTGGTTCATAGTCCAAAAGACACCAGTGTTAACGCGCTGCACTCTTATATTCCTTACTCAAGGTATTTTTTGTTTTGTAATATGTGGGGGATTGCTGTATTTTATGCAAAATATTATATTACAAAGTTAAATAAAAAATTAAATATATACATATATTATTTTTTATTATTACCATTAAAAGAGTTTAATGTATAAATTAAATGAGTCGTAATTAATTTATTTATAAAGATATTGTAACAGTTTTCTTACATATTAAAGAGGCGTTACCGTTGCAATTCTTATTAAAGGTTTATTATAGTTACAATTCTTATTAAAGTTTTATTACCGTTGTAATTCTTAAAGCTTTATTACCGTTGGGTATTATTACTGCTGCTGTCCTTTTCCTATATAAAAAGGAAAGGCTGAGCTTTGAGGCATATACTAATTCACTACTATCACAATCAGAAACGTTGCTACAGAAATCTTTTATTCTATTGCCATCTTATATCATATATATATATATATATATATATATTCTATTCTATTACAACTAAGCAGCTAGCAGGTTATCTATCATACATATACATATATATATATATATATATAGATTATCGATTCTGGGCTGCTATATATAATAATTATAAACAGTATATTTATATACTATTATTATTATTATTATTATTTATACACGGTTTAATATTGAGTTTGAGTAAGGAAAAATTAGAAGTTGTTCCTAGGTTATTCAACTATTTCAAGTGCTGATTAGTTGGGTGAAGAGCCGTTAAATCCTGGAGTAGGATTTCGTCAGTGATCTTAGCACCGAGAAAAGTTCTCCGAGGGGCGAAATTTTTACTTAAGGACAGTGCACTACACGCCTCTGCTGAACAGTATTCGCTAAAAATCTATAAGTTCTATTTTGCCCTTTTTTAATTTTATAGTTGAATCCATATTTTATTCGTATTATTCTAATATGAACTTCGTCCAGGCTCTATGAAAAGCATTTTTTTTAATTGTATGCCGTCCCTTAATTTCTGAATATATTTCGGTTTTCCTTTTGTTTTTTAATGTAAAGACAGTAATGGATCTTTCCACTTTAGCCAGATAGTCCACGTCCCTAACTGAACTCGAAGCCATTTATGTCTTATGGTTGATTAGGTAGAGCAGTTCTTCACCCCACATATTTCTTCTCCCCCTTTTCTTGGCTTCTATTTTTTCCAATGCAACTGTTAACAGGCCAATATTACAGAAAAATTATCGATGATTCTCCAATATTTCACCAAAAAAAGAAAAGGAAAATAAATACAAATAAGGTTTCTAATACTTCAGATATCTACAATTTTTTTTGGCACATAATGCAAATTCTCAATATACTTTCCTTTCTCATAAGAGTTGTGTACTCTGCAGCTAAGACAATCTCAACCAGCCATAAGTATAGCATCATACATTCTTAAGTGGTGTCGTGATTATAATAGAGCCAGGATAAAGATTTTATATATCCATCCATGACCCCCAATAGATGGGTACCTCAAGTTGAGCTTTAGGCACACACATTAAAAGGAATATAAAATATTCCATATGGAGAAGACCCATTTTGCTTATGAGAATACCAAAATTACAGGCAATCTTTAAGTTATTAATCTTCAGCACCTTCAAATACTGATAAAACCATTCACTATATCTGCAAACTATCCCACTGGAATGCCTAATTCAGAGATTTTCATTATCCTTTTGTCCATAGTGGTCCTCTGCTGTCGGAGAGAAGAGGCCATGGAAGCAACCTGATTAAAGTGCTAAGAGGGAGCGGGAACATTTTTAATAGTCTGAAATTAAAATATGGTAACATGGCTCTAAGAAATTAAAGGGGGTAAAAATATGAGGATGTGAATCACTTGCCTCAGCTCGTAGTTTCAGAGCCTCTCTACCAGGAATCTCTCGCAGCACATCCATCAGATCTATCAGAATTGAGAAACAAAAAATAGCACCTTCAAAATGCTAATAGAAAACAAATATGTGTAGTCACCATTTGGTACCCACCTAGTTAAGGATGCTTATTGTATTTAAGGCCTTTCTGTGCTGAGTGTTTTTTGTGCATATCAAGCAAGGAAGCAACATTTCACATACATATACATACACTTATATATATATATATATATATATGATGGCTGATTCATAGCTAACGTTGTAAAAAAATGGCTAGTCTTTGAACAAATCTTGATCATCCATGCGAATATTTAACGACTAATATAGTTCCCGTCTGCAGTTTGATTTTCAATATTCGGTAGTTTAATACCGCGGACGAGACAAATGACTAAAATACCCATCCTTTACAATTCCTCTGTAGTACCTGAGAAATTTAAAAGATTATTATTAATGCAATGAGTATTATTCGATAATAATTACGTACAATTATGTGTAATGTATGAGTTTGAAGGTAGTTAATGCAATGAGATTGCATTGTGAATGAATCGTGAGAAGAAACAAAAATGAAACTATAATATGTGACATGCTTAAGTTAAGAATTAACTACGCTTAAAATGATGAGCCTGGTGTGACATAATGATTCGTGAGGAATCAATTCAAGTGTTTAATTAACTACGAAAAAGGAATTTATATAGGTCCAAGGGATAGTTGATATCAAGTTGGTAATTAATAAGTGTTGATTGTGTTAGCATTATAGGAGTTTTATCAAGTCTAATGTGAGTGATGGAGGGAGTAATCTGATGGGGTAGAGATAATGGACTGTTATAGATTAGTTGGAGCCCAACCGAGTAATGTCCTTAGCCCAATTGATGAATGTTGCTAATAAGTATTAGAGCCCCACAGATTCTTGCATCAGTTTAATGTTATAGATTGCTGAGGATTGTGGTCTAGCCAAATCTTGCAAACCACTACTGTTTATTAAACCCATTAAGCCTGACTCAGTAGTCCAAAAAGGGAATCAACTTTGGTAAGTTGTCTCCACTTGTATTATTATAACCATATACTTCAGTACTGTTTGTCTGCTCTCAGCCGAACTAGACCAATGGTTTATAACCATCCTATGTTGCTTTAGTTTAAACTAATCCCATGTGGGCTGATATGACTCCCTGTAGTGGGTTGGTAAGAACTTTTCACCAAACCTCTCTTAACCAACGGTTAATTTTGTTATGAACCAGTCCAAAGATATAAGTAATGACCAATGATTGGGCAAACGTCTCCCTATAAATAGAGGACCATAGTTCATCTGGTTAAACTTGTTAGATTGTTCGAATACATAGAGAGAAATAGAGAGAGTTCGCAGAATAAGAAATGTGCTGACAGTTCGGTAACTCAGAGGAGTTTAGGAAGAGAGAAGGCAACGAAAAGCTTGCACCAGTTTCTTGCTTCCAGAAGGTACACATACCTCTTAACCTTAAACCCTTAAACTAAAGTCAGTTATAATGTAATAATGCAGGTTAGCTATGAGAAGAGTCGGTTAAAATGATGTTAATAATTTCTAATGAGTGCTAAGAAGTATAAACCACTTAAAATAGAATGAAAGAGTTAACATAGAGTCCTCTACTATGAAAGCCTTAAAACCAGAACAAAGTTTGTGTGAGCATAGTGCTCAGTGTTTATGTTTCATGTAGACTATAACTTTGATAGTAGACCTATAAGCCATATGGAACAATTCACCTTATCATGTGTAGCGACATTCCTACCAAGATAGCCCAGACTGTCTGTTAACTCACTGTCTTAAATTACCTGTTACCATAAGAGTGTTGTCAATGACATAACTAGTAGGTTAAGTTAAGCCCTCTTAAGTTTTAAAAAGGTAGGTTGTGACCAAACCTTAGAATCGTAGAGTGACCCAAGTTGGTTGCTATATCAAATTTAAGTGTTAGAGAACTGTGAAATCATCTTCTCAAACTAACAACTAAAATCAGACCCAACCCCTCATTTTTAATGTCAGTTCAGATCATAGAGTATGAGTTCTAAACAATGGTTCAAAAGTGTCCCTCAACTGGAAAACTGGTGTTTATTTTGCATATAGGTAATTCATTTCATGTTTTGCATGTAAATAGTTCATTGCATGTAAGTTAGTTCATATAGTGCATGTAGGTTGTAAATAGTTAAAATTTTAAAATTTTTCTTTTGTTTTTGCATTCTGTTTTGCATTCTGTGTTAGAGCATACTGCATGAATCCAGTTTTCAGTTGGTTAGTTATGTATATTGCCTGTGAAGAAACTGAAATCACTTGATTGTTGAACTGATTTGAGACTTAAGCCTGATTTCATGGTCATATATGTAAATCCTTACCTGTCAGATACTGTGTAACCAGTAAGCACGATAGAGTAAACACAATGATATGCAAAGTTTAAATGTTTACATACTTGTCTTCTGGTGGAAAAACTATGTTTTAATAAAAGAGTTTCAGTTCGCATATAATAATAACTAGACTGTTAAAAGCTTAAGTTTGGGGGAAACAGGGGACATGCATGATATATGTGGGGAGATGGAGCGTAAGACGCACTCCCTTGCAGAAAAAGAAAAAGAAAAGAAAAGAAAATGCATTGAAAAAGAAAAAAAATAGAATAAACACTTCGGCTACGTCGAGTTTTGTGGCCTTTGATATTCGAGCAAGTAAGCCCTCGGGGTGTCTCTACACCCAGCGCCCTAAGGCCGTCTGGTCTGGGAGTCATTGGTCGAAAGCTCGCTACATGGATATCATTGAAGAGCCTAAGAGAACTAGGCATTGCACGATCGATAGTGTACACGGGAAAGTGCGAATACGCCCTTGTGAATAATAAGACCTTAATGAAAACCCCCTGTTGACTCTTAACTCTAGTAATACATGGTTTAGTTAGAACTTATATGATTTGCTAGTCTTTCTTAAGTTAAATCTTATTTTTCCCCCAAGAAGCATAGTACGTGAATTATTTGTCTGAATGCATATCTAATGGTTGCTAGGCACACAACGCACAATACATCAGTGCTGACAGTTTTGGATTTGCAGAATATGCCTTATGGTCTTTTTTTTGGGTAGCTTATCTGTTCGACTATCTCGTGATTTTCTGAGGCATTGCTTTGAATGTTCAATACTGGCTGGGAACTTGGATTCGCATTCATGATAGCGTAGGTTGCATACATTGTAGATACTGCATTACATCTTTTGTTTAGTTTTGTTTTGGTTGCTTGAGGGCAAGCAACGTTTAAGTTTGGGGGTATTTGATAAGTAACTTTTATGACCACTTATTCGGATAGTAACCAACTCATTATGTTGCTTAAACTCAAGTATCGTTGTGCGTTTTATGTGTTTTTACTTTGTTTTGTGATTTTCAGGTTTATAAACTCTCCGAGTGCAAATTGAGCTTAAAAGGGCAAAAGAACGCTTAAATGGGGCAAAGCACTGAAATGGGCTTAAAGCATAAAGATAGCATGGGTGAGGAAGCAATGAAGGTGATGCCACGAGTCTAGAGGCCAAAAGGAGCAAGAATGGCATGTGAAGCAAAAATGGGAAGGAAATGCAATCCGGACTTCGTTTGGGGGGTTTTATGTTCATTTCATGTTCTTGGATTGGAGCTTAGTTCATATTGTAGAGCGTCTTCTAAGCTTTCTGGAACATCTTGAATCATCCCAATCGGAGTTCGGAGGCGAGAGTTATGCCTTGTATACCAACGGACGTTAAACTCCATGGTTTTGGGTTTCTATTGCATAGCTGTCACTTGGAGCTCAATTTCAGCCTTCATACATCCACTATTTCTCAATGCTCAAAGAATGAAAGTTGTAGAGCTCTTCGATAGCTTCGATTTGACAGGTGGCAGGCCTCGTAACTCCTCCCGGATCAAAAGTTATGGCCATTTTACTAGAGGACTCTGCAGCAGAAAAGCCTTGGCGCGGGCGCGCGGATTCTAGTACATTTTTGGGCGCGGCCACGCCAGTCCCCAGCTGTGCCAGACTTGACTTTTCAATTAAACGGGACTTGACATTTGAGTGGGATATAAGGGGGCTCGTTTTGGGCAAGAAAGAGCATCATATATTGGCCCTAAGCCCTAGTTCCTCTCTTTTCTTCCTTTACATCTTGTTTAGTCTAGATTAAGAGTAGATTAGAGAGTAGATTAGTGCTAGTTTAGTGTTAGTTAGTTAGATTCTAGGGTTTTGTTAGAGTGTGAAGATTGAAGCAAGTAATAGCATCAAGATCCAAGCTTGGAGAAGACACAAGATTTGCATTTCTCTATCTCTTACTCTCCTTGTATTAAATTGTATTCGGATGATGTTTATCTAACTTGTGGATAATATATTCAAGTTATTTATGACTTATTTTATATTTTGGGGTTTCAATGGAACCCAACACATAGTTTGTATTGATTGCTCTCTCTTTGCTATTATTATGAATTGGTTATCATAACTTGTGCTTTTAGATTGATTTCTTGTGAACCTGTATGAACTTGACAAATGGATTATAGGTTTAGACCTAGTTATGATATCATGCGAAAGTTAGAGATTCTTGCGGGTAATCTATGAGATTATGTGACGTGTGTCTCATTCATTGTCCTAAAGAGTTGATAATTTGTTAGTGTTTAGGATAGAAATATACCTAAATGCCGTATGCAACCATTTGAGAATCTAATCGTAATGACTTCCTATGCGAAAGTTGGTAATTGATAGAGTAGTTAACGAGATTTCCCGTGACATGTGTCTTGTTAATTGTTCTGGATATTAGTTGCTTGATAGTGTGTAGGATAGACATATACCTATATGCCGCATTAGGAAGATTCATAGTTGTCTATCGAAAGAGGCTATTATGTAATCGTGATTTCTCGGTTGTCAATTCTAGGTGCTTATTATTCTAAGTGAGAGAGTTAAGAGATTCGAATGAAGTGTTGGGGGAAATTGTAATCCCATGTCTTCATTATCTGAATTTACCCTAGGATTAGTTATTGCATGTTTCAATTCTTGCCTAATTTAACTTAGATTTAATAATTCATTCTCCTTCTCGCCCGTTTAAATAAGATTGAGATGATTATGAGCTAGTGCTTTGGCGACCTATTATCCATTAATTCTCTGTGGGAACGATCTTTACTTACTCTTTATTACTTGCTGGCCGCGTATACTTGCGCGAATATATTGACCGATAAATGCACTAGAATCCGCGCGCTCCGCGCCAAGGCTTTTCTGCTGCAGAGTCCTCTGATAAAATGGCCATAACTTTTGATTCCGGGAGGAGTTACGAGGCCTTGCCACCTGTCAAATCGAAGCTATCGAAGATCTCTACAACTTTCATTATTTAAGTATTGAGAAATAATGGATGGATGAAGGCTGAAATTGAGCTCCAAGTGACAGCTATGCAATAGAAATCCAAAACCATGGAGTTTAACGTCCGTTGGTATACGAGGCATAACTCTCGCCTCCGAACTCCGATTGGGATGATTCAAGATGTTCCAGAAAGCTTAGAAGACGCTCTACAATATGAACTAAGCTCCAATCCAAGAACATGAAATGAACATAAAACCCCCCAAACGAAGTCCGGATTGCATTTCCTTCCCATTTTTGCTTCACATGCCATTCTTGCTCCTTTTGGCCTCTAGACTCGTGGCATCACCTTCATTACTTCCTCACCCATGCTATCTTCATGCTTTAAGCCCATTTCAGTGCTTTGCCCCATTTAAGCATTCTTTTGCCCTTTTAAGCTCAATTTACACCTAGAGAGTTTATAAACCTGAAAATCACAAAACAAAGCAAAAACATATAAAATGCACAACGATACTTGAGTTTAAGCAACATAATGAGTTGGTTACTATCCGAATAAGTGGTCATAAAAGCCACTTATCAAAAACATAAGGTCTGTCATCAATTGGTGAAATCATAGAGTGAAACCTACGTTTGTAGAGTGATTTCACTCCAATCGTAGAGCTCACTCACTACTCGTCAAGTAAATTGGCCAAGTCAAGGAAAGATCGTAGAGTGAACCCTACGATCGTAGAGTAACTTCACTCCAATCGTAGGACGCACTCGCAGATCGTAGAGTGACTTCACTCTGATCGTAGAACTCACCCGACCATCGTAGAGCTTCACCTATTGATCGTACAGTCATCTTACCAATCGTAGAGTGACTCCCCAGATCACAGAATAACCTTATTGATCGTAGAGTGACCCTACTGATCGTAGAGTAACCTCTCAAACCATAGTAACTTAATCAATTAGTAGAGTGGATGTAAACCGTATGACACTTTTGCAGAATGACTAAACACGAAAATTCTACTTCAGACTTGTTTAATCACTTTCAAATCCTTGCTAAAGCTAATTCAAGTCCGACCATAGTGTGGTTGATTCATGAAAGTGATAATGATGAGTTGGGAAAGCTACAGAAGATAATTAAGATAGAACCTAGCAACTGTCATACACTGTTATGTACTGATAGGATATGAGTAACTCGGGAGTATTAAGAGAATTAAGAAAAACTTGGCAAAAGAGTCACCCTGTTAATAACATATAATTAGATAAACAATTCGAATGTGATGGACTGTTGTGAGTTCTAAATGGGAAGTATTACAGTTAGGTCTACATAGATTATTATGTGGATACTAAAGAGATTAACTATTAGAATGACTTATGATTAATGTAGGTTATCCAAAGAGCAGAATCGTAGAGTTAAGTAAGCAGCAGACCAGACAAGTTTCCTAATTTCATTTGATTTTCATATTGAATGCAGGTTCCCTAACTTACACAACCTTGTATATTGTGTAAGTTTACTAATTGTTGTCAATTAAGACCTCCTATATATTGAGCAAGTACCTACACTTGTACTATTATTGCTCGTACAAGTAATAAACCGATAAAATGATTCATATGTCATCTAATTTCATGAAAAATATTATTCATATTTTGATGCTTGATTTAACTCATAACTATATTCTTAAATGATTCTTTGAATCATGTTACAAACAGTAAACATATTAGTTGTTCCTAAATTTATTGAAAAGAGTGTCTATGCCAATTGATTCGGCTAGACTTATATCCATATGCTAGAAAGTGATCCAAACCAATTGCTTTGGTGCAGACTCTTATAATCTGTTGAGATGAACAACCCTCTAGTGTGAGGGTTATTATTATATGTCGGGGAGCCGACCATGCTCGAACAACATACTTGAATGTTATGCATAACATATGGTACTTTAGATGGATCACCTATTGTACTTGTTTATATTATGGGTTATCAGTGTAATACTATTAATTCTAGTAGTAGTTCTTGGTCCATAGCGACTACTCAGTGTCAAATACTCCCGAACTTGATAATGTTGAGCTTTTTGAATTCTTCTTATAACCTTTCGGTCCTTAGTGACTCATTATTTAATTCAAAGGATTGATTTGGATCTATTGATATTTACTTTGTTCGTAACATTCTTTTGAATTCCCTGAACTATCAATTGTTGTTAAAATCCTTGAGATTATAAACGCTATCCTTGCCCGTTCATATTTATTGTTATATTACTTGCTGGGCAAATTTGTTGCTCATTCTTGCTTCCCTTAAACATTTTAGTTAAGACAAAACAGGTGGGACCTCCGGAAAGGATAAGGGCAAAGGCAAGGCTACGGAGTAACTTTGTTCTTTTATGTTAGAATTTAATTCTTATGTTGTATTAAGACTTAATTATGGTTATGTATTAAGTTATGTTTTGTATTAGTAATGGTTGCGAGACTTGGGACGAGAATATTTAAGTTATATCAATGTAAATTATTCTATTACTCCGTTATATGTGTTATTAGTATGTTGTATAAGTTAGATCGTGGAGCACCATATTCGAGGTACAGGTATCTGAATTTGGGGGCGTCACAGGTTGGTATCAAAGTAGTAGGTTATAAACCTTAGGAAGGAGAGTCCTTAGGCTATAATCTTAGAAGGAATTTACGGAATAGAATGAGATAAAACTCATGTAAAATTTTCTTAGGGAGTTAGTAGCCTTATGAAATATATCTTCATTCCATACAATGAATTTATGTTTTATTGCGAGATACTAATGAAGTTTGTTATTTGTTTGTTTTGTGTTTGTGGATGTAGGATGCCTGAGATAGGAGAACCCAATAGGGTTATGGAGAAGGAACCTCGTGATATACACGTGGTATTTGATTCACCCTTAATAGTAGAACCTGTGACGGCAGTAGCTCCAGCCGAAGTTGATGATGAAGATGAAATCGAGGTAGAGTCTGACCTCGAGGAGGAGCCCATGGAGAGTGAGCCCGTAGAAGACTCAGATGGGGTACCACACGATGTGACTACATTTGAGGACCAATTTTTGGGAGAGTATGCTGACAGGATAATTAATTTAGGAGACAAAGTTCATAAGATAGAGGACTAAGGCTCGGGAGAGGCAAGTTAAGATGCAGTAGCTGGAGGCAGAAAATGTGGAACACCAGGAGGCGGGTATACAGTTGGGGACTTTTGTACATCATTTGTTGGCCAGGAACGTAGAGCTGGTAGGTAAACTAGAGCAATTCAAGCAGAGAGAGCTGAGTGAGAAGACTGAGAAGGAGGCCCTTCGGACACAACTAGAGTTAGAGGTTATGGATATTATCCATTTTGAGGAGCTATGGGGGGATGCCCGGGATAGAGCCGATGACTTAGAAGACGAGGTAAGGTACAAGAGGTGGAAGATGAACAAGATTGACTATGCATTTCACACAGCGATGAGCAGATGGATTGATGGTGTGTTTCATTATCCGACTGAAGAAGGACAGACCCGTTACACTATGAGTAGGGATTTGATGGCGTATATAGGACATCTAGAATATAGGAGCGCAATAGAGCGAGGGATACTGGGTTGAGGTTGATTAGTTATGTGTTTAGTAGTTGTAGTTATATTTATATATATAATATTGTGTAAACCCTAATTTTTGTATTTGTTAGAGGGGTAGTATATTAGTATTCCCCACCTTTTGTCATAGTAGGGGATGGATGATAACATTTATAGAAGTATGCTATAGGATAATCATTTATGATGTGCTGACTATTGGCATATGAATATAAATGTTCTTATTAAATATGTTATATAACTATTGCATTAAAGGTAAATACTTAAAGAATATAAATAGATAATAATACGAGGCTTTGTTATACAGAAAATGCCACCAAGACGTAGACAACCAACACCCAAAGAATCAGTCAATAACGAAAAAGATCAAGTAGACCCCATGCAACGACTAACGGAATTTACTAGGAGAAGCTCTTCGAAGAAGAAATAATGAACCCGTGCACCCAAACCCCCAAGCGGTTCCTATAAAATTTTAAGGACTTTAAAAGTGTAGGACCTCCAGAATTTAGGGGAACTACCGATCTTATTGAGGCACAATTTTGGATCAAAGAAATGGAAAAAGAGTTCATCATCGCTTGTGTGGGAGACGACCAGAAGATTGCATATGCTATGTATATGATGAAAGGCGAGACAAATTTCTGGTGGGAGGCAAATCTACAGAGAGCTGGAGAAGAAATTATACCATGGGAAAGGTTCAAGGTATTGTTCTTTAAAAATTACTTTCCGAAGAACATGCAGAACATAACGGAGGTTAAGTTTCTGGAACTGAAATAAGGAGAAATGACCGTGGCACAGTATGCGATAAAATTTAACGAACTCGCGCGATTTACAATGCATCAAGTAGACACTAAAGAAAGAAAAGCTCGACATTTTGAACAAGTTCTGAAGCCATGGTTGTTCAACAAGGTGTCAGTATTCCAAATCGACTTATTTGGTATGCTGTTAGAAAAGGCGATCATTGCTGAGGGAGGTAGTGAGGCTCTGAGTCAATATAACAAGGAGAAGAAGAACAAGAAGAGTGGAGGAAAAAATCGTGGAGGAAATAGTAATGGAGGAAGTAACTTAGGAATGAGGAAATAACAGCAACAACAACAACAACAATCAGACGGGAAGTCACCAGAAAGGATTCAAGAAAAGAAATGAGGCGTGTTCAAAATGCGGTAAGAGTCATAAGGGAATGCTGGAAGAGACTGAATTGTCTGCTATAACTGCGGCCAGGAAGGGTATATTTCGCCAAATTTCCCGAACTCGAAGAAAATCTGAGGATGCTTTGCTTGTTGGTTGGCAGAGCAACAGATCAAAGACTGCTCGAAGAAAGGAAGAAGCCAGGGAAATGACAATAAGGGAGGAAGCAACAAACTGATGATTGGCAGGATCTGTTCAACCAAACCAATCAACTGCCAGAACATTTAACATGACGGTCAAGAATGCATTAGTTGCAAAGGATGTGGTGTCAGGTATTATCCCAATCAATAATGTGAATTCTTATTTATTATTTGATTCGGGTGCTACCTGTTCCTTTGTGTCTGAAGAATTTGCTAAACGACTAAACTGACCCCAAAACGATTATGGAATCCTTTAAACATAGAAGGTTGCGAATAAAGAAGTAATCCACGTAGAGTTTGTGTACCGTAATTGTTAGGTTTGTAATATCCATGAACATGTAACAAATTACATACATAGAGTGGAAATGTGAAAAATTAGAGTTTTAAAATTTTACAAAGCATATACCCGGATCATCCTTTATGCGCAATTATTAATTAAACGAAAGAGATGAAATTATAAAATATACCCTTGTAAAACTAAGCTTCCTTAGGTACGAGTTAAATTCCAAATCCTTTGTGCTCTCCTTGAATTTATCGAGTTTAATTCTTTCCATTGATTAACGTTAGGCACCCAAGTGTTTGGCCTCTAGAGGTGATCCACCAAGGAATAATCTTTTACTCAAGAAGATGAGTATTTGGCAAAATCCTAGTTTCTATCTCTATAGAAAAAGTTTACTCTCTCAACTCTTGGAATTATCATTAGCCTTTAATCAAAATAAGACTCCTCTTATTTATAGATGGTAGACAACCCTCCTAAATCATTTAGGATTAAAGTTTCATTTTAATTAATTAGGCTTCCTAATCTTATTAGGAATAATTAATTAAACTATTTTTAATTAATTTACCTCCTAATCTTATTAGAAATATGAGAGAGTACTTTTATTAATTAATTTCCAAACTCCTTTAAGAATTAAAGTAATAATAATAGTAATAATAATAAGATTTCTCTTATTAATTTATATTTAATATTTTCAAAATATTAAATAATAAATATTAAGCTATTTATTTTATTCTATCACCATAGATTAAATTAAATACACTTAACTTATTATTATGATTATGCCATTTGCTTCTTAAATAAATATTTTACTTTTATGGTGTGACCCTTTAGGTTCTCCATATTAAACCGGTTGTAAATAAATCAATTAGAACAATTCTAATCTTATTTAAATAAATAAATTAAATTATTTAATTCATTTAAATAAATAATATTTATTCTACAATAAGAGTAAGCCCCCTTAGCGATCAACGACTTTTCAGATAATATAGTGATGAGTAGGTTGAAAACCTATGATTTAATCTCGTTTAGCTTGTTAAATTATAAATTTTAAAGTATTGTTTGTAGTATTTCCGGTGTTTTATGTTTACCTTGCAGGTAAGAGGATAGAAACTAAAAATGGAATGAAAAGCTGGGCATTTGGAAGATTCTGGAGTAGGAGCGCGGACCGCGCCCTCGCAGTGTTAACCTAAGCGCTGACCGCGCTTAAGGAGGATAGGCTGCTGCATAGCAAGAGCTGACCGCGCGACCGTACTACTGAGAGAAGCGCTGAGCACGCGTGAACGATGGCTGGTCACTGTATAAGATGCGCGGAGCGCGCTGCTGTGTGATGAATCCCAAGCGCGGCCAGCGCGTGACTGACGGGAAAACTTGTTTTTGTTGCCTTTTTGAGCAGAAGTTGATTAGGAATAGGATTTGGACTTACCTAATTGTACTAGGGTTTTGATAGACTATAAATATTAGTTATTTTACTTAGTTTTGATCATCTTTTGATCTAGGAATTCTTGGAGGCTATTCAAACCCTAGTTTTGAAGAATCAAGGCATGTCAGGCTAAAGTACTCAATTCAATTCTGAAGGGATGTTGAACCTTATATACAATTAATGGTTTGATCAAGTTTATTCTATTTATTATTTCGTATGTGAGATTTATTCTGATTATCTACTTAAACTTTCTTGTATGCTATTCAATTGACTAATTTGGTTTCTGCAGGATTAAATTCGTAAATTGATACATCTGCTAGATTTAGATATATATTAAGCAAACAATGTATGTCTGATCATAAGCAGCAATTAATGATATTTGATTGTGGTCAAGCTTTTGAATATTATTAAGGTTTTATAATACAAGTTAAATAATTCCTGATTGTGTAATTATTGCTTGGAATAATCTAATTCTCATTCTTCATGCTTCTATTGTATTAAATCTAGACTGATAGTTCTAGGTTGTATGATAGTTAGGATCTTTTGTTGGCGATCGTCGCATTAGATTTACACATAAGGAGAATTTCGGATAACTAGCGATCGCTGGTTATCTAGGGTTATAATTTCATTGAAAGATAAATATTGTAAACACTTGGTTAATCCATAATTGTGAAAAGGCGGTACTGAACTGAAGAATTGAAGTTTTTTACTCATTGATATTTCTTTTAAATTGACTTTCGTTAATTTAACTTTTCAAAACAAAATCCCTAATTCATTAGAAAACATTTGGATAAATATAAAATAAAACGCTCTCTGTGGGATCGATCCTTGCTTATTACTATACTAATTCTTGAGTTAGTGGAATAGAAGTAAGGTTAATTTTCTAGTGCTAAACGACAGCTACCAAATTTTGGCGCCATTGCTGGGGAGTGTTATTTGTTTTTATTTATTCAATTATTTTCATTTTATCTTTTTTATGCCTCGATCCTCTCACTTTCTTGAATTGAAATTTGATCCAGAAATAGAGAGAATCCGCACGAAGGCTTAAGAAGGAAGCTCGAAAATCCCAAGGTCCACTTGCAGGTTCCGAAGAAGCTCCATCACTAAGCCTCAACATTGCAATCACACTACTTTCAGACCATTCTTCAAGCGAATCAGACGAGGAGATGGCGGTGCCAAATAATAGGACTTTAAAGGAGTTGTCAACTCCTAATCTCACTCAACAACCTTTGTGCATTAAATATCCTGCTTTAAATGCTGCGTTTGAATTGAAATCCGGAACTAATTCACCTTTTGCCAACTTTTTGTGGTCTTACAGGTGATGATCCGTACAAGCATTTGAAGGAGTTTTATGTGGTGTGCTCAACCATGAAGCCACACAACATTACGGAGGAGCAGATAAAACTGAGAACTTTCCCATTCTCACTGGCAAATTTAGCAAAAGACTGGTTGTATTATCTCCCCTCGGGATCAATACAATCATGGAATGGCATGAAAAGGCTATTTTTGAAGAAATACTTTCCTGCTTCAAGAGTAGCCAACATAAGGAAAGAAATTTGCGGAATCCGACAATTCAGCGGTGAAACATTGTATGAATACTGGGAGAGATTCAAAAAGCTTTGCTCCAGCTGTCCACCCCACTAGATTGATGATCAACACCTTATCTAGTACTTTTATGAGGGACTTGTACCGATGGATAGGAGTATGATCGACGCTGCTAGCGGAGGAGCATTAGTGGATAAAACACCAGAGGCTGCAAAGAATTTGATTGCAAATATGGCCGCCAATGCACAACAATATGGAACATGGAATGATCATCCAACATAAAGGGTAAGTGAGGTAAGCACGAGTAATATAGAGCAACAGATTTCTGACTTAACTGCTGTGGTGAAACAATTAGCAGCAGGTAACTTATAGGTTGCAAAGGCTTGCGGAATATGTTTAATGGCATAGCACCCTACAGATGTTTGCCAGACATTACAAGAGGAAGAGAATACATAGCAAGCTAATGCAGTGGGAAATTACCAAGCACAACCTCAAAGGAAATATGATCCTTTTTCCAATACTTACAATCCAGGATGGAGGGATCATCCCAACTTGAGTTATGGGGGTGCTAGGCCGCAGGTGCAAAGGTTCTACCAAAATAAACCTGCAATTTCAGCCAAATCAGCCACAGTACCAACCCAGACCAGCAGCACCGGCCAATGCTAGAACATCCTTAGAGGACATGTTCAAAGCATTTATGCAACAGACACAACAGTTTCAACAAGAGACGAAATCTTCCATCCATAGTTTGGAGAGTCAAATGAGCCAATTAGCTACTACTGTGGGTCGGTTGGACTCTCAAGGTTCAGGGAATCTTCCATTTTAAACTGTTGTAAATCCTAAGGAGAATACTAGTGCTATAACCTTGCGGAGTGGAAAGCTGATGGATACACCAACAGCTACAGTTGAGTTTGAGAAAGAGCAAGCTAAGGAGGAACCGAAAAAATCAAAGGTACATCCTAACCCTCCTTGTCAGCTTAAAGATATTCCTCTTTCCATTTCCTCACAGAAATTCTAGAAATTCAAAGAAAGATGAACAGGAAAAAGAAATTCTAAAAACTTTTAGGAAAGTAGAAGTGAATATTCCATTACTTGATGCAATTAAAAAAGTGTCACGGTATGCGAAATTTTTGAAAAGTATTATGCACTAACAAACGAAAATTAGGAAAATGATGAAAAAGTCACAGTTGGGGAGAATGTATCAGCTGTTCTTCAAAGAAAAATGCCCCCTAAATGTAAAGATCCAGGCATGTTCACGATCCCATGCAAGATAGGGAAACACTAGATTTGAGAAAGCTATGCTAGATTTAGGTGCTTCAATCAATGTGATGCCATTATCTATTTATAAGTCTCTAAATCTAGGCCCTTTGAAAAATATCGGTGTGATTATTCAATTGGCAGATCGTACTAACACTTACCCTCGAGGGGATAGTTGAAGATGTCTTGGTGCAGGTGAACGAACTAATCTTTCCTGCAGATTTTTATATAGTGGATATGGAGGATGATACATCACCAAACCCATCCCACATCTTGTTAGGAAGGCCATTCCTAAAGACAGCAAGGACTATGATTGATGTTCACAACGGGACCTTAACAATGGAGTTTGATGGCGAAAAGATCCAATTTAACATCTATGATGCCATGAGGTACCCTAGTGATATTTGTCAAGTTTTTGCAATTGATGTGTGTGACTCTTTAGTGCAGGAAACTTTTAAACAAATTCAGAGAAGGCAGTTTGGAGGTTGCTATTTCCAGTAGTTTGGACATGGATGGGAAGTATGAACTTGAGCAAAATCAGGAATTGAAGGAAACTGTGGCTGCACTACATTCATTGCCTAAACTCTCAGATAAGCATGCAGTCCAGTTAATTCAACTACCTGTGTCTCACCAAAAACTATTACCATCGTTTGAGCAAGCTCCAACACTTGAATTGAAACAATTACCTGCACACTTGAAATATGCGTATTTTGGGACTAATGAGACTTTACCTGTGATATTTGCTAGTAATCTAACCAAAGTGCAGGAAGAAAAATTGTTGAGAGTCCTTAGGGACCACATCACATTGTTTGGATGGACCATAGTAGATATCAAAGGTATTAGTCCCGCAATGTGTATGCATCGAATTTTGCTGGAAGACGGAGCTAAACCTACGAGGGATGCACAAAGACGATTGAACCCACCTATGATGGAGGTAGTGAAGAAAGAGGTAATAAAATTGCTCTATGCAGGAATCATCTACCCCATTTCCGACAGTCAATGGGTAAGTTCAGTGCTGGTAGTTTCAAAGAAATCCGGAATAACGGTTGTTAAAAATGATAATAATGAGTTAGTGCCCACACGGATGCAAACAGGTTGGAGAGTGTGTATTGACTATAGGAAGTTAAATACCGTAACTAGAAAAGATCACTTTCCCCTTCCTTTTATTGATCAGATGTTTGAACGATTAGCTGGGCATACTTATTATTGCTTTCTAGATGGTTTTTTAGGTTATAACCAGATTGTGATTGCACCCGAAGACTAAGAAAAGACCACGTTCACATGTCCCTTTGGTACCTTTGCCTATCGGCGAATGTCCTTTGGATTCTATAATGCCACAGGTACTTTTTAAAGATGCACGGTGAGTATTTTTTCTGATCTTTTAGAAGAATGCATTGAGGTCTTTATTGACGATTTCACAGTACATGGTGATTCATTAGATACCTGCCTAGATAATCTGACACGTGTATTGGATAGATGTTTGGAAACTAACCTTGTGCTAAATTGGGAAAAATGTCACTTTATGGTAGAACAAGGAATTGTACTTGGTCATGTAGTGTCAGTTAATGGTTTAGAAGTCGATAAAGCTAAAATTGATATTATATCTGCATTGTCTTACCCTGTCAGCGTGCGGGAGATACGCTCTTTTCTTGGACATGCAGGATTTTATCGTATGTTTATCAAAGAGTTCGCCAATATAGCATTGCCCTTATGCAAGCTGCTTCAGAAAGATGAGGAATTCCAGTTTCATGATGAATGTAAGGTGGTTTTTGATACCTTAAAGAAATTGTTGACGTCAGCCCCTATCATTCAACCACCAAATTGGAAGTTTCCATTTGAGATAATGTGTGATGCAAGTAACTACGCTGTCGGCGCTGTCTTGGGCCAAAAGATTTACAAAGCTGTCCATGCCATCTACTATGCTTCTCGAACATTGAATGCGGCTCAGATAAACTATTCCACAACTGAAAAAGAACTCTTATCTATTATATTCGCTTTAGATAAGTTTAGATCATACTTACTTGGTACTAAAGTGATAGTTTATTTTGACCATGCTGCTCTCAGGTACTTACTTACTAAGAAAGAGTCCAAACCTCGAATCATAAGGTGGATCTTGGTGCTGCAAGAATTTGACTTGGAAATTAAAGATAAAAAGGGCGCAGACAACTTGGTAGCGGATCACTTGAGTAGAATTCTTAAGGAGGAGGAAGCACTACCATTACAAGACATGTTTCCGGATGAGCATCTACTTTCCATTGGCAATACAACTCCCTGGTATGCAGATATTGTGAATTACTTGGTAAGTGCTTATTTACCGGGTGACTTTTCAAAATCCCAGAAAGAAAAGCTTAGGAGTGAGGCAAAACATTATGTGTGGGATGACCCAAACTTGTTGAAATTTGTGCTGATCAGATAGTTAGATGTTGTGTACTTGATAATGAATGCCAATCTATTCTAGCTTTCTGTTATTCCTATGCTTGTGGAGGTCATTTTGGACCTAAAAGAACATCACATAAGGTGTTAGAGAGTGGTTTCTTTTGGCCTTCAATTTTCAAAGACTCATATCTATTTTACAAATCATATGAAAATTGTCAAAGAACAGGAAATATATCACATAGACATCAAATGCCACAAAACCCTATTCTAATTGTTGAAATCTTTGATGTTTGGGGTATTGATTTTATGGGACCTTTTCCTGTTTCCTTTGGTAATGTTTACATCTTATTGGCAGTTGACTATGTTTCAAAATGGGTGGAAGCTAAAGCCACCAAAATTGACGATTCTAAAGTTGTTGTAGATTTTGTCAGGACTAACATTTTTGTCAGGTTTGGAGCACCTCGGGCCATCATTAGTGATCGCGGAACTCACTTCTGTAATAGGGTATTAGCAGCTTTGTTAAGGAAATACAACGTTCTTCACAGGGTATCTACATCCTATCATCTGTAAAGCAATGGCCAAGCTGAGGTATCCAACCGAGAAATTAAATCCATTTTGGAGAAAGTAATCAACCCGAACAGGAAAGATTGGAGTCTTAGATTAGATGATGTATTATGGGCATATAGGACGTCATACAAAACTCTAATTGGTATGTCGCCTTATAGGCTGGTGTTCGGGAAACCATGCCACCTACTTGTGGAGTTAGAGCATAAAGCTTTCTGGGCAATCAAATAGTGCAACATGAACTTGGATCAACCTGGCGTCCATAGGAAGTTGTAGTTACAAGAACTCGAGGAGTTTCATAATGAATCATATGAGAGTTCTAAATTGTATATGGCTAAGACGAAAGCTTTCCATGATAAGCAGATTTTACGGAAGAATTTCACTGTTGGGCAAAAAGGTCTCCTTTATAATTCACCATTGAAATTATTTCCAGGTAAGTTGCATTCTCGTTGGGAGGGACCATTTGTTGTTACTAATATGTTTCCTCATGGTGCTATAGATATACAAAATCCAAAGACAGGGAATGTGTTCAAGGTGAACGACCATAGGTTGAAGCCACTTTTGGATAGCAGTTAAGTTGAGGAGGTTGAGATGTTGACGCTAATGGATCCGGCTTTTGGATGATTGAATGGATTCCAGTCGAGCTAATGACGTTAAACAAGGGCAGCTGTTTGGGAGGCAACCTAATTTCTTAGTCTGTAGTAGTTATTATTAGTTGATTTTATATGTTACATATGTAGGTGCAATATATCTTATCCCCTATAACTGATAAACTTTATTGACAATGCTTTAGGAGATAAGAGCAAGGGAAAGCAAAGGAATCAAAGAGGCGAGGACCGTGCTCAACAAGGCGCTGAGCACGCTGCTTATGCAGCAAGTCTTAGCTAGTTAGTAGCAAGAAGGTGCAGAGAGTGCCCGCCAGAGTGCTGCGAGCGCGAGGCATGCAAGAAATTCACAACGTGCTACCCAGGAAAGCGCAGACATCGCTCAATAAGGCGCTGAGAGCGCAGAGCCTACAGAAAAATCACAGGTGCTAAAACGTACACGCGTTGAGCGCGCTTCTACAGGCGCAGACTGTGCGAAACGGCTGAGTTAACCTAAGTTGATATTTTAAGGCGGTTCGTTGCACCCATACATCACTTGTCCCATTTTGTTTCCTCTTCAACTTCCAAATCCTCTTCTCTTCTTCTACTTTCAACCCAATTCTTCACCTCCTCTCCTACTTAAACCCTAATTCCACAACACCCACTCACTACTCACACCCACATTAACATTCTCTCTCATCCAAGCTTCTATAGAAATCAATTACACCCAATATTCACCATCTCCATTACCATACTACCTTCCCCTACCACATACTCTATTGATTCCTCTTCTCCTACCCATCTCATCCTCGTGTGTCACAAGTGGAGTAAGCATCCCAAGCAACCATTACAAATAGTAAGATGTAACAAATTGAGGTAGTATAATTCACAAGAGTTCATCTTTTATATAATCAATTGTGTTGCTTATACATTGTGCTTGGGATACCTTGGGTTACTGATGACCCAAGGATTGTATTGACTGATTTGGATTAGATTGTGATAGCAAGGAAGTTAAGTTTGGGGGAAAAATTAGGGTGCACACCGACTGCTTGATAAATTGCCAAAGTCAAAACTTGTGTGCAATTTGCCCATCATGACATCAAAAAGACCATGAACGTCAACCTCTAAGGATCGGCCAACATTTGATACATCAAAGTTTGTAAGCGAGGCGGCGGCTACTCGTTACAACGCCGTGCTTGCCAAAAAAACGCTTGTCCCAGAATGGGGGTTGACGCCCGATGCTAACTTGGATGGTGATATGACTCTGAAGATCGTGGAAAGGCAATGGTTTCAGCTGGTGGAACAACCACAACCTGCGGTGACAAATATAGTAAAAGAATTCTATGCTAATGCCATAGAACATGAAGGGCGGGTTGTGCAAGTTAGGGGCAAACCAGTCTCATTCCACCACACGGCAATCAATGTGCACTTTGGGTTGGAAACACCAATGGGGGACCAATATGAAGACAACCTCCCAAGCTTGGACGAGATTATTGCTTGTCTATGCAAGCCCAGAACACAATGGGTAACCAAGCCTTGGACGGACATTAAAGTCACGTTTCCACACTCGAAATTGAGCTAATACGGGAAAGCATGGTACGCTTTCATCTGTGCTAGGCTAATGCCTACACGCCATCAGACTGAAGTCACAAAAGAAAGGTCACACCTCCTCTATTGGTTTGAGAGGCCTAATGTAGTGGAAATCTTACAGGTGGATGTCGGCATGTGTATCCAAGAGTCAATTGACAGTGCATTGCGCAGAGGCACCACAGGTGGCCTATTACATGGATTTCTGATCACTGACTTATGCCGAAAAGCCAGAGTGCGGTGGGATACATTGGAGCCTGTTCAGATGTCCAGGGGGAAATTGACCACAAAACAATCGTCACCTACAGATCCTGGGCAGGAGTACATTCTCACCCACGGGGTGAGGGTTATATCATGTTTCCACCATCATCGCCACCAGCCACGGATGTGCCGATGACAGATGAGGCAGAAGCGGAACCATCTACGACTTCTATACACAGGAGTCGAAAGCAGATGCTCTGACTTGCTCAATGCCAAAATTTAATGTATGCATACAACATTGGTGCATTCATGCCTTCTCCCGTGTCAATCTGAACAAACCAGTCCAGCTTCCAAGTCCTATTATTCTACCTGCTTACCCCCCTTCGGATGATGAAGGTCTTCAAAATGAGAATTGACTCGTCTCGCTGGGAAGTCATCGTGCTGAAATTGCTTTATTTTCACGTAATAAGGACATTACTAATGATAAGTTTGGGGGGGGGGGGGTAATTTAATTTGAAAATTTAATTTAATATCATATTTAGGTTGCATATAATATAGTTTCATTATATTTTTACCATATTTGCATATATATATATATATATATTTATTTATATATATAAAAAAATATATTTGCATTCATGTAGGATTTGTGTTAGTTTGCATGGAGATTGAGCAATAAGCCTTGTTAGTTATGATGGAAGCCAATGAGGAATTTGATTTATGACTTGCATGCCTATATTGATTATCATGTGTTGACTAATTTTGACCATAGGAACTTCATAACATGAGTTTTGTGTTTTCTAAATCTCAAGCACACCAACTGATTATCAATAATAACGAGAAAGTAGATTCAAGATAAAACATGGGCATGTATTCATTTGATCACAGATTAGAATTGAACATTGACTTATACATAAGTTTGGGGGGAAATGTGGCTCGAAAGAAAAGAAAAGGAAAAAAAATTAGAAAAAGAGAGAAAAATCAGAAAAAGAGAAAATATAGTTCTGAAATAAAAACTTACTTAGTTCAATTTCGTTGCCTTTGTTACTCGGACAAGTAAACCCTAGGGAATGTCTTAACACCTAGCACCCTAAAGCCTTCGGGTTTGGGAGTCATTGGCCAAAATTCTGTTACATGGGTTGCATTGAAAGGCCTAAGAAAGTTAAACATTGCACAAGTCGGACTTAAGAAATAATTAGTGAGATGGAGCATTAAAATGCACTCACTTGGTACAAAGAGCTTGGTTCCAAAACGTGATATCCCTCATATTTATGTGTATGCCATGATTGAATTACAAATTCTGGGTTTGGATGAGTTGCATGAATATGAATTTATCTGTGTTTCTCATTGTTATTTTTGGCGTCATGTTGGACACACACACACACAGAAACATGCAATTATTATGTTTGTGAGGTGAGGATGTGCGAAGTTAAGGTAACACATGATGTGATATTGATGTCATAATAGTTGTTTATTTCTGAGGCATATGATTCATCTAATTACCATGATTATTGTTTGATCTCTGTAGTTGTATTCATCTTAGTTTTAGTGTTAATATCTTTGTGCTTGCTTGAGGACAAGCAATAGGTCCAGTTTGGGGGAATTTTATGAGTAGGTTGAAAACCTATGATTTAATCTCGTTTAGCTTGTTATATTGTAAGTTTTTAAGTATTGTTCGTAGTTTTTTTGGTGTTTTATGTTTACCTTGCAGGTAAGAGGATAGAAACTGAAAATGGAATGAAAAGCTGGGCATTTGGAAGATTCTGGAGTAGGAGCGCGGACCGCTCCCTCGCAGTGTTAACCTAAGCGCTGACTGCGCTTAAGGAGGATAGGCTGCGGCATAGCAAGAGCTGACTCCGCGACCGTACCACTAAGAGAAGCGCTAAGCGCGCGTGAACGATGGCAGGTCACTACATAGGATGCGCGGAGCGCGCTGCTGTGTGATGAAGGCCAAGCGCGGCCAGCGCGTGACTGGCGGGAAAACTTGTTTTAGTTGCCTTTTTGAGCAGAAGTTGATTAGGAATAGGATTTGGACTTACCTAATTATATTAGGGTTTTGATAGACTATAAATATTAGTTATTTTACTTAGTTTTGATCATCTTTTGATCTAGGAATTCTTGGAGGCTATTCAAACCCTAGTTTTGATGAATCATGATATGTCAGGCTAAATTAATCAATTTAATTCTAAAGGAATGTTGAACCTTATTTACAATTAATGGTTTGATCAAGTTTATTCTATTTATTCTTTTTTATGTGAGATTTATTGTGATTATCTACTTAAACTTTCTTGTATGCTATTCAATTGACTAATTTGATTTTTGCAGGATTAAATTAGTAAATTGATATCATCTGCTAGATTTAGATATATATATTAAGCAAACGATGTATGTCTGATCATAAGTAGCAATTAATGATATTTGATTGTGGTCAAGCTTTTGAATATTATTAAGGTTTTTAGAAGACAAGTTAAATAATTCCTGATTGTGTAATTATTACTTGGAATAATCTAATTCTCATTCTTCATGCTTCTATTGTATTAAATCTAGACTGATAGTTCTAGGTTGTATGATAGTTAGGATCTTTTGTTGGCGATCGTCGCATTAGAATTACACATAAGGATAATTTCGGATAATTAGTGATCGCGGTTATCTAGGGTTATTAATTTCATTGAAAGATAAATATTGTAAACACTTGGTTAAGCCATAATTGTGAAAAGGCGATACTGAACTGAAGAATTGAAGCTTTTTACTCATTGATATTTCTTTTAAATTCACTTTCGTTAATTTAACTTTTCAAAACAAAATCCCCAATTCATTAGAAAATACTTGGACAAATATAAAATAAAACGCTCTCTGTGGGATCGATCTTTGCTTATTACTATATTAATTCTTGAGTTAGTGGAATAGAAGTAAGGTTAATTTTGTAGTGCTAACCGACAGCTACCATATAGATTTCAACATTACTCATAAAAGAACATTTGAGTTAATAGTTACCGTACAATTCAATTCTTCCACCATACAATGTCCCAATTAAATATAAGACATGAAATTACTATCAAGTCTTATTTTATTTAATTATATGTATTTCGATCCTTCAATGAACAACTCCAAATAATGCAAATTAAAAACTCCTTTCTAATTTCATTCCACATTGGCCAAGGATTCCTGGGTTGTCATTTATCGAATCACATAGGACATTCTCTCCTTTTACTAGACGCGGTAGATTCTTTGTTGATCATACATTATCTCCATGTACAACTTGTTATACCCAATCATACGCTTTGATATACCCCAAGGGTCTTAAGGGACATGTCAAAATATAACTCATTATACACAAGATACTATGATGATCTCAAGTCTAAGGATTACTTGTACTACTATCACTAGAGGAATTTCTATTGACATGCAAGTAAAACTCAATTAGGTATTCCTCAGCGAGCCACGTTCATTGAACTTATTCTCCAATAGACACCTACATACTTGTTTTAGTGTCTCCACACAAATGATCATAAGATCAATCATCCTCATCCACTGAGCAAGTAACGTATGTACTAATCTATCCGGATTTACTAATCCCTTTTTTAGTAATCCAACGATTGAGAATAATTTTAGTTTTTAAGCTATCTAAGAATTTAGATCTCATTAGCATGATCATCATCATGATTCTAAAAGTATTGCTTACAACTATGGGTTTATGACATTTAATATAACAACAACTTGTTGATAAATTAAATGTCTTTAATTAAATAATTCTTTTATTAATAAATAATAAAGATTGTTACAAAGTATATGCTTTATCATATCAAATATGATTGACTTGTGTGCATACTACTTCCAATCTCCCACTTGCACTAAAGCCAATCGTCATGGTATCTAATACTCTTCTTCTCTAAGTGACGATCGTCCTACTGTTGGATAAAACTTTAATAAATGGAACTACAAAAAAAGTTATTTGGAAACAAACAGTTTTCGTTGCTAAAGGTGAAAAATTTCATTGTCAAAGGTCATTTGCAACGATTTTTCTGTCGTTGGTGTTGGGTTTGTACGAAATCGTGACGCGATCAAATTGCTAAAATTAGCGAAAGCATGATATATCAGAGTTTAAAAATTTCTACAAAACCATTACCCGGATCATCCTTTATGCAAATTATTAATTTAAAACGATAAATAAGAAGTTATGGAATCATACCCTTGTAGAACGAAACTTCCACAGGTACGAGTTCAACTCCTTGTTCTTCGTGATCTCCTTGAATTTCCGGGTTAGATTCCTTCCTTTGATCAACGTTAGCCACCCAAGTGTTTGGCCTCTAGAGGTAATCCACCAAGGAAGATGAATTATCAAGAAGGAGGGTGGTTGGCTTAGTTTTCTATCCTCTATAGAAAAAGAGTACTCTTCAACAATTAGAATTACATCAACTGATATCTATTATAAGACTCCTCTTATATAGATATTGGTCAACCCTTTTAATCCTATTAGACATGAGATTTTATTTAATTAATTAAACTCTAAATAATTAATTTAGGCTTCCCACCACATTGGGAATACTTAATTAAATTCATTTAATTAATTTGTCTCCTAATCTTATTAGGAATAATTGAGAGTACTAATATTAAATTAATTACTAAACTCCTTTAAAAATTAAAATAATAATAATTGTAATAATATTAATAAGACTCCTCTTATTAATTTATATTTAATATTTTTAAAATATTAAATAATAAATATTAAGCTATTTAATTTAATCTATCACCATAGATTAAATTAATTACACTTAATGCATTATTACGATTATGCCATTACCTTCTTAAATAATTATTCTTCCTTTTATAGTGTGACCCTTTAGGTTCTCCATATTAAACCGATTATGAATAAATCAATTAGAACAATTCTAATCTTATTTAAATAAATAAATTAAACTAATAATTTATTTAAATAAATAATATTTATTCTACAGTAGGGATAAGCCTCCCTAGCGATCAACGACTTTCCAGATAATATAGATTTCAACATTAATCATAAAAGAACCTGTGAGTATATAGTTACCGTACAATTCAATCCTTTCACCATATAATGTCCCAATTAAATATAAGGCATGAATTTACTGTCAAGTCTTATTTTATTTAATCATATGTATTTCGATTAGAAAATGCACAACTCCAAATAATGCAAATTAGAAACTCTTTTCTAATTTCATTCTACCTTGGCCAAGAATTCCTGGGTTGTCATTTAACGAATCACATAGGACATTTCTCCTCTTTTACTAGAGGTGGTAGATTCTTTATTGATCATTCATTATCTCTATATGTAACTCATTATACCGAAGCATACCTTTTTATATACCTTAAAGGGCTTTAAGGAATAAGTCAAAGTATAATTCATTACATACAAGATACTATGATGATCTCAAGTCCAAGGATGACTTGTACTACTATCACATTAGGAATTTCTATTGACAGGCGAGTAAAACTCCATTATGTATTCCATAGCGAGTCACGTTCAGTGAACTTATTCTCTAATAAGCACCTACATACTTGCTTTAGTGTCTCCACACAAATGATCATGAGATCAATCATCCTCATCCAATGAGCAAGCAACATATGTACCAATCTATCCGGATTTACTAATCCCCTTTTTAGTAATCCCACGATTGAGAACTATTTTAGTTTTAAGCTTTCTACGAATTTAAATCTCATTAGAATGATCAACATCATGATTCTAAAAGCATTGCTTAAAACTATGGGTTATTTACATATTATAAAAACAGCACCATGTAGATAATTAAATGCCTTTAATAAATAAATATTTTTATTAATAAATAAATAAGATTGTCTCCAAAGTATATGCTTTATCATCATACATGATTGGCTTGTATGCATACTACTTTCAAACTCCCATTTGCACTAAAGCTAATCGCCTTGGTATCTCATACCCATCTTCTCTAAGTGATGATCAAACTGCTATTGTGTTAAAACTTTAGTAAATAGATCTGCAATGTTATCTTGAGAGACTACACGCTCTAAGGTGACGTCTCCTCTTTCAATGATTTCTTTAATCAAAGTGCCACAACACATGTTTAGATTCAAGATGAGACTTAGGAACTATTCCTAGTTCTGTAATGAACTTTTCATCCGAAACATCAACTTGCAGCTTCACTTACAGTTATATACTTTGTCTTTGTCACTAAACCAACAACCTTTTGTTGTTTGGAACCTTTCTAATTCATTGCATCATTTTTTAAGGTAATGACTTACCCTAAAGTGGATTTGATATCGTCTTGATCAGTTTGAAAACTTGAGTCTGTTTAGCACTCTAGTTTAATTCAGACTCATCATGTGATATGATAACATCCTTAGTGTCAGTTAAGTACTTTAAGATGTTTATCACTGTCTCACAGTGATCTTCTCTAGAATATGACTGATCAACATCAAGTCTTGTATATTTCATTGCATATATAATAGTAACTCATGCGATCTCTCTTTTACTGAGAACAATTTTTGAGAGATACACTCTATGGCTCATCATCATGAGGCACCTTTTGGAGTTTGCCATGCTAAACGCCTTTAGCATCTAATGAATATACGTTTCCTTGGGTTAAGCTGAACATCCTTTTAAATCTATTAATACAAATTTATATCCCCAATGCGGGATGATCTACCCAAATCATTCACGGAGGAATGTTTAGACATCTTTATTTTGATCGATTTTAGCATAGGAATTTCATTCCCTATCAGTAATATATCATCAACATATAATACATGAAATGAAACAGCGCTCCCACTAACCTTCTTGTACACCCATGGTTCATCCTCGTTTTTGATAAAATCAAACTCTTTGATTGTCTCATCAAAACGAATGTTCCATCTACGAGAAGCTTGCTTTAATTCATAAATGGATTGTTGTAGCTCATATACTTGATTTGCTTTAACCATTGAAACAAAAACCATCTGGCTGTATCATATATACATTATCCTCTAATAATGTATATTTGAGGAAGGGCGTATCCACGTCCATTTTGCCAGATTAAGTAATAATAAGCTGCAATCGTAAGTAAAATTCAAATGGACTTGAGCATAGCTTCGAAATCCATTTTAGATTTTATGGTCATTTACCATTTCTCTGAGTCTTTATTACTCATAGCCTATTCGTAATTCAATGGATCATCATCATTTATGATGTGTACCTCATCGTCATCCTCTATGACGAATCCATACCTCTCAAGTATCTTCGGTACACTTCTAGATTTATGAATAGGGTGTGATACAGTAGGTTCTTCCACTTGGTCAGGTACCTGACTCTGATCCGTAGTAATTTGTGGTTCTTGGACTACTTCAAGATATATCTTACTCCCACTGACCCTTCATGGATAAACTCCTTTTCCAAGAAGGTAGCATGTTTCACAACAAACACTTTTTGATCAGTTGGATGATAGAAATAATATCCTATAGTTTCTTTAGGATATTCCACAAATCTACACTTGTCGGATTTAGTATGTAGCTTATCATGTTCAAACTTTTTGACATAAGCTGGACAACCCTAAGTCTTAACATGCTTAAGATTTGGTTTCCTCCCCTTCCATATCTCATATAGAGTCTTTGGGGCGGATTTGGTAGGTACCTTGTTAAGTAGGTATGCAGCCGTTTCTAGGGCATAACCCCAGAAGAAAATTGGAAGGTCGGTAAAACTCATCATGGATCGAACCATGTCTAACAGTGTTCAATTTCTCCTTTTAGATACTCCATTTAACTGTGGTGTACCTGGAGGAGTCCATTGTGAGATTATACCATTTTCTTTGAGACAATTGAGAAACTCACCGCTTAAGTATTCTCCACCTCGATCTGATCGAAGTATCTTAATACTCTTGCCCGTTTGTTTCTTTACTTCACTTCTGAACTCTTTGAACTTTTCAAATGATTCTGATTTATATTTCATTAAATACACATATCCAAATCTTGAGTGATCATCAGTGAAAGTAATAAAATAAGAATACCCACCCCGTGCAATCGTTGTCATAGGTCCACAAACATCTGTGTGAACCAACGCTAACCACTCTGTAACTCTTTCTCCTTTTCCACTAAAAGGAGATTTAGTCATTTACGCATTAGACAAGATTCACAAGTTGGATATGATTCATAATTAGATAGCTCTAAGAGCCCATCCTTATGCAACTTGGATAATCTCGTTTCATTGATATGACCTAGTCTACAGTGCCACATATAGGTATAATTAATATCATCTCTTTTCCTTTTCTTAGTTTGTTCTATTTGAAGTATATTTTCATGCAAGTCAAGTATATGAAGTCCATTTAGCAGATTTCCAATACTATATAAAATATTATTTTTATAAATTGAACAACTGTTGTTCTTTATTATAATTTCAAATCCATCCATATCTAATACAGAATTTGAAATAATGTTTCTAAAGATATTCAGAACAAAATAACAATTATTTAAATAAATGGACTTACCCGTAGGCTGTGCTAAACAATAAGTGCCTACAGCTAATGCAGCAACCTTTGCTTCATTTCTCACTCGTAGGACAACCTCATCATTGTTCAACTTTCTACTTCTGACTAGTCCCTTCACATTATTATATATGTGAGAACCACAGCCGGTATCCAATACCCAAGTAGAATTTTGACTTTCTGAAAAATTAATTTCAATCATGAACAAACCTTGATTAGAAGTCGAAGCTTCTCCAAGCTTCTTCTCTGCCAGAAACTTCTTGCAGTTCCTCTTCCAATGACCCGGCTCATTGCAATTGAAGCATATTCCTTTGCTAGCTAGATCAGGTTTCTTTTGTTCCTTTATGTTCACCTTGCCCTTGGTCATCCGAGATCTGAAGAGCTCTTTAGATATCTCATATCTAGCAGTCCTACTTTGTTCACCATACAACTCCTTGAGGTGAAGCAGCATAGTAGGAGTATTCATGTTTTCGTGCTGACGCTGAAGCTCGTTATTCATGAATGCGAGCATGATACATTGAGCCATAAATGCATCATCTTGCCACTTTACAATGGTGGCAATCTCTTCCTCAGAGGCTGTTTCTGGAACAGTTCCAAGGACAGGTGAATTTAGGACATAAAAAATCTTTTCAGTAGTGAGAACTATTCTTAGATTCTATAGCCAGTCCGTATAATTTGGCCCGGTAATCTTATTAGCATCAAGTATGCTTCGTAGTGAAATTAGTGATTTTGACATTTTTAAAATTTCTGTATGTGAAAAGACAACATTTTTAGCAAACATTCATTTTATTAATTTTGTATACCAAAATAAATTTAGGTCTTTATTTTAAATTGGTATCTCCCACTATTTTTATCAAACTATATTTCCCTCACTTATATAGTTCGACAACATCTAATTAAAGATTTGCTAGTGAGATTAAGGATCCCATTTCAAATATATATAGCCTTGTGGATAGCACAACAAACGATATATAAATAAATAGGTAGACAACTCTTGTCAATTACATCAACATGTAACTCCTTTTATTTTGCCTCTTAAATTATAATGGTCAAGTGTGTGCACATCCGAACTAAAATGATTTAAGTTAAGTCCAACCTAGCACTTTCATAAATTTAAAAAAGAAAAATATTCGTTCTTGTGGATAGCACAACAAGACTATATTGTTCAATTTTCTTGATAAGTATCAAATGTGATTAATTAACATCTTAAATACGCAATACTCGCCTTGTGGATAGCACAACAAGCTCATATTAAATATTTAATACTCTATTAATTTATCATGCTAGAAGGCGACGTTCGATATTCTAAATATCATTTGAACGCTTTGGACTTAATATAATTTCTTTGAGGGTTTTATTATTATTTGTCTCATCTTGTTTAGCGTGCATGCACATATATATATAAAATACGCGTCATTTTAATAAACATACGAAACATGTTTGCATAAAATATAATATATATAATACTTAGCATGCAAATATAGAATACTATATTCTACCCGGATTGATTATGGATTTTTATTCTAGTTTGGTTCACTAGAGCCACCACGTGAACCAAAAGGTCAAACCTAGGAGTGCAAGAATTAAATTTAAATATAACTATTACATTTAAATCCCAAGCTCCATACAAATAGGTCTTCACGCGCTCCTTGGTCTCCAATTTTTTCAAGATAATTCTAACTATTTCTATTACATTAAACTATTTAATTTAAATAGAAACCTTGATCAGCATTCAAGGAGAAGTACATAGGAGGGAGATAGAATTTACATCGAGAAAAAATCAGAGAAGACAAGGTACGCAGACCCCATTTAATAAAACTCATTCATTCAAGCATTCAACTAAAATAAAATTCAATCACATTGGTCAATAGTCCATAATCAACCCCATTTATTTTCATACATGTCACCATATGCATCAATAAATAAATATTCATCTCATGAATTAAAACATTCTATATATATATGAGTATCATTTAATGGACAATTTTAAATTGCATGAAATTCAATTTCAAGATTAAAATAAACTCTTTATTTTAATTATAAAATTATTTAGAATATAATATATAAATATATCATATATATATATATATATATATTTGATATTATCGTATATTATTTATATATATATATATGTATATATATAACGAATCAGGTTATATATATATATATATATATATATATATAAAATATAAATTCACGTTTAATTTTTAAAAGTAAGTCACCTTCTTTTATTAAAAGAGTCCTGCAGGTTTATTAAAAGAGTCATTTCCTGATGGGTCATCTTCTTTTTGGAGTAAGAAAGAGACAACACCTTTTCTTTGCAGAATTCAAGATTAGCGCCAATAAAAAAAATTTGTGATTCGTCCCAAAAAAAAAAACTCCATTTTTTTTTCTTAAAAAAATAAATTTATACAATAAAATTATGCCCAATAAATTATTCTAAATACATACCCATATGTATATGAATCAAAAATAAATTAATAATTGCATAAAGGTTTGGCTCTGATGCCACTGTTGGGTTTGTACGAAATCGTGACGCAATCAAATTACAAAAATTAGCGAAAGCATGGTATATCAGAGTTTAAATTTTTTTACAAAACCATTACCCGGATCATCCTTTATGCAAATTATTAATTTAAAACGATAAATAAGAAGTTATGGAATCATACCCTTGTAGAGCGAAGCTTCCACAGGTACGAGTTCAACTCCTTGTTCTTCGTGATCTTCTTGAATTTCCGGGTTAGATTCTTTTCTTTGATCAATGTTAGCCACACAAGTGTTTGGCCTCTAGAGGTGATCCACCAAGGAAGATAAATTATCAAGAAGAAGGGTGGTTGGCTTAGTTTTCTATCTTCTATAGAAAATGAGTACTCTCCAACAATTGAAATTGCATCGACTGATATCTATTATAAGACTCCTCTTATATAGATATTGGTCAACCCTTCTAATCCTATTAGACATGGAATTTCATTTAATTAATTAAACTCTAAATAATTAATTTAGGCTTTCCACCACATTGGAAATACTTAATTAAATTCATTTAATTAATTTGTCTCCTAATCTTATTAGAAATAATTGAGAGTACTAATATTAAATTAATTACTAAACTCCTTTAGAAATTAAAATAATAATAATTGTAATAATATTAATAAGACTCATCTTATTAATTTATATTTAATATTTCCAAAATATTAAATAACAAACATTAAGCTATTTAATTTATTCTATCACCATAGATTAAATTAATTACACTTAATGCATTATTACGATTATGCCATTACCTTTTTAAATAATTATTCTTCCTTTTATGGTGTGACCCTTTAGGTTCTCCATATTAAACCGGTTGTGAATAAATCAATTAGAAAAATTCTAATCTTATTTAAATAAATAAATTAAACTAATAATCTATTTAAATAAATAATATTTATTCTACAATAGGGATAAGCCTCCCTAGCGATCAACGACTTTCCAGATAATATAGATTTCAACATTAATCATAAAAGAACATGTGAGTAAATAGTTACCGTACAATTCAATCCTTCCACCATACAATGTCCCAATTAAATATAAGATATGGATTTACTGTCAAGTCTTATTTTATTTAATCATATGTATTTCGATTAGAAAATGCACAACTCCAAATAATGCAAATTAGAAACTCCTTTCTAGTTTCACTCCACCTTGGCCAAGGATTCCTGGGTTGTCATTTAACGAATCACATAGGACATTTCTTCTCTTTTACTAGAGGTGGTAGATTCTTTATTGATCATTCATTATCTACATATGTAATTCGTTATACCCAAGCATACCCTTTTATATACCCTAAATGGCTTTAAGAAATAAGTCAAAGTATAATTCATTACATACAAGATACTATAATGATCTCAAATTCAAGGATCACTTGTACTACTATCACATTAAGAATTCCTATTGACAGGCGAGTAAAACTCCATTAGGTATTCCATAGCGAGTCACGTTCAGTGAACTTATTCTCTAATAAGCACCTATATACTTGCTTTAGTGTCTCCACACAAATGATCATGAGATCAATCATCCTCATCCAATGAGAAAGCAACACATGTACCAATCTATCCGGATTTACTAATCCCCTTTTTAGTAATCCCACGATTGAGAACTATTTTAGTTTTAAGTTTTCTCAGAATTTAAATCTCATTAGCATGATCAACATCATGATTATAAAAGCATTGCTTAAAACTATGGGTTATTTACATATTATAAAAACAGCACTATGTAGATAATTAAATGCCTTTAATAAATAAATATTTTTATTAATAAATAAATAAGATTGTCTCCAAAGTATATGTTTTATCATCATACATGATTGGCTTGTATGCATACTACTTTCAGTTGGACCATTCGTTGCGCAATGAGCGTTGCTAATTGTCTAGCAACAAAATATTTTTTTCGATCCAGAAAGTGAGATATTTTGCAATTAAAGTTTTTTTCATGTAAAATCATAAATCATTTAGCAACGAAATGTTTTGTAGTAAATTTATTAAGAAATTATTTTTGAAAAGCAACTTTCGTTGCAAAATTCGCCTAATTGGCAACGAAAATAATATTTTTTTTGCCAATGAAAATGAAATTCGTTGTGTTTGATACACATTTGCCAACGATATTTGTCCTTACTGAATAGTATGAAAATTGTTACCTTAACTAATTTTCGTTACTGATTGTATACTTTTTGACAACGATGTTTGTTGCTAAATGTGCATAATAAATCGGTCATATATTAATTTACAACGAAATTAATCGTAGTCATTGGTTTTGTTCTGAATAATTATGATCAATTAGCAACGATATTGTTTGATGCTGATTATTTTTCGAGAGCCTCGAAAGTTATAGATTAGTAACGACACTATACGTTGCCGTTTGTTTTATCTGTGCAATGAAAGTTGTTATTATTTGCAACGATATAAATGTTGCCTTTTTCTTTTGTTTAAAGCAACAATATCATCCATGTTGTAATTAGGTTAACTTTTTGTTGTCAAAAAAATTGTATTTTAACGTCATTACCAACAAAAACTTGTTGCTAAAATTAGAAAAAGTAGTTCCTAGATCCTTTACTGTATCGTTGCCAAATTCATCATAACAAAGCATCGTATGAAGCAGAAGCGCAGAGGCAGAACCAAAACAAATTAATTTGACTCGTTCTTTACACTCAAATGAAAAACATCTATTACAAAACATTACAAAAACAGAACAAAAACTTTTCAAAAACAAATTAAAATCAAGTAATTTTTTTTAGTCACTATCAAAAACAGTGTCTAGCAGGCTGAAGTGGATGAAAGCCATTACAAAACAGTCTACTTTTCAAAGATAATGCCAGCTGGCCAGTCTTGATGCAACCCCAACCCCAACCAAGAGCAAGCCCACCACCCAAAATTTCTATTAGTTCACATTTTATTTTGGAGTCGAGCTGTAGTTCTACATAAGTTACAGTTCTTAACAATCCATATATTTGATGTGATTCCTGTTCCAAGTTCATCAACAAAAATTGCTGCAATTTGTTCCTATTTTAAATTACTTCGGTAGTCGGTCATGTCTGTTTCTGAGATTAAACAAATCCATAGAAATATATCAACTAGAGCTCAATCGAGACAACATTTTAATATCCAAGGTAAGGATGGAGGAAAACTCAATGAAAGAAGAATAATTCCTTGATTGTTACGTTGATTAAGTTAGCATCATATACAATTGTTACAAGCTTGATTCTCAAAAATAACTACGGCAACAGTTATGCAATTGTACACCTAATCAAAGACTATTGCTATATTTACATTTATTTACATAAATATATTCTATCACAGCCCCGCAGTTGAAGCGGGAGGTTGTCGTACGCTGAGACTGTCCCAAAAATCTTCAAAAAGGACAAATGGAAGACCTTTCGTAAAGATATCTGCAATTTGATAGTGCGACGGGACATGTAAGACACGAACTTGTCCATGAGCAACCTTTTCGCGAACAAAGTGAATATCCATCTCAATGTGCTTAGTGCGTTGATGTTGAACTGGATTCCCGGAGAGATATATCACACTAACATTATCACAATAAACCAATGTAGCCTTCTGCATAAGACAATGAAGCTTCAGAAGAAGGTTTCGTAACCAACAAGACTCAGAAACTACATTGGCAACCCCTCGATACTCGGCTTCGGCACTGGACTTGGATAGGGTAGCCTGCCGTTTAGAGGACCAAGAGATTAAATTATCACCAAGAAATACACAATACCCAGAAGTCGATCGTCGGGTATCTGGACATCCACCCCAATCAGCATCTGTATAAGAGACAAGGGTGGCAGTCGAAGATGGATAAAGATGCAAGTCGTGATCTAGAGTGCCCTGTATATAGCGCACAATGCGCTTAAGTGCATGCATGTGTTCCTCCATGGGGTAATGCATGAATAAACAGATCTGCTGCACAGCATAAGAAATGTCGGGCCTCGTGAATGTCAGATATTGCAGGGCTTCTACAAGGCTGCGATAATGTGATAAATCATCAAATGGTGTGCTAGACGTAGAACTGAGTTTTGGTTTTGTATCAACTGGTGTGGGAGATGGCTTACAAGATGACATGCCAGCTCGTTCTATGATTTCTTCTGCATATTTCCTCTGAGATAAAAATAAACCACCTGCATAACGAGTTATAGCTATACCCAAGAAATAACTCAATGGCCCCAAGTCTTTCATAGCAAATTCGGAGCTGAGAAGAGTCATGATAGACTTGCGAAGAACATCAGAGGAAGTAGTTAAGATAATATCATCCACATATAGCAGAATATAAGCCATAGCAGTACCTTTACGGTAGATGAAGAGAGAGTGATCAGATTTGCTGTGAGAGAAACCAATAGAGGAAACATAATCTGCAAAACATTTGTACCACGCTTGAGGAGCTTGCTTAAGCCCATATAAGGATTTTTGCAGTAAACAAACATATATAATCAGGATGTACTGGGTCCTTAAAACCCATGGGCTGATGCATATTTACTGTTTCCTTTAGTTCTCCATGCAGAAAAGCATTTTTAACATCAAGCTGATGAATAGGCCATGCTTTAGAAATAGCCAAACTTAGCACAGTGCGAATAGTAGACGGTTTGACTACCGGACTAAAAGTCTCACCACAATCCACGCCAACCTGTTGACCTGCACCATCACCTACAAGACGGGCTTTATGCCTCTCAAAAGAACCGTCAATTTTTTTTTTATTTCTAAAAATCCACATAGACCGAATCACATTAACAGCAGGAGGACGAGGCACCAAATCCCAAGTCTTATTTTTAATAAGAGCATTATATTCATCATCCATGGCCATTTTCCAATTTGGGTCTTTAAGGGAAGACACGGGATTACGAGGTAAGGGTGATTTAGTAACATGGGTGTGAAGACTGTATTTCTTGTTCTGTTTAAAAATCCTATGTTAACTACGAGTGACTGGCCTTTGGACTAGAATTGGCGTTGGTGGTACAGGAGAGGAGGCTATGGGCTGACTCGATTTTGGGCTTGATGCATGCGGTCCAGCATCAGGAGGAATAATAGAAGGGGAGGTATGCTGTCGTTGGACTGGTGGATTTTGAGCTAAGGTGGTGGTGTGGGCCGAACTGCTCATTATGGTAGGTGAGCTGGGCTGGGCACTTTGTTGTGAAGTGGGTGAGGCATGAGAAGAAGTAGGCGGGGTGAGCTGCACTTCAGATGGGCCTGTGTTTGAGGTTAGCTGGTGGACCACATAAGGGGATAGGCCATCATCAGGGAAATCGTAAGTATGAGGCAAGGGAGAATGCAGTTTAGCAAAGGGGAAATTTGATTCATCAAAGATAACGTGTCGATTAATGATAATTTTATTCGAAGATAAATCGTAACACTTATAACTACGATGATTTGATTGATATCCTAAAAAGACATAAGGAGTAGAACGGGCTTGAAGCTTATTTATGGTGGAAGAAGGAAATAGTGGATAGCATAAGCACCCGAACACTCGAAGATGAGAATAAGGTGGGTCTTTTTGGTAGAGAATTTTGAGAGGGGATTGATAGGCTAAATTTTTAGTTGGAAGTATGTTGAGAAGATAGGTTGCCATGTGTAATATATGATCCCAAAATGATGGTGGTAGAGAAGTATGGGTAAGTAGGGTTCTAACAATGTTGTTAATAGTGCGGATTTTTCTTTCGGCTTTTCCATTTTGTGATGATGTATGTGGACAAGAAAGGCGAAAAGATAAACCATTAGCTTTGCAAAAATCCCAAAATGGCCCATTATCAAATTCTCGACCATTATCGCACTGAATATTTTTAATTTCCCATTCAAATTGAGTTTGGATGAATGCTCGAAAAGAGAGAAATGTGGTAAAAACTTGGGACTTTTTAGACAACGGAAATGTCCACAAAAAATTAGAGTAATCATCCAACAATAGAATGTAATAACGATGGCCCGAAGAGCTCAAAACAGGAGATGTCCATAAATCACTATGAATAATGTCAAAAGGCATAAAAGTGCATAAATTAGAAGCAACAAAAGATAACTTAACATGTTTTCCAAGAGGACATGAGCGACAAAACTGAGAACTACGAGTTCTATTACACTCAATAAATTTTTTTAACCTAAGGGAGTCTAAAACAGGTGCTCCCGCATGACCTAAACGTGCACGCCATAAAGAAGGTGCTAAAGCTACAAAAGGTGATGGTGAGTTGGCTCGATTTGTGGTGGTGCCGGTGATGGGGTATAGTTCGTCCTAACTATCACATCTCATTAGTTGCATCCCCGTCTGAAAATCCTTCACAGAAAACCCAAATGGATCAAATTTAACAGAATTCGAGTTATCAGTAGTAAACTTTCTAACTAAAACTAAGTTTTTAATCAATTTAGGGGCATGAAGGACATTCTTTAAGGTCAATGGTGGGTACGGGGGGGGGGGGGGGACAAATTTGTATGGCCATAACCATGAATTGGAATGAAATGACCATTTTCGATAATTATACCACGATTATTGCTCAAATTAAAATATGACGAGAGAGTGCCTTGCAAAGATGTCATATGAGACGTTGCACCAGTGTCCATGTACCAGGTTGCATCGGGTGGAGTGAGCCCGAGAGTGTGCATTGCGGCCTCGATGTCAGTTAGTGTTGCTGTCGCTGAATAGGCCTGCTGCTGGTGAGGACGAGGCCCAAGAACGTCGGCCTGCTGCTGCTGCCTGTGCTGTGGACTGGGCCTGGCCCAAGGTACAGTTGGATATGGGCATGGTGGGATAGCCCATGGCCATTGGAAAGGCCACTGCTGCTGCTGCTGTCCACCAGCCCACGATGGTTGCTGCTGCCTTGCCTGGGCCGGCTGCTGGTGCTGGCCGCCACCTCTGCCGCCGCCGCGGCCACCACCCTTACTGCCACCGCGGCTTCCACCGTGATTTTTACCACCATTATTGGTCTTGTTTTGGTGATTTTTACCACGGTTTTGCTACGTATTTGCAGTATATGAGGAGTTATCATCGAACTCCTTATACGACGCAGCAACCATGGCGGAATTAGATACGGTGGCGGCTTTCTTGGAAAAACCCGTTTCTTCTAATATGAGCATTGAACGGGCTTGGTAAAAGGGTGGGAGAGGATCTTTTTGACGGATGAGCGTAGCAACACCACAAGCATCAGTGAGACCAGCAACCATCTGTAAAACTAGCCGATTGTTTGTGACTGGCGACCCTACGTTCTTGAGTTGATCAGACATGAGTTTTAACCGTTGACAATATGCAGATGCATTAGGGAAATTCGCCATGTCAGTGGTTGAGAATTCTTGTTCAAGAGTGACGGCACGAGAATTTTTATTGTCTTGGAATATGTCACATAACCGATTCCAAGCCTCCATTGCCGTCGAGTCGGGTTCCATGATTGTGTGCAACAAGTCACTAGAGATAGTTGAATAAATCCATTGAAGGACTGCTGCATCAAGGGTTAGCCATAAATTCTTTTCGTTATCGGTTGTTGGCACCTTCTCCTTGCCTTTTTCCGGTGGGATTATATGGTCAATAACCCTATGTGATCTACAATGAATTTTGAAGAGCTCCGCCCACGTTGCGTATTGGACGTTATCCATTTCAAGGGTGATGGGGATGAGGGACTTGATGTTCGAGACAGCAAGAGCGGGATGAAAGGAGGATATTTTTGAGTCAGACATGGCTGATAGGAAGAAGGAGGAAGAAGACGGTGAGGGGAGGCGGAGCACTAGGGCACGACGGAAGGTGTGGAGAACTAGGGCTCTGATACCATAAAAGAAAAATAATTCCTTGATTGTTACGTTGATCAAGTTAGCATCATATATAATTGTTACAAGCTTGATTCTCGAAAATAACTATGGCAACAGTTATGCAACTGTACACCTAATCAAAGACTATTGCTATATTTACATTTATTTACATAAATATATTCTATCACTCAATATATTGATACCAATAATTTCTCGAAGAAAGTAACTATAAATTCTCAGAGGGTTCATACTACAAAAGAGTTGAAGTAAAGTCACAGTTTTTTCCCAGTCATTATTCATACACTGGGCCTCATCAAGAGTTCAATTAATTCTAATTTCAAATATTCTATCAAGTATTAACAATATTAAAATGGAACACACTCTTCCCAATTCCCTCTATGGGCGACAAAGTTTAAAACCTAGTGCCAAACAAAGTCCAACTAATCAGAGCTATAACAATACTTCATATACACATGCTACGACGATGGACATACTACCAATGATAAATGAGATCTCATGGAAGAAGATTCAGTAAAATTATCAGAAATTCAAGAGAGTTATAAACCCAAGTGACTTGAAGAAGATTTTAATAAAAGATTTGTCTAAAAGAAGGCAATGCACACGAAAACATATAATATAATATGAAGTACATGAAAGCAGTCGGTATGTACCAACATTAACACCCCTCCAGCCTAATTCAGGTTCAACTATAGATTTGGGCAGCGCTTAATTAAGATTTAGTTAGCTGTCCTGCTCTGCTCTACTATTTCGAATCAAGCACTATTCAGTTGTACTCGTGCTTGTTTACACTGAACATACGAGCTGCTTCGGGGGTTTTGGATCACAAAGCAATGACTGAGAAAACACAAGAACTACAAGTCATTAGAATTGTAAGGAATTAAGCGAGAGCATAACGTAAAACATGAGTAAACAAGGAGTGCTCGATCATATTATTAGTAAGGAAAAAAGGGTGAACTAGTTCAATTATTGTTGTCCACAAATTATAAGCATACACTAGTCAGTCACAGTGGTCGACTCCTGAAAACAATCAGAAGATCAATCAAAGAAAAAGGACAGCTTTAAATGTTAAAATCGAATCACTAAGAGAACACATTCAAAGATGCTTACACAAGGGAGGGACGTGATGCTATAATATTGCTGAGGGGTAGAATTGGCATTCTATTCACATGGAAAACCAAAAGACAAGCAACAACATTTCATCACTAGGTTTGTATAACAGTTGAATTAGCTTCATTAATTTTAAATTTTCAATTTAGGATGGTATGGTTTGATTTAACTTCACATGAGCAAAACCTGCAGCGAAGCCCATTAGTATTCAAATACATGATTATAAACTACTACACTAGCCAATCAAGCATATAAACACAGTAGAAAACCTTTATTATAAAATAAAGTGCATTAATAATTTTACTTTTGTATTTTCATATAAAGCAAAATTAATGTATAAAGTTCAGTGCCATCAACAATTCATAGTTTGACATTATTAATAAAGATTAATTATATTTAGAGAACAACTTGCCAGAAAAAAGACAAAGAAAAGATACATTCAGAAAATGGCCAGAACCAAATGTTCATATTCTATAATTTGAACTTAGTGACATAGAAGGTTTTAGTGAACACCAGTAGACATTGTTTGCATGCAAACTTCATTATTAAAGAAAAATTTTATTCCAAGTATATAAACTAACACCTTATCAGAAAATATATCAGAAAAGACACATAAAGTACATAACGAGTAACACCTGAATAGAAGTATAACAACATCATAAATAGGACTTAACTAATTTGGTAAAAGTATCCAAGCATATACTTCCATCTGCATAAACTGATAAAAATCCAAATACAGACAATAAACATTATGAGCACAACCATGTAGACTATAAACACAAAAGACTAACCAGAAAACAGAAGGATTTTGAATTTGAATTATTGTGAATTACCTTGCAAGACTTTAGCAAAGGCTGCAAGAAAGCTGTGCTAAAGTATCTGACTGATTGTCCAATTGAGGTTCCATCTCATTCTGCCATAAAATAATCCAAAATAAAAAGAAAAAAAGTTGATTATTAGCAGTAGTGGAAAATATATTCATTTGTAGAAAGATTGACACTGTTTAGGCAAGGGGATAACCCCGTTATAGTTGTTCGAACATCAAAGGCAAACCGCCAAAACATTTTATTAATACATTGGCAATTTTTCAATGTGATCACAAATCATAAGATAACTTTTTAATTATAACTAGTCTGATAATATACTATTATCACCCTCTGTTTTCAATCCCATGCTAATTTCTCCTACAAGCTGCATATATAAACGAAGGGGATAAATTAGTATCAGATAATTTAAACACGACCAAAACCAGCAATTCATATAGCAGTACAAGTCCTTAGCTTGGTATACTTCCATTCCTTCTACGAAGGGAAATATAATAGCTAAATGATAGGATAGAAATGGAGGATAAAAAAGAAGAGCATCAAATACAGCAACATCAATTTCCAAATTCTCAATGAATGCCCGCAGTCTTCTTGATGTTTTGGTTGGTAATGTTGACTATAAATAAGTTAAAACTAACTGGAATATAATCATATATACTCCCGTGTCACCTTAAATTAAGAATGAATGAACAATCTGACATATTGTAAAATGTGACTTCATATACAATTCCTGCATTTTAATCATAGATAATTATAATAGTAGCTTTTCTAGATTCCAAGAAATAATAGTAGCTAGAGATACTTATTTTTTTGTATACAGTCTAGAGAGGAAATAATTTAAGAACCCCATTATGACAAAGAGAAAAGCAGGCAAAAAATTCTTACCTTTCTGAAACACTCTCATTTTAGCTTTTCTTGATGGATGTTGATTCTGCTGCAGAGTGAGATTAAGCACTCCCAAAATCATCAGCCATAGGCAAAATAAATAGTTGTTGGACTGGATTGGCGTTGGCCTCGTTGTTGTTATTCGTAGATCATTCCTGAGGTTTCTAACGTGTTTGGCGTCTTCTTGGCGGTATTTTCTGTTTAAGATATACGCTTATTAGATCATTACTCAATATTTTAAGTATTTAAGACTTAACTTAAATATTTTAAGATTATCACTTAACACATAACATCTTCAATAAATTTTGATATTTTATTCATTCAAAAATTTAAACATAAAAAAGATAGCATCACAGATATTTACATCAACTGTCCCGAGATAAAAGAAAACTTCAGAACTACATCATCATATCACATTGTTTATATCCACACTGAGATTTACATCTTATTTACTTCCATAGTTATTCATATAACTTATTATTCTTTCTTTCATGATTTACTAAGACGTCGAACAGGTTCTCTGCGCTCTTCCTCCATGATACAGAACATCGTTCTATGATCCAACATGTACCACAGTAAGTCCTCGAACTAAACTGGATAATAGAAAACTCGAACCTGGGCCTTATTAATCGCTTGTAGACACTCAGAATTTTGCATTCCTGTTACTAACCATGCAGGAGGGAAAAATTATCTTTTACCTTCCAGAGACAACCCTGGAAGTCCAAATCATCAAGTCAAACCCCGGCAACAACCCCGTGAGATCAAGTCAAACCCCAACGACAACCCCGGGAGATCAAGTCAAACCCCGGCGATAACTCCGGGAGATTAAGTCAAACGCCAACGACAACCCCAGGAGATCAAGTCAAACCCCTGCAACAACCCCGGAGATCAAGTCAAACCCTGGCAACAACCCCAGAAGATCAAGTCAAACCCCGGTAACAACCCCGGGAGATCAAGCAAACCCCGACGATAATCCCGGGAGATCAAGTCAAACCCCGACGACAACCCCGAGAGATTAAGTCAAACCCCGATGATAACCTCAGGAGATCAAGTCAAACCTTGACGATAATCCCAGGAGATCAAGTCAAACCCTGACAACAACCCCGGGAGATCAAGTCAAACCCCGACAAAAACACCGGGAGATTAATAGATGTTCCAGTGGTTTGTTTGATAACCAACTCTGAATCTCCAAAGACTAATAGATGTTTGACAACAATGGATTGGGCTAATTTTAAACCCATTATGCAGCCTTTATACTCATCTGTGTTGTTGGTGTTGACAAACTGCAACTTGGTAGCCATAGGATATTGCTCTCCTGTACCAGAGGTGAGGACTGCCCCGGCCCCGACACCTTCCATATTCACCGGTCCATCGAAATACATTCTCCATGGTTGGACTATATTCTCTTGTCGGATTTATTGAATTGTCATGATCCCATCATCTGAAAAATAAGTTTCCAGAGGTTCAAACCCTCCTATCGGTGCTTCGGCTAGTTGATCTGCAATGCCATAACCTTTAATAGACTTCTGAGTCACTTAGACAATGTCGAATTATTGGAGTATCAACTGCTATTTGGACAGTTGATAATTCAACATTGGCTTATTGAATACGTACTTTAGTGGATCCATACAGGATATGAGATAGGTCATGTGCTCATGCAAATAATGTTGCAACCTTATGGCGGCTCATGCCAATGCACAACATGTCTTCTCAATCAGCGTGCACTTCTGTTCTCTGCTGCTGAATCTTTTGCTGATGTAGTAGATAGCTCTCTCCTTACTACTATCATCTTTCTGTCCCAGCATACAGCCTATGGCGTTGGCATTGAAGGACAAGTACATAAACAGGGGAACTTCATCCCTCAGGGGTACCAAGACAGGCGCTTGAATCAGCTGCTTCTTGATGGCAAGGAAGGCTTTTTGGCAATCCTCATTCCATTTCATGGAGGAATTCTTCCTTAGTAGCTTAAAGATGGGTTCACATATTGTTGTGAGCTGGGAAATGAATCGGCTTATGAAATTGATCCTTCCCAAGAATCCGCGTATCTCCTTTTCTGTTCGGGGTATGGGCATCTCTGTGATGGCTTTAATCTTGGCAAGATCCAGCTCAATGCCTCTATTGCTCACTAGGAATCCCAATAACTTGCCCGATTTGACTCTAAAAGCACATTTGGCTGGATTTAGCTTAAGGTTGTACTTACGCAACTAGTTGAACAGCTTCTTGAGATGGTTGATGTGATCGTCGTCCTTTCGGGATTTGACGATGATGTCATCCACATAAAACACTATCTCCTTATGCATCATATCATGAAACAGGGCCATCATGGCTCACTGATATGTGGCCCCGACATTGATAAGGTAGAAGGGCAATCACCTGTAGCCCAGGGAGTGATGAAAGTTGTCTTCTCTCTGTCTTCTTCAGCGACCATGATTTGATGGTAACCAGCAAAGCAATCCACGAAAGAATACATATCGTACTGCGTCGTATTGTCTATCAGGATGTGGATAAAAGGTACCGGGAAATTGTCTTTGAGACAAGCTTTATTCAAATCCCGGTAATCCACGCATACTCGTATCTTCCTTTCGGGCTTGGGCACGAGAACTATGTTCGATAGCCACTCTGGGTATGTTGATACCATGATGATGCCAACTTTAAATTATTTGACAACTTCTTCTTTGACTTTCAGACTCCATTCTAGTTTTAATCGCCTGAGCTTCTGTTTGACTAGCTTGAATCCATCTTTGATGGGGAGTCGATGGATGACAATGTCAGTAGACAAGCCAATCATGTCTTCATGCGACTATGCAAAAACATCCTAGAACTGTGTTAAGATTTTGATCAGGTCAGCTTTTTGATCATTGGTGAGGTCTTGGCCTATCTGGATTTCTTTGAGGTTTTTTGAGGTTCTGATATTGACAGTAGTGGTTTGGTCAAGGTTTGGTTTGGGTTTATCTTTGACCAATTCTTTGATCTCCTCGGGCACTTCATAGTCATCTTCCTCCTCTTGATCAATCTCCATCAAGTCGAAGTTCAATTCTACATCAAAGTTATAGTCACTGTGACAGGTTGGCATCTCATCAGCAGAGATAAACAAATCCAATCTTGGAGTCCTGAAAACAAAATTCTTTTGCTTTAATATATGCAACTGCTTAAATATACAAAGCATTTAGCAAAGCATGACAAAAGTTACTGCTATAGGCTGTGAAATAAACAAGCAGTATACAAAACCATGTTACAGGGAAGACGGATTCTCTGCCCTTTTACCCTTTTTGAACGAGGCAAGGGATGCTGCTCCAGTTGTCCAGGGTCAGATCTTCATGAATTGGGAGGATACAAGATTTGTGGTCGTTTGTCTCATCTCTGATGATGACTGAGACATCCCTCAAATCAGAGCCGGGGATTTTCTTTGAACTACCCCCCTTTCCCTTCTTGATGCGAGGAATTTGAATCTGGTCCTCGTCCTCACTATCTGGGATATCATCATTCATACCTTCGTAGTGTATGAGAATACACATGTTAGCAAATGGGTCTCGTCCTTCGTACATGAACTTCTCTTTTCCCTTTTTACTATCCCCCTTAGGCTTTGGGGCTTTTCTCTCACTTACCGGTATGATTAGAGGAAATAGCATGGCTAAAACAACAGCAGGAATCTTCCTCATTGGCTTTACTAATCTGACATCAGTGAGGTTTGGCAATAGTATAGTGGAAACATAATCCTTCGGATGCTTGTGTAGGTTCTGGTGGATTGACCCGGATGAATAGCCCAATCCGACTTTCCCTGACTGGCTTAGGATTTGTTCCGGACTCTTGATTCCTTATTGATTCTTTCCTAACCCTTCTCCAGGGTAGAAACCCAAAGATACCATCTCCTGGTCCACTGTCATCACTTCGGGAGAGACTTTTGGTTTCAAGGCTGGTGCCCCAACAGGTAGGTACTGAGTATTGTTTATCTCCAATGCTTGAAAACTTGCAGGTTCAATCCTTACATCTAGGCTGATCATCGGCATGTCTCCGTGTAGGCAGACAGGGTATTCTGGTTCGGCATTTACTGTAATCAGATTGCCATTGATAATGTACTTGAGCTGTTGATGAAGGGTGGATGGCACTGCTCCTGCCATGTGGATCCACGGCCTTCCCAGCAACAAGTTATATCCGGTGGTAATGTTGAGTACTTGGAAGGATACATAGAAGGTGTGGGGACTAATCTCCAGTGGCAGCTCATTCTCTCCCACAGCTTCTCGGCGAGATGTATCGAAAGCTCGGATAACCACATGACTGGTTCTGATCTGGTTTAGGTTGATCTTCGTTCTCTCTAAGGTATTGTAGGGACAGATGTTTAGGGAGGATCCTCTGCCTATTTGCACACCTCCGATCATATACCCTGATGACATCACTGCTATGTGCAATGACTTGTGATGACCCGTCCCCTCTGCGGGTATATCATCCTCAGTGAAAGATATCATATTGCTGTTGAAGATGTGTTCTATCACGTGACTGAATTTCTCGGCATCCACTGTCCTTGGCAGATGGGTTTCTTCCGGTACTTCCACTAGAATGTTGCGATATATCCACCGAGGATAAAACTAGATCTAGGATGGATATCTGTTTGGGTGCATCTTTTAGGCTTTGTACCACCTTAATCTTGTTATACCCCATTTTGCTGAGAAACTCTTTGACATTCTCTTCAGTCACTCTATCTTTGGCCTTGATAACTGAATTGATCACCCACTGGGGCAGGTACAATGGATTCTCCTTAGATATAATGGCATTGTTGTTTGAGGTTGAACCTTCATCATTCCCATAGTTTCATATGACTCTCTTCAGACTAATGATAGGATACTGCGGTCTGAAAGGCAGCATTAAAGGCTTGGGTGCGGCTACCTTTACAGGATTCTATGTTTATTGGACCCCTTTCCTTGGCAGTACTAAGGGTGTTCCGGCTAGCTCTTTCTCATAGAAAATAATAGCCACTGTTTCCTGGTTCCAAGCCATGGGAATAAAGAGTGTTTCTTCATTATGAAGGCCATAATCTTGATTCACTCTTATCAGTTCACCGCTTTCAATCATGTTCTGAATTAAGTGACGAAGTCCCCAGTAATCTTCGGTGTCGTGACCGGGCATATTGGAGTGATACTAACAGATTTGGTTAGGCTTGAATTTCTTGGACCGAGAATTTACTGGGGGTAATAAATCTACAACCATTCCCTCATTGATTAACATTTGGAGGATCTCTTTCATAGGTTGATTCAAATTGGTGAAATTCCTTTGAAAGGCGAATTGTTGACCAGCCTAGAGCTTTTCTTCCTTGGCCACCTTGTCGGCCCAAGGTTCATGCTTATGAAATCGGCAGTGATCCCTCATAGTGATGGGGCTAATCTCTGGTGTAGGAGGACTTGCTTCAGACTGGTGGATTGGTTTATCAGCTGTCTGGTTACCTGATGCTGATATACGACCAGCTCTGCTAACTGTCCAATCTGTTCCTTGATAGACTTAATCTCCTGTTCTATCAGGAATTACCTTTCTGATAACTCCCAACTGTCTATGCTATTGTTGCTGGATTGAGTCATTTCTCCGACGTATCGGAGGTATTTGGATCCTTCTCCATTTTACGTAGTAATCATGTTGACACCCTCCTCTTTGTGATGAGGGAGGGGATTATCCTGCACATGCGGTTGCTCCGGTTTGGTCACCACAATCTCTCCATTGTTAATCAAGTCTTGGATTTTGTGCTTGAGAGACCAACAGTCTTGTGTAGCATGGCCCGGAGCTCTGGAATGGTATGCGCACTTCTTGCTTGGGTCAAAATTCTGCCCATTTCAACTCTAAACCCTTCCATCAGTGTTCCAAATTCCAATATTATTCTTTGTAAACATTTTTATACGTATATATACTAATATATCAAGTTTTAACCGGTAGAAACGGAGTTTTCAAGCCTCTAAAGCAGTTTAAAGCCTCCCTCACTACACACTGTGAGATTTCTTTTGATCTGAAGTTTTACTGCTTTAATATATATATATATATATATATATATATATATATATATATATAGGGAAATCATCCGTGGAAACTGGTTGCCCATTGCATTGTTTCAGTAACCAAGTCTGTAGTCGTCGATCAGAACAATGAAAGGCTGGGGTCAATTTTTTTTCGCCCTCTGCCGCCACAGGCTGTAGCGGCAGTCACACCAATCCAAATATCGTGCATGATTTTACTTTGTTGCCCCCATTCTTCTTTCCCCCTTGCCGCTACAGGCTCCCACGGTAGGACCCCATTGGCTGACTGACTTGACCTGCTGCTACTGCTGACGTGGCCTGCTGCTGATGATTGAGGTCTTTGACTTTCAACTTATAGATTAATTAAAAATTACTAAAATTAATTAATTGAAAACCAAAGAGGTTGAGGATGGTTAACATAACACCCCACCCCACCCCAAAAAAATTAAATACTTAATGTACAAACGTTTTCCCCAAAAAGATGAGATAAAGTACAAAGTGAATGGTAAATATGTCATTTTGTGGGATCCATTAGTATATAAAAAAATACTCATCAATTTATATAATCTCGTTAAGCATAAATTTAAAACTTTTTTACTCTACTTCCTCTGTTTTAACCTTTATTTAATATATATATATATATATATATATATATATATAATTTATACTTTGCCCATCCTCTTGAAAACGAAGGGAGTAATATATTTGCAACGCATATTAATTTAGTATGTAGTACGGATTTGTTTTGATCGTCATGAGTTTTGTTAAACATTAATTAAGCCTAGGGTAGTTTGGCTTTTATAATATAGCTGAATGAGTAGCGAAAGTAATAGTGTGATTGTGGTAATATTTGTGAGGAATAGGAGGTATAATATTTTTATTTATTTGTTGTTTGTCAGCAGCAGCAGCAACAAGTCACGTCAGTCAGCCAATGGGGCCTTGACGTGGGAGCCTGTAGTGGCAAGGGGTAAAGAAGAATGGGGGCAACAAAGTAAAATCATGCAAGATATTTGGACTAGTGTGACTGCCGCTACAACCTGTAGCGGCAGGGGGCATAAAAAAATTGATCCCAACCTTTCATTGTTCTGATCGACGGCTACAGACTTGGTTGCTGAAACAGTGCAATGGGCAACCGGTTGCCACATATGATTTTCCATATATATATATATATATATATATATATATATATATTTATAAGTGTTATTTAGGCCTGCATTGTAAATCTGTGGCTTTTCTCGATGTAATATATATATATATATATATATATATATATTTATAAGTGTCATTTAGCCTATATTGTTAATTTGTGCCATTTTATACTTTAATATATATATAATTATATATATATATATATATATATATATATATTTACATTAACTCATTTAGGCCTAGATTATAAATTTGTGGCTTTTTACTACTTTAATATATATATAATCACACACACACACACACACACACACAGACACACACACACACACACACACACACACACACACATATATATATATATATATATATATATATATATATATAATACCATCTAGAATACCAAAACCAACATCTTCTCTAAAGATAGGCTGACCATTGTCATCTAACTGACGAGCATGAACTATAGAATTCCTTGCATCTTCATCAAGGTGTTTTTCCCACCAAGAACGAAGAACACTAGTGAAACCATTAGTTAATATTTCAACTATTTCAGGCTGTGTTAAACTGCTGAAAGCTGTAATATAACTATTGACAACCATAGACAAATGATTCATTTTAGTAAGTATTTGGTGTTCACTAAGACCATCAATATTCCATTCATAAATTTTATTAGAAGAGACAGAAAATTGATTATCTAGATTCTTTTTCTCGTACTGAAGGTCAGGAGGAGTGGGTCTAGAGTACCAATTTTTTGTAATACTAGCATGATTAAAGGTTAACTTGTTTAACTGTTCGTTAAGATATGGGATAGAAGTAGTTTCAGATTTGGCATCTGATTGACTAATGCTTTCATCATCAGAATCTTCAACCTGATCGATGATAGCAACAGTTCCACTGGCTTCACCAGAACTTGAACCAATCCTACCCCTATTAAATCTGTTCCTCCCAAGGATTCTTCTTCTAGTAAATCCAAATTTTTTTTTACCAGAATAATTGTTACTATCAACATAGATAAGCTACTTAAAAAGATTGGTTCAAGTTCTAGTGAAGCCAGTGGGACTGTTGCTATCATCGATCAGGTTGAAGATTCTGATGATGAAAGCATTAGTCAATCAGATGCTAAATCTGAAACTGCTTCTATCCCAGACCTTAACTAACAGTTAAACAAGTTAACCTTTAATCATGCTAGTATTACAAAAAATTGGTACTCTAGACCCACTCCTCCTGACCTTCAGTACGAGGAAAAGAATCTAGATAATCAATTTTCTGTCTCTTCTAATAAAATTTATGAATGGAATATTGATAGTCTTAGTGAATACCAAATACTTACTAAAATGAATCATTTGTCTATGGTTGCCAATAGTTATATTACAGCTTTCAGCAGTTTAACACATCCTGAAATAGTTGAAATATTAACTAATGGTTTCACTGGTGTTCTTCGTTCTTGGTGGGAAAAACACCTTGATGAAGATGCAAGGAATTCTATAATTCATGCTCGCCAGTTAGATGACAATGGTCAGCCTATCTTCAGAGAAGATGTTGGTTTTGGTATTCCAGATGGTATTAACACATTAATTTTTACAATAATAAAATATTTTATTGGAACCCCTAGTAATATCACTGAAAGAATTCATGATCAGTTAAGTAATCTCACTTGTCTCACTCTAAGTGATTTTAGGTGATACAAAGATGTTTTTATTTCTTGAGTCATGATGCGTAGTGATAGTAACAAACCTTTCTGGAAAGAGAAATTTGTTAATGGTCTTCCTAATTTGTTTGCTCACAAAGTCAGAGAAGAACTTAGCAAAACTCTTGGATATATTGATTATGATAATCTAACTTATGGTGACATAATTAGCTATATCCAAAAGATTGGTTTAAAAATATGTATTGATTTCAAAATTGCTAAACAAGCTAGTAAAGACAAAAAAAAGGTTTAGTATGAGTTTGGCACGTTTTGCGGACAATATGGTTTACCTCATGTTGCTCCCTCTAGAAGAAAGCATCGAAAGAAACAAATTAAAAAATGCAAAACTGGTAAGCATCATAAAAAACGGTCTAGTCAGTCAAAAAATCAAGACAATTATTATAAAAAACCCAAGTCACGAAAGAAATCACATAATAAAAAATCTACTTCTAAAACCTAGGATAAGAGTAAAATTACTTGTTATAATTGTGGTAAAAAGGGTCATTACAAGAATGAGTGTAAAATTAAACAGAAATTGTGTCAGTTGAATATTTCTGTCGAAGACACTGATAAGATTTTAGAGCTAATAAGGGTGGAGAATGATGTTGATAGTAACAATTATTCTGATATTCCTTATTCCTCTGGTAATGATGAAGATAATCAAACTCCTAGTGAAGAAAACGAAGTCACTCTTTGTACTGATAATTGCAGGTCTGATTGCTGTAAGACTATTAATGTTTTTAGCAAAGATGACCAAGAAAGCTCTTTATTAATTGAGTTAATTGGTAAAATTACTGACGAAGAGTTAAAATTGCAATACATGAAACAGTTAAAGGAATTGTTTTCTAAAAATAATTCTGGAAATAATAAGGTTATTAAGGGTAAAGATAAACCTGTTATCAGCCTTAATAAAACCTTAAAAAGATTTAAAAACTCCGATAGAGAAGTCACCCTTCCCGAATTAAATCAAGAAGTCAATAAACTTAAAAAAAAAATTCAGCGCTTAAGTCTGAGATTTCTGAGTTACGCAAAGAAATGGCTATTTTGGCAACTAAAAGTTCAGAGCTTCACATATTTGATTCGTCAGATAATGATGAGGAGGCTGAATCTTCTAATGTCAAAGAAGATTAGTTAATTCTTATGGTTCAGGGTAATTCATTAAAAAGATTAAAAGACATTACCATTCAAAAATGGTATATTATTGTTCGTCTAGTTATTGATGGAACTTTTGCAATTCAACTTCCTGCTCTAGTTGATACTGGTACAGATCTTAATTGCATTCATGAAGGTTTGATACCTACTAAGTTCTATAAAAAAAACTAGTGAACGATTAAATTCTGCTAATGGTAGTATGATGGAAATAAAATATAAACTTCCTAAAGTTCATATTTGCCAAGATAATATGTGTTTTAAAACTTCTTTTGTTTAATTCGCAACTTGACAGATAAGATTATTTTGGAACTCCCGTTTATATATTTATTATATCTATTTACTACTAGTAATAATGGTTTAACGACTGAACATTTGGGTCAGAAAGTAGTGTTTGAATTCATTACTCAACCCAAAGAAAGAGATTTGAAATTTATTCAAGACGAATCTATTTCAAAATCGTTAAATTTGTTAAGATGTAAAACTTCATAGTTAAAATTTTTAAAACAAGAAATTAAATATAAACAGGTTGAAGATCTTCTCCTTCTTGAAAAGGTTCGAGATAAGATTGAAGAACTTCGTGTGTTTATGACTAAAAATCTTTGTGCTGACTCTCCTAATGCTTTCTGGCACAGAAGAAAGCATGTGGTTAGGTTACCTTATGCTAAGGAATTTAAGGAACATCTAATTCCTACTAAGGCTAGACCTATTCAAATGAGTCATCAACAAATGGAGCTTTGTAAGCAAGAAATAAATGATCTGCTTACAAAAGGGTTAATTAAACATAGTAAATCGCCTTGGTCTTGTCCAGCTTTTTATGTTAACAATGAAGCTGAGAAGGAAAGAGGTGTTCCCAGGCTAGTTATTAATTACAAGCCCCTTAATAAGGTCTTAGAATGGATTAGGTATCTTTTACCTAACAAAGAAGATCTCATAAGTTGGCTTAGTAATGCTACCATTTTTAGTAAATTCGACCTCGAGTCAGGCTTTTGGCAAGTTAGTATTCATCCTAGCGATAGGTATAAAACTGCTTTTACCACTCCTTTTGGTCATTATGAATGGGTTGTTCAAGCTTTTGGTCTTAAGAATGCCTCTAGTGAATTCCAAAATATTCTCAATGAAATTTTAAATCCTTTCAGTTATTTCATCATTTTTTACATTGATGATATCTTAGTTTTTTCCAAGTCAATCGACGAACATTTCAAACATTTGAATTCGTTCTTCAAGGCTATCAAAGTAAATGGTTTGGTTCTGTCTCCTACAAAAGTCAGTTTGTTCCAAACAAAAGTCAAATTCCTAGGTCATGATATTTATCGTGGTCTAGTTCGTCTTATTCAACGAGTCATTCAGTTTGCTGATAAATTTCCAGATAAAATTATTGATAAGACTCAACTTCAGCGATTCTTAGGATCTCTAAATTATGTTGGTAAATTCTATCAAAACCTCAGGAAAATCTGTAAGCCTTTGTTTCTTCGTTTACAGAAAAATCCTTCTTCTTGGACTGATGAACATACTTCCATCGTCCAACAAGTTAAAAAATATGATAAGGTTTTGCCTTGCCTTGGCATTTCCAATGAATCTGCGTTTAAAATTGTTGAAACTGATGCCTCTAAAATTGGTTTTGGTGGCATTCTAAAGCAGAAATTAACTCCTGCTTCCTCTGAACAAATTGTTCGATTTCATTCTGGTGCGTGGAATCAGGCTCAAGTTAATAATAGTACAATTAAAAAAGAGATTTTAGCTTTAGTTTTATGTATTAGTAAATTTCAAAACGATTTATTAAATCAAAGATTTTTGGTTCGAATTGACTGCAAGTCAGCTAAATATATTTTAGAAAAGGATGTTAAAAACATTGCCGCTAAGCACATTTTTGCCCAATGGCAATCTCTTTTGAGCATTTTTGATTTCGATATTGAATATATTAAAGGAAGTCAAAATTCTGTTCCTGATTTTCTTACTAGAGAATTTATTAATTCAGGTACTCAAGAGAAATGAGTGTGAGAGGTGGGAACAATGCAGTTCGGCCCCCTCCTGGCCCAAGTCAAAGGCCCAAGGGAGCCGTAATCCCTCATCCAGTTACCCCAGTTACTCCTATTGATGTAGCTAATAGGTATACTGTTCTTGGTACTGTTCCAAAGCCTTACAATACGGTTTTGGCCCAGTCACCCAAGTCCATTGATCCCTTTGTTTCCTCTTCCTCTAGTAACCCTAACCCTGGTCAACATACACATTCTCAGTATGTCCCCATTTTTTCAGTCAATTTATTTCATATAGAATCTCATATGAAATCCGTTGACGATCCAGTTAAATTGGCTGCCCAGTGCTTCCCAACCGGTTGGCACTTTCTTCCTCTTGCTCCTTATAAATCCCTCGTGTATTATAAGGATATTCTTCTCCAAACACAGTTAATCCATGTTAAACCCATTTTTGATAGAAATGATAGTTCTAAAATCATCTATCATTCTCTATATATTAAATAGATTACTTCCATGTCTGACTGGGGTAATCATCCGTCTAATCTTCGTCAGTTAGATAATCACAATAGCCGATTTTTCTATTATGATTATATGGAAGCTTGAAACAGAGTCTTCTTGTTCCAAACTCCCTCTTTCAGTCATTCGTGGTTCATTCAGTTTGACCACAAATTCAAAAGTCAAATTCCTCATTGGTTTACTCTATGGTGGGAAAGATTTGGTCTCACTTATAGTGTCTTGCCCATTGAGCTTCAGTCAGTTCTTAACCTTTTTTCCTATAGAAGTCCTAATAATCCTAAAAATGATTGTATTCTAGTTCTTCTTTAGTTTATTAGTAAATATAAAGTTCTATGGATCCTTAAATGGAATTATGGTTTTTATTCTCCTACTATTGAAATTAATCTTGAGTCAGACAAGGACAAGTCAATTATCACTCGCAATCATATTAGTCAATTGACCTATGTGACTCGTGAGTTTTCTATTAAATGGTGGGATAAATTTGATATTTATTGCATTATTGGTCAAGTACAGAAGGAATTTTCGATTAATCCTACCCCTATTAAATCTGTTCCTCCCAAGGATTCTTCTTCTAGTAAATCCAAAAAATCTTCTCACACAAAATTAGATTTTTCAGATATTGATCATTGTTCTAATGCTAAGTTAAAACAATTAGCTCGCCTCATTCAAAAACGAGTTGATAAGCTTAGTGAGGATAGTGTTCCCTCAATTTGCTCTTCATCTTCGTTAAAATCCAGTCAAGAAGCTTCTAGTCCTGATGATCCATACGACATCATTAGCCTCCAAGATGCTCAGGATCCTTTTGCCTAGGATGCCTACAGTTACATAAGTTATCAAGCGATAGACAGAGACTGTTGCTTTCAAAATAGTCATCATCAACGCGCGCTCCTTTTTCAAAAGTAGCCGAAAGAGTGCTCCTTTTTCAAAAGTAGCCGAAACATAAAGTAAAGTCGGTTTGTATTTTAGCTGAGTCATGTTATTTTTGTCGGCCATCTGGTCATTTTAGTCAAAAGTTGTAATAATGCGTCTGTATTTTATTCAAAAGTTATAATAATGCGTCTGTATTTAGTCAAAAGGATCAATAATGCTTATATCTTTTGTAAAAGCATTACTGTTCTTAAATAGTTAAAGATGTTTTGTAATTATTGAGTTGTAATCAGTATGCCTTTTCTTATCCTATATAAGAGAAGCGAAGTCATTTGTACAAGGCAGGATTAGAAATCCATTAAGAGAGTTTTGAAAGACTCAGATCCCCATCTGACTAATCTTTAACCCTCTTTCCTTCTTCTTAGTTATACCATGTTAGGTTTTCTATAATCGAGTCTACTTATAAGTTATATTCAGTTATCTATTTGTAAATCTTTTCATTCAATAAAAGTTTATTTATTTAAAACTGTCATTAATTCATATGAACTGCTGTTATCATTTCTTATAGTTATACTATAGTTGTGATTCAGATTTGCATGCGCCACTCTTCTCTCTCTTATCTTTTATGCTTCCGCCCTCTTTATATATATATATATATATATATATATATATATATATATATATATATATATTAATTCATTTGGCCTGGATTGCTAATCCGTAATTTTTTCAGCTTTAATATATATATAAGCATATATATATATATATTTATATTGATCAGTCATGCCTGGATTGTGAATCGGTGGCTTTTTCCTGTTTTAATATATATATATAAGTTATTTAATTTGATTAAATATTAGTTTTAACTGTTCATTTGATGTAAATTTGTACTAATGTAGAGTTGGAGACTAGATTTATCTAAATCTAGTCATATCTAACTTTTAACTGGTTCAAAAGTTATAAAACTGGAACCGTTGAGCTAGAATGACTAAGATTTTTTTAAATCTAATTTTCTTTCTAGTTTTGTAAATATTAAGCAACTACACGACCCTAGATCTGTATCTAGAGCGAAATGGAAGCTTGGCTACGCGCATACAATGATTTAACTGATGAATCCTTTGTTTTGCGACGTCTAGGTTTTAATTTGCATTCTAGTTCCATATAGCTGACGTGCAAGCTTTTAAATGATATTTTGTGAGCCTAGGAATCACGGGATCTACGATTAGTTACATGGATCTAGATCCGATTCCCATGACGGACAAATTTGAACTATATATATAGGTTACAGGCCTTTTTGTAAATGTAAATAAGAGGGACCTTAAAAAAGTTATCCGGATTTGAGGTCTTAACATAGTAAAAACGTTGTTTGTGGTGTTTGGGTCACTTTGATGGCTTTCATGCCCAAAAGGAGCCCGACACATATATATATATATATATATATATTATTTTGTCGAAGATGCTTCGCATCTCGAGTATAAAATCAAATCAAGTCGAATATGGAATAAAATGGAAGTATCAAAAGGCTTCAATTCCTATGCGAGCGAAAGGGTTTGAAATTTCTTTTCAAAGCCTCACTTTCATATCTTGTCTAAAAATGGACTTTTCAAATAAATCAAACCCTTCGTATATAGGTCCAACAAAGCACAACACTACTTTCAAATAAAGCACTTAGGCCCAATTAACTGCAACGCACACATAATGATTAGAGAATTGAAAAGATGCAGTAACCGTGTTTCACGGAAGTCGGGGGGCGCCTAACACCTTCCCCCAGCTTAATCATGCCCCGAACTCTATGAATCTCGGTTTCCAAAGACCAATTAAACAGAGTCCAGTAATTGGGCCATATTACAAAATCATTCAAAACTCGGTTGAGTTGGTACATCCATTTAACTCATACCAATTGACGACTCTGTCTAATTCGGACCAATAAAATCAATTTTTTCAAATCGTCGACATTGTATGTCGGTCTTTTCCTGAAAATTCACCCTTCAGATCAATCAAATCGGAAAAAGAAAACATAAAGGGTAGAAATACTTAGGAAAAGTAATCAAGATTTTTCCCGACGACGACAGGTGGCGACTCTGCTGGGGACAGTAGAGGGCTTAAGCCGCATTTCAATTTTTTCAAAAATTCTCTTTTATCTGCATGGGTGTGGATGCTGTCTTTACATTGAGTGGATGTAAATAAATATTTTACTGCTTTATATTAGTGCTTCGCACAATGTCATCATTTCATGTGAATGTATGTTGTGTATGTGAATGTATGTTGGTGAGACGCGTTGTATGTGAATGTATGTTGTGTGATTCCTCCACAGGAGGCGAACCCGTCGGCGTTTAATTACTGGACTCAAAGGAGACTAATCCTGCGAGGCTCAGGAAAGGCGCCACTCAGATTCGCTCCAATTGAAAGATCGGATTAACTTTCCATCTAGTAAATTGCGATGATCTAGGGCCCTTCGTACTGAAAAGCCCCGAGAATAGCCTAAGATAGGTCAACCTATGATAAACCAAACGTGAAGGGAAGTCTCTGCATACCTTTCCCCTTCAAATTCTATGTAAATTCAATGTAAATTCCATATAATTATCGAATAAATGTAAATATACATTCCATTCCCTGTCAATGTTATTTTTGCACAGATATTAAATCCTGTCATGCTATCCTGTCACCAAAACAATTAACAGCTGTTTTGCAGGAAAAGATTAAAAAAACCTCAAAAAATGACGCATTGCATAACATGCATTCTGTTAATATATATATATATATATATATATATATATATCAAAATTAACATACCTAATTTTATTGTAGGCAAAATTGGTCCCACTACTCGGTCTAAATCTAAGAAGGCTCAAAGCCTACCCATTAACATGGAAGAAGGCACCAAATAGGGGACCAAATTTGTGTCTGGAGAAGAGTTTGAGGGACTCAGAAATCGGATAGCAGAGTTAGCTCTTTTCCTAAAAGAGCAGAGTAAGAGTACTCAGAGTCAACAAATACCCACTCAAGCAGAAATCTCCACACAAGGAGGAAGACAGAATATTGACAAGAAAGAAAAGGAAGCTCAGATACCTGAACTACAAATTAATGAAAAATCCAACAAAACACCTGAAATCACCAATCTCAAAGAAGATCGAGAAACTGGTGACATTAGAAAGAAAGTCCAGCAAATGGAAGAAACCATTCGGTCAATTAAAGCGATTGGAGTTTATGGGAGTGTAAATTACTCAGATCTCTACATCTTTCCAAGGGCCCGCTATCTAGACAAGTTTCAGATCCCTGATTTTGAAAAATATGACGGATTAGGAGATCCTTAAACTCATTTAAAAGTGTTCATTGGAGAACTCAGATCCTATGCAGAAGATAATAAACAAAGGATGCAGCTGTTTTAGAAAAGTTTAACCGGAGAAGCTAGAGCATGGTATGCCCGACTGGATAATTCTAAAATCCACAACTGGGAGGAGCTAGCACATGCCTTCCTAAATCAATATAGTTTCTAATCACAAATGGCTCCAGATAGGTATCAAATCACCAAGGTTAAGAAGTAAAGTAGTGAATCTTTCCTTGAATATACCCAACGGTGGAGACGCCTGGCTGCTCAAGTCATTCCATCAATGATAGAAACAAAAATGGTCATGACATTCATTGATATACAGGAAGCTCCATTTTACGAGAGGGTCCTAGCAGGTATAGAAAAACCATTCTCAGAAATGATTAAAAACGGAAAAATGGATGAAATGGAATTGAAGTCTGGAAAGATCAAAGTCCTTACTTCTTTGGAAGCCGTGGCCAATCATATTCAAGCTGGAAGCTATGGGAATAATCCTCAGAGAGTTCATAAAAAGAAGGATGAGAATGTGTCCTTGATACTTTAAGGATAAAGTCAAAGAGGCAATCAAAACTTGCCCATTCAAAGGAGAAATTATTCCCCTTTCCAAACTTATGCACAATCTTCAAATCCTCCGTTTCAAAAAACTAGAGAAGTTAAACGTCGAAGAACAATCACACCCTTAGGGGACTCACTTGAAAATGTGCTAAAACTTCTGACAACACAAAAGAAGATTGTTCAGCTCCTTCCTTTAGCTAATCCAAGTGGGCGGAATTTTGACCCAAGTAAGAAATGTGCTTATCATTCTGGAGCTCCGGGCCATGATACCCAAGATTGTTGGTCTCTCAAGCACAAAATCCAGGACCTGATAGACAGTGGGGAGATTATGGTGACAACATAAGAACAACCACATGTTCAAGATAATCCTCTGCCTCAACACAATGAAGAAAGCGTCAATATGATCGCCATGGGAAACAGATAAAGTTCCAAATACCTCCAGTACGTAGGAGAGTCCCCCCCAAGCAAACAAGGATAGGTCAGACAATTGGGAATGTTCAGAAAGGCAGTTTTTGATAGAACAAGAAATAAAATCTATCAAGGAACATGTTGGTCAACTGGCAGAACTGTTAGTGTATCAACATTAGATAACGTGAAAATTGATAAATCAGACCAATCAGCAAGAAACAAATCTTCCTACACCTAAAATTAGTCCCACTGCTAGGAAGAATCATTACCGGTTCCATGAGCATGAACCCTGGGCAGATAAAGTTGCTAGAGAAGAAAAGTTCTGAGCTAACAGAGAGTTCGCCTATAAAAGAAATTTCACTAATTTGAAATAACCTATGGAAGAAATTCTCTAAATGTTGATCAACGAGGGGAAAGTCACAGAATTGTTACCCCCAATAGACCCTCGATCAAGGAAGTTGAATCCCAATAGGATCTGTTAATATCATTCCAACACTCCTGGGCATGATATAGAAGATTGTTGGGGACTTCGTCACTTAATTCAAAATCTGGTTGAAAGTAGTGAATTGCTGAAAGTAAGCCAAGATTATAGTTATCCTACTAAGGAAGCAATCTTTTTTCCCATGCCAAGATTTTCGTATGTGAAAAATAATCACCTTTTCATTATACGTAACTTAACTTAACTTCTCATTCTCTAAGGTCATAGCCTAAGGTACTCTTACGTAAGGTGTATAACCTACAGCTTTGATACCAACTGTAACGATCCCAAAATTCATACAATAATATTTTCCTTCTCGATCGTTAACAATACAACTTTAATCTCTCATTACATCATTATTCGATATTAAAAATCACTAAAAATGCGGAATATTTAAAACTTTTATAAACTTTCTTTCTATATTGCCCTGAATCGCAACCTTTACATTAAATCTCTTATATTCAAATCTATATCATGAATCGTTACAACAAAATGACTATACAAATTCTTTCATAATAAAACAATATCCATCTACATTGGATAACTCTATTTATAACTCAGCAACATATTTCATTCAAAACATTAACTACAATTTGAAATTGAACATAACTAATATTCTTGAACATTGATCTCTATAAATCACTTAACACGTATCTTTACCTTGCATCCTTGACCTGCAAAAATGGTTATTTGCAAGAGTGAGCTCGACAGCTCAGCAAGTTCTAACAGTTTTCATGCATCACGTATCACATAATAAACATGCTCAACATAAATATCATAATAATTAAAGTAACATGACATACATGCTTTAATTCACATAACAAATATAAAGATTGAGTTCCTTACTCAATCCACATTATTTAACCAAAACAGTGTAGTTATAAATTGACTTCAACATTTCATGATTACCACATGTATAACATATCATGCTTGCTTACAACATATATAACATATCATGCAATTTAAAACAGTTCATCAAATTCACGTAGACAAGTAGGAACCGAAAGACTTGCCTGGCTCGTGGATTACCAATTACCGAAAAACTTCTTAATATAATCTGCTTCATGATCCTACATAACGTATCACCATACGCATCAATTATTAGTCACTTAGCAACGCTTATCAAACGTCTAAGAAAATTCTAATTTAAACTTTCTAATTTATACTTCGTAATTCTCTTCCATTCACTCGTTTGACACTCGCTGTCAAAACATATGTATAATTAACGATATAAGTTAATTATTACATAGCTAATCTTCATCGTTAGTTAACCAATTAAGATTAACTCATTCCTCATTAACTAATAAGTTAATAATAAATCACCACGTAATTTAATCACCTCACATAATTATATTACATTTCACATAATTAATCAATTATAATTACATCTTACGTCAATCAAATTACACTTCAAGTTAAACATCATTATATTTACTAACATTCATCTTTTATAACTTAGAACAACATCTATTATCGTCGACAGCACTATACTTGCGTATGTGCATGTCCGACGCCCTCCGCTTGCCTCCGAATACGCATTAGTCACAAAGATGACCATTTTGACCATTTCTAACGACCTCAAATCAAAAACGTTAAAGAACAAAAGTTGTAGGTCTACTCGTGCTCGTTCCGGATCATCTTGAATATCCTCAATCGGAGTTCGTATGAAAACGTTATGACCATTTTACTAACGAATGTCAAAACAGTTTCGCATTACAACAACTAAACCACCCCGGACAGCAAGGGTACCCACTGGGGCGGGTCCCCCAAGGCTTAAACACTTGTTGGGGCAGGTCCAAGGGCTGGTGGAGGGGTTGGTTCGCGAACTGGTGGAGAAATAAGCCAATTTGGCTTATTCCGTCACACCGAATTCGAATTTTCCCAACATGACAAACATGAAACATGTGACAAACAATATTTTAAGCTTATTAACATGCTCATAACATACAAATTTCATATAAACACATAATCACAACCAAGATTTCATGAAATTCGAAGAAAAACACAATTTTAAGCGTTCTTGACGTAAATTGCTACTACGAATTCATTTTTCATCCAATTTAAGTGATTCCAATTGTAATCACTTCTATTCTTAACATACTAACCTAATACTTAATCAATTTTAACAATAACTCATAATCAACATCAATGTTGATAGTTTCAAAAATAATTTTTCAGAAATTGACTCAAAGAAAAACACTATGAACACGATTCCTATTGTTTATCAAAAATCCATGGTTTGAATTGCTAATACAACCATATAATTCATATACAATCATGATATATCATATATTACACATAACTTCATGCTTTCACCAATCTCTTTGATAATTTAAGAATAATTTTCAACATAACTTCATGATAAAACACTATGAACATGATTTCTCCATGTTCATCCCATCTTTGTCAATTAAAACACTTATACAACTATAAAAATCATATGTAAACATATATATATACATATATATATATATATATGTACACACCCCATACATATATCAAAATCAAGAGCTTTCACACCAAGACTTTACAAGAGAACTCTAAAACCATGAAAACATAGAAGAACATAGTTTAAAACTTGTTTTTACAACAATTGATTTCTGAAAATCTTTCATGGTATACAATTACATATGAATACCACATATACATATAAGATTCATGATTATACAAGTTCATGAAAACCTAATTTGACAAAAACTAAATACAAAATATCTTAATTGAGTATATGAGTTAGTATGATACATTTCTAGGTTAAATTAAGAGAGAGATGGAGATGATGAAAGCTTTTCTTTTGTTTTCTCAAGGTTTCCCTTCTTCTTCTTCTCTTCTTCTTCTCTGTATTCTCTTCTTTGTTTAGACTTAGCTTAAAAAAACTAACTTACTAACTCTTTTAACTTAATGTATATTGTATATACATATGATATATAACTTATATTACATAATGACTCTATAATAATCATAATAAATACAATTATTACAATTAAAATATAGGTTACAACATTTAGAATTTAAAAAGCCCTAAGGCTTGTTTGGCAAAACAACATTAATTTTTTTAAAAAGTTTTTAGTAGTTAAGGCCTTGTTTGGGTAAAACAGGTTTAAAACAAAAGTAAGGGCCTTGTTTGGGAAAACGATTTTAAAAACTCTTTTAACTCTTTTAATAGATCCTTTAACGCATATTCTTAATATTATCTTTTAATTAATTAAATCTTAGCATTAATTTAATTAATTAAAAGTTTAACATCAATTAATCACATAAAATTATCACATTATAATTACTTGCTAATTATAACTTCATGTAATACTTACCACATCACTACATCTAATTTAATTATCTCAATTAAATTAGAACTATAACATAAAATTATTACATATTAATTAAATTAAATATTAAATAATTATTTAATTAATATAATACACTTAATTATATTACTCCATAGTAATCACATAATCTCAATAAATAATTCAATTAAAATATTTATTTACTTCAATAAATATTAAAATTAATATTTACATTCTCTTCACACCAAATCACATATTTCACAAATAATATAACACATATACACATACTCGTACTTAAATATCTTAAAATAAAAATTTAATTTATTAACTTCTCATTTATAAATTCTTAAAAAAAAATTCGGGATGTCACATCCTTCCCTTCTTATAAGGATTCCGTCCTCGGAATCAACGAAACCTCCCTTACTCAGTTTTCGTAAAATCTCTTTCACAATTATCGTTGAATAACTTCAACACATTAACTTAGCAAAAAGTTTTACATATATATATATACTTCATTCATTTCTTCAACAACTATTAGGTTTTATTACACAACCTTCAATCAAACATAATCACATATCAAATATTATATATCTTTAACTCGTTCATTCCTTTCTAAGGATCATTACCGAATACTCTACTCGTCGAGTTAATATACTACATAATTCACCATTTATAATTATTCGGGTTATCACATTCACCCATTCTTCTAAGAATTTCGTCCTCGAAATTTTAGTCTATCAATCTTTATATATCAATCTATCAAAATAGATTTTACGTTAATCTCTATTCACTTGATTAAAGCGTTCTACAACTACTTCTTTCTAAGGGCTATCCTTCTCGCTACATTCATCTTCAGAATAATAAGAATCCTCCACAATTGCTCAATAATTGGGAAACGATATAAATAACTCAGGAATTTAAAAGATTCCAATAATGCTGAGTGGTCACAAGACCTTGAACTTCTTTCTAGGTTTAATAGTGCTTCACCCCCGGTACTTCACACTATAAACCGTATCGGTACTCTAGGTGGCCAGCCTATCATACCTTTACGTCGGGGCCAAACGTAGTACATCGTAACGACTATATGCGTTACACTCGGAACTATTGTCTCCGATAACATGTCCCCTTTTATAGGGTTGTTTACCTCAGCTTCTTAACATCTGAATCCGCACCAAAATAATTTGGTTTGGCATAGTTTGACCAAAAACGCTCGAATTTCATAAACATCTTTCAATATTTGTCTAGCTGAATCAAGTAGCATAGACTTCTAGTAACAATTCGGACATCAATCGAAATATATATATATATATATATATATATATATATCTTTAACCAACTCAAAAAATATATTTTGTTTCGTTTAAGGAAACCAAAAATAAATAAATCAATCTTTTCATAATATCCTGATACCGTACCGTAGTAATGGTACGTTGAGGATTTCGTCATTACATGACGTCGTCATACTACATCATACCATAGTGGGCTGACGATCATACGATCACATCCAACACTAGGTTTAACTGCATTGATAACTTCATCGATTATTGTTTGTGTGACGAACAAGATTTTTGTAATTTAATGTGAATATTTATTGAATTAAATAAATATCAATGATTTAATTATTGAGTTAGATAATTAATTGATGAAATTATGGTAGATTAATTTAATTATATGTGTCACGTTAGTTAAATTAATGTGGTGAATTTTATATTCAAAGTATGTATTTAGTTGAGCTTATTTGATTAATATATTAATTAATAAGCATAATTTTATTCTAATTAATTTAATAATTAATTAGAGATTTAATGATTTGACATAATTAATAAATAAGAATTTTAATTATGTGACTATGTGAATTATTGTGGAATTATGCAATTTTATTTAATTGATTTAAATAGGATTATTGATTAATTAAAAGTGTGACATTATTAAACTATATTATAGTAAGTTAATTAAATTAATGGGAAAGGAAGAATAAAAGGGGCAAGCAAACAAAGCCTTAGTGGGGGTTGGAGCCAGTTAACCCATTGTGGGATTAACTGACGACCCATAACCCACGACTTCTAATTACACGTATATCATATTAGTAGTATATTATATATCATATATTACATTCATCAGTTAAGAAAGTTAGAGAACACAGAGAGAAAAAGAGAAAAATTTGAGAGAGAGTGAGATTGAAGAAGGTTTGGAGAATCAAAGAAGAGTTTCCTATCATCTAAACAAGAATCAAAGGGTAAGAATCCAAGTTATAATCTCTATTTCTCATGTTCTTGAGTTTTCAAAGAAAAATTAGTTTCAGTTCTCTGTAAATGAATTTTGTGACTAATACATGAGAAAGTGGTTGATATATGTTAGGTAGTATGTATAAATCATTATATGATGTTTATAAACTATTTTGGTTGAATTAATCCATTAGATTGTGTTTAAAAAGAAAGTTTTGAGTTTACAGTGAAAATATTCGAAAATGGCTTGTATGTATGAAATTTGATGCCTTAGTTGCATGTAAAACTGTAAATTGACAATTTAATATGTTTGTACATGTAAAAGCAAAAAGAACGAAACTTAAACGGACTGATTTGGTGTTATAACGAATCTGTATTGTGTGATTTCATGAAAATTGACGAAACTTTGAAAAATAGCAAAAACGTGGAATTTATGGGTTTAAATTTAGTTGTTTAAGTTGTTTAAGTTGTCAAAATCATGCTATAAGTGTTGGGTTATACTTCTGTAAAGTCTAGAATTGATGAGTATGATTAATTTATTGTTTGAGCAAAGTTTTGGGTGCTCTGTTCTATGTTATTCGCGAACTACAGATTCTGAAACTGGCGTGTGGAGTTGCAGCGCCAACTTTAAGCCTAAGAGTGGGGCTGCAGCGCCAGATTTAAGCCTAAGAGTGGGGCTGCAGCGCCAGTGGAGCTGCAGCGCCAACTGTAAGCCTAAGAGTGGGGCTGCAGCGCCAGTGGAGCTGCAGCGCCAGACTTAAACTTAAAGTCCGAGCTGCAGCGCCAGTGGAGCTGCAGCGCCATTTTTAGTTCAAATGGTGGAGCTGCAGCGCCACTTGGTAATTTTTCCCAAAAATGAGATTTTAATTATTCAAGTTCAGAAAATGTAATTGGAACCTAATGTAATAAACATGAAGACATGATTAAACATATAGTAAGAGGTTAATAACTTATATTACGTGAGTAATTAATAAGTTAATTACATGACTTGAATCGTTAATTGTATAGCCCAATAACGTGCTCAAGACCGATATGTGTGATTCGATACGTATATCGAGTTATTGATTAATGTGTATTGTGAACGTATTGATATGTAGGATTTAATAAAGAACGTGAATTATAAATTGTAGCTTGTGCAAGAGGCAAGTTTCCTATCCTTAAACTTGTTTAATATTTTGCAAGTTTCCTAAACTCAAATCTTACTTTTACATTGAGCAAGTTCTTATCCTTGTTTATTCAAGTTGAGATTTTCATATGAGATATTACTATTTTTTTAAGCATGATTCAGCTATACAATACTTATTCGATTGTATACTCTTGAGATTTACCATTCAAGTTGAATATCGATGATATTGCTGAACTTATAGGACTAGTGAACCCTTATTTATTCGACTAGTCCATAGTTGATGTACGTTCTAAATTCTAGAATACTTATTGAGCTTATCCAAACCAAACTTCCTTTGGTGCGGACTCTGATGTCAAAACTGAGATGAACAACCCTTTAATAGGGGATTATTCACGCTTTAGCGTTGAGATATTGTGCATAGTATGGTACTAAGGGCTGATCCCCCTAAGTACGAGAAGTAGAGTCCATAGTCTTATGACTGTTAAAGGTTTAAAGTATAAACACTTTACAACCTAGGACATAGTTCAAGGTCTTATGACCCTCAGATGTTCTTTTGATTCCTATTATTTATCCTCGAGTCAGAAGTTGAGTTTCTTTATTCAGATGTCTTTGATTTACTCGCATGTTATTATATTGTTGTCATATTATTATACTTGTGGGCAATCGTGCTCACTCTTGCGTAATAATAACATTGCAGTTAAGAACGAAAGGTCCGACGAGCCTTCTACTAGCAAAGGCAAAGGCAAAGTCAACAAGTTATGAAGACTTGTTGTTTATTTTAATTGTTATGTTTCAGACTTATATTAGAGTTGTGTAAGACTTATTTATTTGTTTATGTTCCGCACAGATGTTTAAGGTTAGTATGACCTGGGATTTATTTTATTTATTACTCAGATGTTGTAACCCCATAAGGGGAGGATTTATTCTATTTATTGCATGGTTTGCATTTACTATGGGTAGATAGAGAGATGATATTCGTACAGTGAACACCAAGTCCCGTGGAATTGAAGTACCCGGATTTGGGGGTGTCACAGGTTGGTATCAGAACCGTAGGTTATGAACCTTAGGTTGGGGGAAAACCTTAGGATAGTAGCCTTTTTAGAGATCGAGAACATAGTAATGATAACTCTTATCAAGTTCTAAGAAAGTTAATAACTTACCTTATGTGTTATGTGCTTATACTTATATATTCGAGTATCTATTAGCATCACGTAATTACTAAAACTTAAAATTTTATTTACCAGGATGACAGATGCTGGAGAACCTAGTCAGTCCAGGGACCTTATACCCCTAGAGGCTAGAGAGGAGGAGCCCCGAGATATTCACGTAGTCTGGGAGCAGTTAGTCCAACGAGAGCCATCACCCTTGATCACAGTCATTGGTCAGGAGTATGTGCCGGTGTCTGATTCAGAGGAGGACTCTGAGGAAGACCCTGAGGAGATTGAGGTTCAGGCTGAGGCAGCCGAAGAGGAGGAGGAAGACCCTGAAGAGTTCCCACCGAGCTCTATCAGTGCTGAGATGTATGATGAGCTGTATGACCGTAACATAGAGTTACGTGATACTGTTCAGGAGCCGAGGGAGCGGTCGGTTACTCAACAGTCTACCATCGAGCTGAGGGATGGAGAGGTTGAGGCTCTTCACACACGTTTGGGAAATGTAGAGTGGAATTTGGTTCACGAGAAAGGCCAAACTGAGCAGAAGTCAGAGGAAATAGAGGAATTGAAGAATGAACTGAAAGAGAAATCAGCAAGGCTGGCCACAGCAGAGGAGGCTTGGGTAAGGGAATCACGACGAGCAGATCTCGCAGAAGATAATTGTCGGGCGAAGAAGGCCAAGCTTGAAGAGACGTACTCTACACTTCAGTATGCAATTGACGAGGCCCAGGATCGGGTTATGAGGTACCCAATTCAGTTCGAAGGACTACCGTCGTACATGCTAGATCGCAGGACGATGTCCCGAATTATGGAAGAAGAGCGTGGCAAAGCTGTTCGTCGCCTTAATGGGCAGTGATAGGAACATTTGATTTTGTAAAACCTATCTGGTAGTTAATAATGTAAATTCCAATGTGTTTATAAACAGAGGAATATTTTATGTTTTAAATCCTGTAGATTCCTTATCTCGGGATAGTTGATGTAAATAGCAGTGATGCTATCGTATTATGTTAAAACTTTTGATTTAGTAATATATCAGAGTTTATTTGAGATAATGTGTTGACTGATTGTGTCTAAATGTTTAAGTTAAGCCTTAAATATTTAAAAGATTGAATAAAGTTCTAATAAGCGTATATCTTAACAGAAATATGCCGCCAAGGAGAAGACCAAACCGTCGACCGGCCCAGGAAGGATCAACTAACAACAACAACGACGCCAATTCTAACCCCGTTCAGCTGTTGGCGAACTTACTTGCTGGAGCGCTTAACAACCAACCTCAAGCTCCACCGAACACAACGTTCAAGGACTTCAAGGCGGTGGGACCGCCAGAGTTTAAAGGCACCATGAACCCGATAGAAGCTCAAACCTGGGTCATGGAGATGGAAAAAGTTTTCGACGTCGCCAGAGTCAGAGAAGACCAGAAAACCGCCTATGCAACGTTCATGCTAAAATCCGAGGCCAGCTATTGGTGGCAAGCGAATAAGGTCCGGGGAGGTGAAGGTGTGATTACCTGGGAGAGGTTTAAAGAGATGTTCTTCGAGATGTACTTTCCGACCAGCTCGTAGAATCAAATGGAGATTCAGTTTCTAGAACTGAAACAGGGGAATATGTCCGTACCAGAATATGCGGCGAAATTCAATGAGTTGGCTAGGTTTGCCACGTATCAAGTGCACACCGATCAGAGGAAGGCAAGGAGGTTTGAGCAGGGCCTGAAGCCCTAGTTATATAGCAAGGTGTCAATGTTCCAATTGAACACTTTTGCTGGGGTGTTGGAGAAGGCCATTCTCGCTGAAGGCGGGAGTGACGCTGTTACAAAGTACAATCAAGACCAAAAGAAGAAAAAGAGTGAGGGTGAAGGAGTTAACAAGGCTAGTGGTAGCAACATGGGAGGGAGTAATAATCAGAAGAGGAGGTGGAATGATAACTCATCAACTGGGAATCAGCAAGGAGGTCAAAAGAAGAGGATCGAAGCTTGTTCGACCTGCGGAAAAGCTCACCTGGGGGTCTGTATGAAGGGAAAACGAGTATGCTATAATTGTGGTCAGGAAGGCCACATAGAACCTAACTGTCCGAACCCAAAGAAGGGCGCTTGTTTCACTTGCGGCTCAAAGGACCATCTGGCAAGGGACTGTCCCAAGAAGGGATCTGGAGGGGCAGGATCAGGAGGGAACAGGGGAAACAGCGGTGGAAGTGCTCTAACTATCACGGGACCAACCGCAACCAATCGACCAACCGCCAGGACCTTCAACATGACCGTGCAGGATGCTGTACAGTCTCGCGATGTGGTGTCAGGTATCATTCCGATCAATAAAGTTAATGCTTATGTACTATTTGATTCGGGTGCTACTTGTTCATTTATATCCGATGACTTCGCTAAGAACTTAGAACTTCCTATAGACGAGTTAGAATACCCCATGAACATAGAGATTGCGAATAGAGAAGTGATCCCTGTTAAGTATGTACACAAGAACTGTAGAGTAGATATTAAGGGTAACATTATGAACGTAGATCTTATCCCGATTAGACTTGGGGAATTCGATGTTATTCTGGGAATGGATTGGCTAGTCAATTATGGGGCTGTAATTGATTGCCAGAGAAAGTGTATTAACCTTATGACCCCGTCAAAGGTTGTGTTTTATGGTAGCAAATTTCCTAGACAAGCGAGTTGTCTGACGATGATGCAGGCCAGGAAGTTGTTAAGACAAGGCTGTGTAGGATATTTAGCCTACATAGTCGATAGTCGTAAAGAAAACCCGAAAGTGGAAGATATACCAGTCGTGAGGGACTTCATTGACGTATTTCCTGATGATCTACCAGGACTTCCGCCAGACAGAGAGGTTGAGTTTGTGATCGATTTGGCGCGAGGGACGACCCCAATATCGAAGCCACCATACCGGATGGCTCCGGTAGAGATGAAAGAGTTGATGGTACAACTACAAGAGTTACTGGACAAGAAGTACATCCAACCGAGCGTATCGCCGTGGGGAGCGCCGGTGTTGTTTGTGAAGAAGAAGGACGGGACGATGCGGCTTTGCATCGACTACAGAGAACTGAATAAGGTCACAATTAAGAATAGATATCCATTACCAAGGATCGACGATCTGTTTGACCAATTGAAGGGTTCAAGGTACTTTTCAAAGACAGACTTGAGGAGTGGCTATCATCAGCTGAAGGTGAGGCCAGAGGATGTCCCAAAGACAGCATTTAGGACTCGATATGGTCACTATGAATTTCTGGTGATGTCATTTGGTCTAACGAATGCTCCTGCAGCATTCATGGGCTTAATGAATGGAGTGTTCAAGCCGTTTATCGACGATATTTTGGTATACTCGAAGACCAAGGAAGAACATGTAGAACATCTGAAGTTAACATTAGAGGTATTGAGAAGAGAGAAGTTGTAAACTAAATTTTCGAAATGTGAATTCTGGATTGAAAGAGTGCAATTTCTTGGACATGTGATCGACAAGGACGGAATTTCGGTAGATCCCTCTAAAGTCGAAGCTGTGATGAACTGGGATCAGCCGAAAACACCATCAGAAGTGAGGAGTTTTCTTGGATTGGCGGGTTATTATAGAAGATTCATTCAGGACTTTTCCAAGATCGCAACTCTGCTGACGAATTTGACTAGAAAATCGGTGAAATTCGTTTGGACGGAGAAGTGTGAGGAAAGTTTCCAAGAGCTTAAGAGGAGGTTGAGTTCAGCACCTGTGTTATCCCTTCCGGATGACACAGGAAATTTTGTGGTTTATAGTGATGCGTCGCATAAAGGACTTGGCTGTGTGCTTATGCAAAACGGCAGGGTCATTGCGTATGCGTCACGACAATTGAAAGACTATGAGAAAGGGTATCCGACCCATGACTTGGAGTTAGCTGCAGTGGTATTTGCTTTGAAAATTTGGAGACACTATCTCTATGGGGAGAAGTGTGAAATATATACAGACCACAAGAGTCTGAAATATATTTTTACACAGAAGGACTTGAATATGCGCCAGAGAAGGTGGCTGGAGTTAATTAAGGACTATGACTGTGAAATCTTATACCATCCGGGTAAGGCTAATGTGGTTGCCGATGCCTTAAGCAGAAAGGGTCGGGAGAAATTGATGATGTTGACTGCTCAAGAGGAGTTAATTTCAGCAATGGAAAAGCTGGAATTGGAAGTGAAGTATCCGATGGAGATCGACGAGAAATTGTTTCAGATGCAAGCTGGTACAACCCTATTGGATAAAGTTAAGGAAGCTCAACTTCAGGACGAAGAATGTGAGAAGGTTAAGAAAAAGATATCTGAAGGAACCGAACCGAGATTCAAGATAGACAGTGAGGGACTACTGAGATTTGAGAATAGAGTGTGGGTACCGTCAGTGCTAGAGATTAAGGAAGACATTTTGAGCGAGGCTCATAGCTCACGGTATTCGATTCACCCCGGTAGTACCAAGATGTACCAGGATCTTCGACAGCACTTCTGGTGGCCAAATTTGAAACGAGATGTTGCTGAGTGTGTTGCAAAGTGTCTGACCTGTGAGAAAGTAAAAGAAGAACATCAGAGGCCTAGTGGTTTGCTACAACCCCTGGAAATCCCAGAATGGAAATGGGAACACATTACGATGGATTTCGTGGTTGGCCTTCCGACGACTCAGAAAGGCTACGACGCAGTATGGGTTATCGTTGACCGACTGACGAAATCAGCACACTTCCTTTCGATCAAAATTAGGTTCAACTTAGACCAGTTGGCAAGGCTATATGTGAAAGAAATTGTTTCGAGGCACGGAGTTCCGGTGTCAATAGTTTCCGACAGAGATCCGCGCTTCACATCAAACTTCTGGAAACGACTACAGGAATGCATGGGGACACAGTTAAGAATGAGTACGGCTTATCACCCTCAGACAGACGGGCAGAGTGAAAGAACGATCCAGACATTGGAAGATATGTTGAGAGCATGCATCATGGATTTTAAAGGAAATTGGGATGATCACCTACCGCTTGTGGAATTCGGTTACAACAACAGTTACCACTCTAGTATTGGCATCCCGCCTTACGAAGCGTTGTACGGACGAAAATGCAGAACTCCACTATACTGGGATGAAGTTGGCGAGAGACAATTGCTAGGTCCAGAGTTGGTACAACAGACAGCAGAGATTGTCAAAGTGATCCGGACAAGACTGGTAGCCGCTCAGGATAGGCAGAAGAAATACGCTGATCCACACTGTAAGAATATTGAGTTTGAATCGGGTAGCTTTGTATTTTTGAAAGTCTCTCCCTGGAAAGGGAAGATCATATTCGGAAAGAAGGGAAAATTGAGCCCGAGGTTCATTGGACCCTTTGAGGTACTGCGAAGGATTGGAGAAGTTGCGTATGAGGTAGCCTTACCTCCGGCGCTAGAAAATATCCACAACGTCTTTCATGTTTCAGTTTTACGCCCCTACAAACCCGATTACAAGCATGTGATTGAATATGAACCCTTACATTTTGAAAAAGACTTATCCTATGAAGAAATTCATGTTCAAATTGTTGACAGGAAAGAACAAGTCCTCAGAAACAAAGTTATACCTTCTGTTAAGGTAATTTGGAGGAACCACAATGCTGAAGAAGCTACGTGGGAACTCGAAGAGCATATGATGAAGAATTACCCACATTTATGTACTTAATTTATGTGTATGCGATTCTGGGGACAGAATCTTTGTAAGGGGGGAGAAGGTAACGGGACGAATTTTTAATTGAACCGTGATTCTGAGGACAGAATCCTTTTAAGAGGGGAAAGATGTGACGAACAAGATTTTTGTAATTTAATGTGAATATTTATTGAATTAAATAAATATCAATGATTTAATTATTGAGTTAGATAATTAATTGATGAAATTATGGTAGATTAATTTAATTATATGTGTCACGTTAGTTAAATTAATGTGGTGAATTTTATATTCAAAGTATGTATTTAGTTGAGCTTATTTGATTAATATATTAATTAATAAGCATAATGTTATTCTAATTAATTTAATAATTAATTAGAGATTTAATGATTTGACATAATTAATAAATAAGAATTTTAATTATGTGACTATGTGAATTATTGTGGAATTATGCAATTTTATTTAATTGATTTAAATAGGATTATTGATTAATTAAAAGTGTGACATTATTAAACTATATTATAGTAAGTTAATTAAATTAATGGGAAAGGAAGAATAAAAGGGGCAAGCAAACAAAGCCTTAGTGGGGGTTGGAGCCAGTTAACCCATTGTGGGATTAACTGACGACCCATAACCCACGACTTCTAATTACACGTATATCATATTAGTAGTATATCATATATCATATATTACATTCATCAGTTAAGAAAGTTAGAGAACACAGAGAGAAAAAGAGAAAAATTTGAGAGAGAGTGAGATTGAAGAAGGTTTGGAGAATCAAAGAAGAGTTTCCTATCATCTAAACAAGAATCAAAGGGTAAGAATCCAAGTTATAATCTCTATTTCTCATGTTCTTGAGTTTTCATAGAAAAATTAGTTTCAGTTCTCTGTAAATGAATTTTGTGACTAATACATGAGAAAGTGATTAATATATGTTAGGTAGTATGTATAAATCATTATATGATGTTTATAAACTATTTTGGTTGAATTAATCCATTAGATTGTGTTTAAAAAGAAAGTTTTGAGTTTACAGTGAAAATATTCGAAAATGGCTTGTATGTATGAAATTTGATGCCTTAGTTGCATGTAAAACTGTAAATTGACAATTTAATATGTTTGTACATGTAAAAGCAAAAAGAACGAAACTTAAACGGACTGATTTGGTGTTATAACGAATCTGTATTGTGTGATTTCATGAAAATTGACGAAACTTTGAAAAATAGCAAAAACGTGGAATTTATGGGTTTAAATTTAGTTGTTTAAGTTGTTTAAGTTGTCAAAATCATGCTATAAGTGTTGGGTTATACTTCTGTAAAGTCTAGAATTGATGAGTATGATTAATTTATTGTTTGAGCAATGTTTTGGGTGCTCTGTTCTATGTTATTCGCGAACTACAGATTCTGAAACTGGCGTGTGGAGCTGCAGCGCCAACTTTAAGCCTAAGAGTGGGGCTGCAGCGCCAGTGGAGCTGCAGCGCCAGATTTAAGCCTAAGAGTGGGGCTGCAGCGCCAGTGGAGCTGCAGCGCCAACTGTAAGCCTAAGAGTGGGGCTGCAGCGCCAGTGGAGCTGCAGCGCCAGACTTAAGCTTAAAGTCCGAGCTGCAGCGCCAGTGGAGCTGCAGCGCCATTTTTAGTTCAAATGGTGGAGCTGCAGCGCCACTTGGTAATTTTTCCCAAAAATGAGATTTTAATTATTCAAGTTCAGAAAATGTAATTGGAACCTAATGTAATAAACATGAAGACATGATTAAACATATAATAAGAGGTTAATAACTTATATTACGTGAGTAATTAATAAGTTAATTACATGACTTGAATCGTTAATTGTATAGTCCAATAACGTGCTCAAGACCGATATGTGTGATTCGATACGTATATCGAGTTATTGATTAATGTGTATTGTGAACGTATTGATATGTAGGATTTAATAAAGAACGTGAATTATAAATTGTAGCTTGTGCAAGAGGCAAGTTTCCTATCCTTAAACTTGTTTAATATTTTGCAAGTTTCCTAAACTCAAATCTTACTTTTACATTGAGCAAGTTCTTATCCTTGTTTATTCAAGTTGAGATTTTCATATGAGATATTACTATTTTTTTAAGCATGATTCAGCTATACAATACTTATTCGATTGTATACTTTTGAGATTTACCATTCAAGTTGAATATCGATGATATTGCTGAACTTATAGGACTAGTGAACCCTTATTTATTCGACTAGTCCATAGTTGATGTACGTTCTAAATTCTAGAATACTTATTGAGCTTATCCAAACCAAACTTCCTTTGGTGCGGACTCTGATGTCAAAACTGAGATGAACAACCCTTTAATAGGGGATTACTCACGCTTTAGCGTTGAGATATTGTGCACAATATGGTACTAAGGGCTGATCCCCCTAAGTACGAGAAGTAGAGTCCATAGTCTTATGACTGTTAAAGGTTTAAAGTATAAACACTTTACAACCTAGGACATAGTTCAAGGTCTTATGACCCTCAGATGTTCTTTTGATTCCTATTATTTATCCTCGAGTCAGAAGTTGAGTTTCTTTATTCAGATGTCTTTGATTTACTCGCATGTTCTTATATTGTTGTCATATTATTATACTTGTGGGCAATCGTGCTCACTCTTGCGTAATAATAACATTGCAGTTAAGAACGAAAGGTCCGACGAGCCTTCTACTAGCAAAGGCAAAGGCAAAGTCAACAAGTGATGAAGACTTGTTGTTTATTTTAATTGTTATGTTTCAGACTTATATTAGAGTTGTGTAAGACTTATTTATTTGTTTATGTTCCGCACAGATGTTTAAGGTTAGTATGACCTGGGATTTATTTTATTTATTACTCAGATGTTGTAACCCCATAAGGGGAGGATTTATTCTATTTATTGCATGGTTTGCATTTACTATGGGTAGATAGATAGATGATATTCGTACAGTGAACACCAAGTCCCGTGGAATTGAAGTACCCGGATTTGGGGGTGTCACAGTTTGTACATCATATCAAATGATGTATAGAAAATACATTTTGAGGAATTTAAAATCATTTTTGTCTAGCTGAAGCAATTAGTATAGACATGTGAATAATAGCACTATTTTTTTTTAAAAAAAAATCCATTGGTTCCATTATTTGATCCAATATTTTTCAAGAAAACAAAAGTACAACATTAGCACGAAGTCAATAATTTCAAAAATCTAGCAAAGTTAAGAGATTTAGAATATAACAACTTTCTCTATCAATATAACTCTTTACTCCACCATTACTTAATCATTCTATCAATCTTAAATAACCTCAATGCTTTCTATACCATAACCTTTCTATACCCAGTATAGTTCATCGAACTTACCACACTTTGGAAGTTCAGGAACTTGCCACAATAATATGAGTTTAAGACTTGTCCTAGCAATACGTAGTCAAAGAACTGATCAGAGACTGTCCATATGCTTAGGGGTTCAAAAACATACATACGATTATGAGTCACGAACTTACTATAAGTATGAGTTTTAAGAACTCGCCTAACCTTAAGATCATCTAATGTAATTTTAATATTATCTAATCTATCCTCTATTGACTCTAACTATCAAATATGAGAAAAGAATCACCTTCTCGTCATATATATATCGATAGCGCTACACCAACCTTCCAACGATTATCAATATGATAAGCCAAGTGTAAGCACAAAACCCTGCCCATACAAAGATTTGTACAACTCAGCCACAACATGAGTCCTCAGTTGAAATTCCACTTACCTCTATCTTACTTATAACTTCTTGCTCTATACTCGATACAGACTTATGTATCTCATCATTTATAACTCCTTGTGAGTTAATCTTGTACTATCTCATAGTACATTCTCGTTATAATCTCAAACTATAACTATTCAATCATTAAAGACCATCTGTCTTTCAGCTTAAAAGATATCACGTCGTGATCTTATTCTATAATCATCTCCCTTATGATTCTTCCTTATCTCATTATCGTTTTGTTTTAAAACTTCTTATCTCTACCTATCATCATGTCATAACATAATTTCATTATGCTTTTAATCTTATAGACTTCGTTTATTCATCGTTATTCGTCATCTAGATCATTGGAGTTAGGCAACTCTTGGTTTTTATCTCTACATCTCTTCAAGATTCTTCTTTGAATCTTCTTGTTTATTAATCAATTCTCGTTCTTTAAGAATTTCTAATTCCATTCCTATTGCTCAATATTTTATTCGAGTTTCATTCCCTATTATTCTAATCTTCTTCTTATAACATTTCTAGGACTTATCTCATCCTATACTTCTACGTATGTGAAAAATAATCACCTTTTCATTGTACGTAACTTAACTTAACTTCTCATTCTCTAAGGTCATAGCCTAAGGTACTCTTACCTAAGGTGTATAACCTACAGCTTTGATACCAACTGTAACGCTCCCAAAATTCATACAATAATATTTTCCTTCTCGATCGTTAACAATACAACTTTAATCTCTCATTACATCATTATTCGATATTAAAAATCACTAAAAATACGGAATATTTAAAACTTTTATAAACTTTCTTTCTATGTTGCCCTGAATCGCAACCTTTACATTAAATCTCTTCGATTCAAATCTATATCATGAATCGTTACAACAAAATGACTATACAAAGTCTTTCATAATAAAACAATATCCATCTACATTGGATAACTCTATTTATAACTCGGCGACATATTTCATTCAAAACATTAATTACAATTTGAAATTGAACATAACTAATATTCTTGAACATTGATCTCTATAAATCACTTAACACGTATCTTTACCTTGCATCCTTGAACTGCAAAAATGGTTATTTGCAAGAGTGAGCTCGACAGCTCAGCAAGTTCTAACAGTTTTCATGCATCACGTATCACAAAATAAACATGCTCAACATAAATATCATAATAATTAAAGTAACATGACATACATGCTTTAATTCATATAACAAATATAAAGATTGAGTTCCTTACTCAATCAACATTATTTAACCAAAACAGTGTAGTCATAAATTGACTTCAACATTTCATGATTACCACATGTATAACATATCATGCTTGCTTACAACATATATAACATATCATGCAATTTAAAATAGTTCATCAAATTCACGTAGACAAGTAGGAACCGAAAGACTTGCTTGGCTCGTGGATTACCAATTACCGAAAAACTTCTTAATATAATCTGCTTCATGATCCTACATAACGTATCACCATACGCATCAATTATTAGTCACTTAGCAACGCTTATCAAACGTCTAAGAAAATTCTAATTTAAACTTTTTAATTTACACTTCGTAATTCTCTTCCATTCACTCGTTTGTCACTCGCTGTCAAAACATATGTATAATTAACGATATAAGTTAATTATTATATAGCTAATCTTCATCGTTAGTTAACCAATTAAGATTAACTCATTCCTCATTAACTAATAAGTTAATAATAAATCACCACTTAATTTAATCACCTCACATAATCATATTACATTTCACATAATTAATCAATTATAATTACATCTTACGTCAATCAAATTACACTTCAAGTTAAACATCATTATATTTACTAACATTCATCTTTTATAACTTAAAACAACATCTATTATCGTCGACAGCACTATACTTGCGTATGTGCATGTCCGACGCCCTCCGCTTGCCTCCGAATACGCATTAGTCACAAAGATGACCATTTTGACCCTTTCTAACGACCTCAAATCAAAAACATTAAAGAACGAAAGTTGTAGGTCTACTCGTGCTCGTTTCGGATCATCTTGAATCTCCTCAATCGGAATTCGTATGAAAACGTTATGACCATTTTACTAACGAATGTCAAAACAGTTTCGCATTACAACAACTAAACCACCCCGGACAGCAAGGGTACCCGCTGGGGCGGGTCCCCCAAGGCTTAAACACCCGCTGGGGCAGGTCCAAGGGCTGGTGGAGGGGCTGGTTCGCGAACTGGTGGAGAAATAAGCCAATTTGGCTTATTCCGTCACACCGAATTCGAATTTTCCCAACATGACAAACATGAAACATGTGACAAACAATATTTTAAGCTTATTAACATGCTCATAACATAAAAATTTCATATAAACACATAATCACAACCAAGATTTCATGGAATTCGAAGAAAAACACAATTTTAAGCGTTCTTGACGTAAATTGCTACTACGAATTTATTTTTCATCCAATTCAAGTGATTCCAATTGTAATCACTTCTATTCTTAACATACTAACCTAATACTTAATCAATTTTAACAATAACTCATAATCAACATCAATGTTGATAGTTTCAAAAATAATTTTTTAGAAATTGACTCAAAGAAAAACACTATGAACACGATTCCTATTGTTTATCAAAAATCCATGGTTTGAATTGCTAATACAACCATATAATTCATATACAATCATGATATATCATATATTACACATAACTTCATGCTTTCACCAATCTCTTTGATAATTTAAGAATAATTTTCAACATAACTTCATTATAAAACACTATGAACATGATTTCTCCATGTTCATCCCATCTTTGTCAATTAAAACACTTATACAACTATAAAAATCATATGTAAACATATATATACACACATATATATATATATATATATATATATATGTACACACCCCATACATATATCAAAATCAAGAGCTTTCACACCAAGACTTTACAAGAGAACTCTAAAACCATGAAAACATAGAAGAACATAGTTTAAAACTTGTTTTTACAACAATTGATTTCTGAAAATCTTTCATGGTATACAATTACATATGAATACCACATATACATATAAGATTCATGATTATACAAGTTCATGAAAACCTAATTTGACAAAAACTAAATACAAAACATCTTAATTGAGTATAAGAGTTAGTATGATACCTTTCTAGGTTAAATTAAGAGAGAGATAGAGATGATGAAAGCTTTTCTTTTGTTTTCTCAAGGTTTCCCTTCTTCTTCTTCTCTTCTTCTTCTCTGTATTCTCTTCTTTGTTTAGACTTAGCTAAAAAAACTAACGTACTAACTCTTTTAACTTAATGTATATTGTATGCACATATGATATATAACTTATATTACATAATGACTCTATAATAATTATAATAAATACAATTATTACAATTAAAATATAGGTTACAATATTTAGAATTTAAAAAGCCCTAAGGCTTGTTTGGCAAAACAACATTAATTTTTAAAAAAAAATTTAGTAGTTAAGGCCTTGTTTGGGTAAAACAGGTTTAAAACAAAAGTAAGGGCCTTGTTTGGGAAAACAATTTTAAAAACTCTTTTAACTCTTTTAATAGATCCTTTAACATATATTCTTAATGTTATATTTTAATTAATTAAATCTTAACATTAATTTAATTAATTAAAAGTTTAACATTAATTAATCACATAAAATTATCACATTATAATTACTTCCTAATTATAACTTCATGTAATACTTACCACATCACTACATCTAATTTAATTATCTCAATTAAATTAGAACTATAACATAAAATCATTACATATTAATTAAATTAAATATTAAATAATTATTTAATTAATATAATACACTTAATTATATTACTCCATAGTAATCACATAATCTCAATAAATAATTCAATTAAAATATTTATTTACTTCAATAAATATTAAAATTAATATTTACATTCTCTTCACACCAAATCACATATTTCACAAATAATATAACACATATACACATACTCGTACTTAAACATCTTAAAATAAGAATTTAATTTATTAACTTCTCATTTATAAATTCTTAAAAAAAATTCGGGATGTCACAATGTCCCAAAGAAGAATGCTGACCTTGATGAAAATGATGTCTTAGTCATTATCAAAGAGAAGATGGACAACATCAACCCCTTCATCCTCCCAGTCAATGAGGACTTGATTCTAGACAATTGGAGCAGCACTCCGTGCATTAATTGAAATGGGTAAAAGGGTAGAAAGTCCATCAGCCTTAAAGTGTGAATTTATTTCCTGCTCATTTTTGTTGCACAACGCTAGCAGTTACTTTTTGTTATGCTTTTGCTAATGCTTTGTATGATCAAATAGTTTTATATATTAAGTGAAAGCATTTTGTTTTCAGGACTCTAGAGTTGGATTTGTTTGACCTTGCTGATGAGATGCCAAGTTTCCACAGTGACTATGACTTTGATGTAGAACGGGACTTTGACTTGATGGGGATTGATCAAGAGAAGATAAATGACTATGAAGTGCCTGAGGAGATCAAAGAATGGGTCAAAGACAAACCCAAATCAAACCTCAATCAAACCATCATTGTCAATATCGGAACTTTAGAAAACCCTAAAAAAATCCAGATAGGCATGGACCTTACCCCAAACCAAAGAAAAGACTTGATTAGCCTCCTAACTTAGTTCCAAGATGTGTTTGTATGGTCACATGAGGACATGATTGGTTTGTTTACAGATATTGTCATTCATCAACTACCCATTAAAGATGGATTCAAGCCAGTCAGGCGGAAGCTCAGGCGATTGAAACCTGAGTGGAGTTTGAAAGTCAAAAAAGAAATTATCAAGCAATTCAAAGCCGACATCATCATGGTGTCAACCTACCCTGAGTGACTATCTAATATAGTTCTTATGCCTAAGTCCGGAGGCAAGGTGCGAGTATACGTGGATTACCGAGATTTGAACAAATCTTGTCTGAAGGACAACTTCCCAGTACCTTTTATCCACATACTAATAGATAACACGGCGAAGTATGGCATGTATTCTTTTGTTGACTGTTTCACCGGGTATCATCAGATCATGGTTGCTGAAGAGGACAGGGAGCAAACAGCCTTCATTACTCCCTGGGGAACCTTTTGTTATAGACGATTATCTTTTGGCCTTTTCAATGCTGGTGCCACCTATCAGCGAGCCATGATGGCCCTTTTTCATGACATGATGCACAAAGAAATAGAGGTCTATGTGGATGATATCATCATCAAATTTCGGAAGGAAGACGACCACATCAGCCATCTCAAAAAGCTTTTCAACTGGTTGCGCAAATATAACTTAAAGCTGAATTCGACCAAATGTGCCTTCGGTGTCAAATCAGGCAAGTTGTTGGGATTTCTAGTGAGCAACAGATGCATTGAACTGGATCCCGCCAAAATTAAAGTAATCACCGAGATGCCCGTGCCCGAACAGAAAAAGAAATACCGGGATTCCCGGGGAGATTCAATTTCATAATTAGATTCATCTCTTAACTCACGGTAACGTGTGAACCCATCTTTAAGCTATTAAGGAAAAATTCGTCCATGAAGCGGAGTGAAGATTGTAATACCCGAAAATTTTCATATATTATTAAATAAATATATTAATGAAAATGAATAATTATTTGAATATAAAAAATTTGTGAGTTAACTCAATTATATTAAACTGAATAATTATAATAATTGAGAAAATGTGGAGTTTGCGATAAACTCGTTAAATGCCTTGTGTGGCACAGTGATGAGAAATATTAATGATTGTATTAATTGACGAATGAATTATTAAGTGAACAATTAATCTATATTAATTGTTAATTGTTATTATAGAATATTAATTAATTGTTATAGAATATTAATAATGATTAATTATGATATGTGATTATTATTATTATTGCAAAAGATATAATAATAATAAGCAACGTGTTTATATATATAATAAGATTTACATTCATTTAATGTGATATTTAATCATATAAGTGTTAATCAATTATTGTGGAAATTATAATTTCATTGATTGATGAGAAATGAATTAATTAATATTATTATTAATTAATTGATAAGATAAGTAAATTATTAACTTCTATGTGCAAGCATGCGAATTTAAAAGTATAACGTATAGTAACTAACTATATATTATATGAAGTACTATGTGATGATACAATTATATATATAAACTATATAGTAAAGTTTAGTAAGTTGTAAGAGTTACATGAAATGTGTATATGACAATTGTATGTGAAGTGTACATTAAAATAATACATCATGAATATATATAGTAAACAATTATAATTGATGATTTCTTCAATATATAATTGAATAATAGGATTTAATAATAAAGGAGATAATGTGATGTGATTATATCCGAGTAAATTATACCGGCATGCTAATTGTATATGGATTATATTTATATGTGGGTGGGTGTAATCCAACTTGTTATATTGTAACATTGTTCCTTCATTTAAAACTATATTGTGACATTAAGTTATAACTTATGTATGGATAATATGTATATAAATATAAATTAAGTGTAGATATTATGTATAAGAGTATAACATAAGTGTTGTATGAATGCTGAGCTTTGGTTGTCCCTTAATGAATGGCTCACTTTCCCCACACGTGAAATACTCATGAGGCCTAAGCCTATTTTCTCAAACTCATAAACTCAGCTTGCTAGCTATCATCATGAAGGAGAATGGCTGATTGCTACAGCTTCACTATTCCACCAACTAATCTACCAACTTCTTCTTAACCTCCATACAATTCAAATTTTCATTGGTTTGATTCATGGGAAGATAGGAATGTCTGGATATTTGAAATTCTATAAGTAGAAACTCTTCTTCTCCTAATTCATTTGCTGAGATTTTGTTTAAGTATTGAGTGAGAGCATATACACATATCAGAGTTGAGCATTCTAATTTAGTAGAAAGTCCTATTACTAATAGCAGAGGTATAATCTATGTGATAGTAGTGTGCATACAAGCCAATCATGTATGATGATAAAGCACGTACTTTGTAAACAATCTTATTTATTTATTAATAAAATATTCATTTATTAAAGGCATTTAATTATCTACATGTTGCTGTTTTTATAATATGTAAATAACCCATAGTTTTAAGCAATGCTTTTAGAATCATGATGATGATCATGCTAATGAGATCTAAATTCTTAGAAAGTTTTTAAAACTAAAATAGTTCCCAATCGTGGGATTACTAAAAAGGGGATTAGTAAATCCGGATAGATTGGTACATATGTTGCTTGCTCATTGGATGAGGATGATTGATCTCATGATCATTTGTGTGGAGACACTAAAGCAAGTATGTAGGTGCTTATTGGAGAATAAGTTCACTGAACGTGATTCGCTATGGAATACCTAATGGAGATTTACTCGCCTGTCAATAGGAATTCCTAATGTGATAGTAGTACAAGTAATCCTTGGACTTGAGATCATCATAGTATCTTGTATGTAACAAATTATACTTTGACTTATTCCTTAAAGACCTTTTAAGGCATATATAGGGTATGCTTGGGTATAATGAGTTACATATGGAGATAATGAATGATCAATAAAGAATCTACCACCTCTAGTAAAAGAGGAGATATGTCCTATGTGATTCGTTAAATGACAACCCAGGAATCCTTGGCCAAGGTGAAATGAAATTAGAAAGGAGTTTCTAATTTGCATTATTTGGAGTTGTGCATTTTCTAATCGAAATACATATAATTAAATAAAATAAGACTTGACAGTAAATCCATGTCTTATATTTAATTGGGACATTGTATGGTGGAAGGATTGAATTGTACGGTAACTATTTACTCACAGGTTCTTTTTGATTAATGTTGAAATCTATATTATCTGGAAAGTCGTTGATCGCTAGGGAGGCTTATCCCTATTGTAGAATAAATATTATTTATTTAAATAGATTATTAGTTTAATTTATTTATTTAAATAAGATTAAAATTGTTTTAATTGATTTATTCACAACCGGTTTAATATGGAGAACCTAAAGGGTCACACCATAAAAGGAAGAATATTTATTTAAGAAGGTAATGACATAATCGTAATAATGCATTAAGTGTAATTAATTTAATCTATGGTGATAGAATAAATTAAATAGCTTAATGTTTATTATTTAATATTTTGGAAATATTAAATATAAATTAATAAGAGGAGTCTTATTAATATTATTACAATTATTATTATTTTAATTTCTAAAGGAGTTTAGTAATTAATTTAATATTTAGTACTCTCATTTATTCCTAATAAGATTAGGAGACAAATTAATTAAATGAATTTAATTAATTATTCCCATGTGGTGGGAAGCCTAAATTAATTAAAGGAGTTTAATTAATTAAAAGAAATCACATGTCTAATAGGATTAGAAGGGTTGACTAATATCTATATAAGAGGAGTCTTATAATAGATATTAGATGATGCAATTCCAATTGTTGGAGAGTACTCCTTTTCTATAGAGGATAGAAAACTAAGCCAAACATCCTCCTTCTTGATAATTCTTCTTCCTTGGTGGATCACCTCTAGAGGCCAAACACTTGGGTGGCTAACGTTGATCAAAGGAAGGAATCTAACCCGGAAATTCAAGGAGATCACGAAGAACAAGGAGTTGAACTAGTACCTGTGGAAGCTTCGTTCTACAAGGGTATGATTCCATAACTTCTTATTTATCGTTTTAAATTAATAATTTGCATAAAGGATGATCCGGGTAATGGTTTTGTAGAAATATTTTAAACTCTGAAATACCATGCTTCCGCTAATTTTTTGCAATTTGATTGCGTCACGATTTCGTACGAACCCAACAGTGGCATCAGAGCCAAACCTTTATGCAATTATTAATTATTTTGATTCCATATATGTATGGGTATGTATTTAGAATAATTTATTGGGTATAATTTATTGTATAAAATTATTTTTTTTTTATGAAAAACAAAGTCTATTCGCGAAAAGATTACTGCCAGGCTGCCACGTTTTTTTTAAAGTTTCAAAGTATGCGAATCAAAGCTACCACGATTGATTTTTTTTTAAAGAATTGATTACAAACGGAAGCTCTTTTTTGAAATCAAAGCGGCTTTTGAAAAAACTTACAGAGCTTGATCATATAAAGCCCCTGCAGTTTTCTAATAAATGGTCACTTTATATATATATATATATATATATATTATATATAAAGGTGGTTATATGTTATATATATAATATATACCGTTACTTTATATATATATATATATAATATATTCGGTTTATATATAATATTATATATATATATATAATATTCTTAATAATTTTATATTTAAAATAAAGAGTTTATTTTAATCTTGAAATTGGATTTCATGCAATTTAAAATTGCCCATTAAATGATACTCATATATATATGGAATGTTTTAATTCATGAGATGAATATTTATTTATTGATATATATGGTGATATGTATGATAATAAATGAGGATTGATTATGGACTATTTGACCAATGTGATTGGATTTTATTTTAGTTGAATGCTTGAATGAATGGGTTTTATTAAATGGGGTCTGCGTACCTCGTCTTCTCTAATTTTTCTTGATGTAAAATTCTATCTCCCTCCTATGTACTTCCCCTTGACTGTTGATCAAGGTTTCTATTTAAATTAAATAGTTTAATGTAATAGAAATAGTTATAATTATCTTGAAGAAATTGGAGACCAAGGAGCAAGGAGCGCGTGAAGACCCGTTTGTATGAAGCCCGGGTTTAAATGTAATAGTTATATTTAAATTTAAATTCTTGCACTCCTAGGTTTGACCTTTTGGTTCACTTGGTGGCTCTAGTGAACCAAACTAGAATAAAAGTCCATAATCAATCCGGGTAGAATATAGTATTCTATATTGCATGCTAAATATTATATATATTATATTTTATGCAAACATGCTTCGCATGTTTAATAAAATGACGCGTATTTTATATATATATGTGCATGCGCGCTAAACAAGATGAGACAAATAATAACAAACCCCTCAAAGAAATAATATTAAGTCCGAAGTGTTCAAATGATATTTAAAATATCGAGCGTCGCCTTCTAGCATGATAAATTAATAGAGTATTAAATATTTAATATGAGCTTGTTGTGCTATCCACAAGGCGAGTATTGCGTATTTAAGATGTTAATTAATCACATTTGATGCTTATCAAGAAAATTGAACGATCTAGTCTTGTTGTGCTATCCACAAGGACGAACATTTTTCTTTTTTGAATTTATGGAAGTGCTAGGCTGGACTTAACTTAAATCATTTTAGTTCGGATGTGCACACACTTGACCATTATGATTTAAGAGGCAAAATAAAAGGAATTACATGGTGATGTAATTGACAAGAGTTGTCTACCTATTTATTTGTATATCGCTTGTTGTGCTATCCACAAGGTTATATACATTTGAAATGTGATCCTTAATCTCACTAGCAAATCTTTAATTAGATGTTGCCGAACTATATAAGTGAGGGTAATATAGTTTGATGAAAATAGTGGGAGATACCAATTTAAAATAAAGACCTAAATTTATTTTGGTATACAAAGTTAATAAAATGAATGTTTGCTAAAATGTTGTTTTCTTTCACATGCAGAATTTTAAAAATGTCTAAATCACTAATCTCACTACGAAGCATACTTGATGCAAATAAGCTTACCGGGCCAAATTATGAGGACTGGCTAAGAAATCTGAGAATTGTTCTCACTGCTGAAAAGATTTCTTATGTCCTAAATTCAACTGTCCCTGAATCTGTTTCGGAAACAGCCTCTGAGGAAGAGATTGCCACTTTCAATAAGTGGCAAGATGATGCATCTGTGGCTCAATGCATCATGCTCGCATCCATGAATAACGAGCTTCAGCGTCAGCACGTAAATATGGATGCTCCTGCTATGCTGCTTCACCTCAAGGAGTTGTATGGTGAACAGAGTAGGACTGCTAGATATGAGATATCTAAGGAGCTCTTCCGATCTCGGATGACCGAGGGTACTGCCGTCGAGACTCATGTCCTAAAGGTGATCAATTTGATTGAACGCCTTGGACAGCTGGGGTTCGTCATGGATGGGGAGCTGAGTCAAGACTTGGTCTTGCAGTCACTCCCTGAGACCTTCTCGCAGTTTGTGGTTAATTTTCACATGAATAAGCTAGATGTCAGCTTGCCTGAGCTGCTTAACATGCTGAAAACTGCAGAAGGTCACTTCCCATCCAAGAAGAACCATATCTTGATGGTGGATTCTTCCAATAAAAGGAAGAGGCCCAAGGTATCTTCTGAAAAGAAGAAATCTAAGAAGGCTAAGGGAAAGGGAAAAGAAAAGGAACAAAAGAAACCTGAACCAGCTAAAGGAATGTGCTTTCATTGCAACATGCCGGGACATTGGAAAAGGAACTGCAAGAAGTATCTAGCAGAGAAGAAGCTTGGAGAAGCTTCGACTTCCAATCAAGGTTTGTTTATGATTGAAATTAATTTTTCTGAAAGTCATAATTCTACTTGGGTATTGGATACCGGCTGTGGTTCTCACATATGTAATACTGTGCAGGGACTGGTCAGAAGTAGAAAGCTGAACAATGATGAGGTGATCCTACGAGTAGGGAATGGAGCAAAGGTTGCTGCATTAGCTGTAGGAACTTATTATTTAGCAATGCCTTCGGGCAAGTCCATTTATCTTAATAATTGTTATTATGTTCCGAATATTATTAAAAACATTATTTCAATTTCTGTATTGGATATGGAAGGATTTAACGTTGTTATAAAGAACAATAGTTGTTCTATTTATAAAGACGATGTTTTATATGGTATTGGAAATTTACGAAATGGACTTTATACACTTGACTTACAAGAAAATATATTTCAAATTGAACAAACTAAGAAAAGAAAAAGAGATGATATTAATTATACCTACATGTGGCACTGTAGACTCGGTCATATCAATGAAACAAGATTATCCAAGTTGCATAAAGATGGGCTCCTCGAGCTATCCGATTATGAATCATATCCAACTTGTGAATCTTGTCTCATGGGTAAAATGACTAAATCTCCTTTTAGTGGAAAAGGAGAAAGAGTTACAGAGTTGTTGGCATTGATTCACACAGACGTTTGTGGACCTATGATAACAAGTGCACGGGGTGGGTATTCTTATTTTATTACTTTCACTGATGATCACTCAAGATTTGGATATGTGTATTTGATGAAATACAAGTCAGAATCATTTGAAAAGTTCAAAGAGTTCAGAAGTGAAGTAGAGAAACAAACGGGCAAGAGTATAAAGACACTTCGATCAGATCGAGGTGGAGAATACTTAAGCGGTGAGTTTCTCAATTGTCTCAAAGAAAATGGTATAATCTCACAATGGACTCCACCAGGTACACCACAGTTAAATGGAGTATCTGAAAGGAGAAATCGAACACTATTAGACATGGTTCGATCCATGATGAGTTTTACCGACCTTCCAATTTCCTTCTAGGGATATGCCCTAGAAACGGCTGCATACCTACTTAACAAGGTACCTACCAAATCCGCCCCAAAGACTCCATATGAGATGTGGAAGAGGAGGAAACCAAATCTTAAGCATGTTAAGACTTGGGGTTGTCCAGCTTATGTCAAAAAGTTTGAACATGATAAGCTACAAACTAAATCCGAAAAGTGTAGATTTGTGGGATACCCTAAAGAAACTGTAGGGTATTATTTCTATCATCTAACTGATCAAAAGGTGTTTGTTGCGAAACATGCTGCCTTCTTGGAAAAGGAGTTTATCCATGAAGGGGTCAGTGGGAGTAAGATATATCTTGAAGAAGTTCAAGAACCACAAATTACCACGGATCAAAATCAGGTACTTGACCAAGTATAAGAACCTACTATACCACACCCTGTTCGTAAATCTGGGAGAGTACCGAAGATACCTGAGAGGTATGGATTCGTTATAGAGGATGACGATGAGGTACACATCATGAATGATGATGATCCATTGAATTACGAACAGGCCATGAGTAATAAAGACTCAGGGAAATGACTTGAAGCCATGAAATCCGAAATGGACTCCATGTATGAAAATAAAGTATGGACTTTGGTTTCACCACCTGAAGGCATTAAGCCTATTGGGTGTAAATGGGTCTTTAAAAGAAAGACTGGAGCGGACGGCAAGGTGGAGACCTATAAGGCCCGACTGGTTGCAAAAGGTTTCAAACAAAGACAAGGAGTTGATTATGATGAAACCTTTTCACCAGTAGCTATGCTCAAGTCCATTCGGATTTTGCTTGCGATTGCAGTTTATAACGACTATGAGATCTGGCAGATGGACGTGAAAACGGCCTTCCTCAATGGGAAACTTGAGGAGGATGTGTATATGACACAGCCAGAGGGATTTGTTTCAAAGGTTGGAATAAATCAAGTCTGTAAGCTGCAACGATCCATTTATGGATTGAAGCAAGCTTCTCGTAGATGGAACATTCGTTTTGATGAGACAATCAAAGAGTTTGATTTTATCAAAAATGACGATGAACCATGTGTGTACAAGAAGGTTAGTGGGAGCGCAATTTCATTCCTTGTATTATATGTTGATGATATATTACTGATAGGGAATGACATTCCTATGCTACAATCGATTAAAATCTGGTTATCTAAACACTTCTCCATGAAGGACTTGGGAGAAGCATCCTATATTTTGGGGATAAAGATCTATAGAGATAGATCTAAAAGGATGCTTGGTTTATCCCAAGGAACGTACATTGATACGATGCTAAAGAGGTTTAGCATGGAAGATTCCAAAAGAGGTCTCATGCCGATGAGCCATGGAATACATCTCTCCAAGAAACAGGCCCCAAAGACACCTGAGGAGAGAGACCGTATGAGTAAGATCCCTTATGCTTCTGCAATAGGATCTATCATGTACGGTATGATATGTACTAGACCGGATGTTGCTCATGCACTTAGTGTAACGAGTAGATACCAGTCGAATCCTGGAGAAGAGCACTGGAAGGCAGTGAAGAATATCCTAAAGTACTTGAGAAGGACTAAAGATATTTTTCTTGTCTACGGTGGGTCTGAATTAAAAGTCGAGGGCTTCACAGACTCAAGTTTTCAAACGGACCAAGATGACAGTAAATCTGTTTCGGGGTATGTTTTTACCTTGAACGGAGGCGCAGTGAGTTGGAAGAGTTCCAAGCAGCAAACAGTTGCTGATTCAGTGACAGAGGCAGAGTATATAGCTGTAAGTGAAGCTGCAAAGGAAGCTGTTTGGATGAAGAAGTTCATAACTGAACTTGGTGTGGTTCCTAGCATTGGAGAAGCAGTTCCCGTTAACTGTGACAACACAGGAGCAGTTGCACAGGCTAAGGAACCCAGGTCTCATCAGAAATCTAAACACGTGTTGCGGCGATTTCATTTGATCAGGGAGATCATTGAAAGAGGAGACGTCACCTTGGAGCGTGTAGACTCTCAAGACAACATTGCAGATCCATTTACTAAAGCTTTAACACAACAACAGTTTGATCGTCACTTAGAGAAGATGGGTATGAGATACCATGGCGATTGGCTTTAGTGCAAGTGGGAGATTGATAGTAGTGTGCATACAAGCCAATCATGTATGATGATAAGCACGTACTTTGTAAACAATCTTATTTATTTATTAATAAAATATTCATTTATTAAAGGCATTTAATTATCTACATGTTGCTGTTTTTATAATATGTAAATAACCCATAGTTTTAAGCAATGCTTTTAGAATCATGATGATGATCATGCTAATGAGATCTAAATTCTTAGAAAGTTTTTAAAACTAAAATAGTTCCCAATCGTGGGATTACTAAAAAGGGGATTAGTAAATCCGGATAGATTGGTACATATGTTGCTTGCTCATTGGATGAGGATGATTGATCTCATGATCATTTGTGTGGAGACACTAAAGCAAGTATGTAGGTGCTTATTGGAGAATAAGTTCACTGAACGTGATTCGCTATGGAATACCTAATGGAGATTTACTCGCCTGTCAATAGGAATTCCTAATGTGATAGTAGTACAAGTAATCCTTGGACTTGAGATCATCATAGTATCTTGTATGTAACAAATTATACTTTGACTTATTCCTTAAAGACCTTTTAAGGCATATATAGGGTATTCTTGGGTATAATGAGTTACATATGGAGATAATGAATGATCAATAAAGAATCTACCACCTCTAGTAAAAGAGGAGATATGTCCTATGTGATTCGTTAAATGACAACCCAGGAATCCTTGGCCAAGGTGAAATGAAATTAGAAAGGAGTTTCTAATTTGCATTATTTGGAGTTGTGCATTTTCTAATCGAAATACATATAATTAAATAAAATAAGACTTGACAGTAAATCCATGTCTTATATTTAATTGGGACATTGTATGGTGGAAGGATTGAATTGTACGGTAACTATTTACTCACAGGTTCTTTTTGATTAATGTTGAAATCTATATTATCTGGAAAGTCGTTGATCGCTAGGGAGGCTTATCCCTATTGTAGAATAAATATTATTTATTTAAATAGATTATTAGTTTAATTTATTTATTTAAATAAGATTAAAATTGTTTTAATTGATTTATTCACAACCGGTTTAATATGGAGAACCTAAAGGGTCACACCATAAAAGGAAGAATAATTATTTAAGAAGGTAATGGCATAATCGTAATAATGCATTAAGTGTAATTAATTTAATCTATGGTGATAGAATAAATTAAATAGCTTAATGTTTATTATTTAATATTTTGGAAATATTAAATATAAATTAATAAGAGGAGTCTTATTAATATTATTACAATTATTATTATTTTAATTTCTAAAGGAGTTTAGTAATTAATTTAATATTTAGTACTCTCATTTATTCCTAATAAGATTAGGAGACAAATTAATTAAATGAATTTAATTAATTATTCCCATGTGGTGGGAAGCCTAAATTAATTAAAGGAGTTTAATTAATTAAAAGAAATCCCATGTCTAATAGGATTAGAAGGGTTGACTAATATCTATATAAGAGGAGTCTTATAATAGATATTAGATGATGCAATTCCAATTGTTGGAGAGTACTCCTTTTCTATAGAGGATAGAAAACTAAGCCAAACATCCTCCTTCTTGATAATTCTTCTTCCTTGGTGGATCACCTCTAGAGGCCAAACACTTGGGTGGCTAACGTTGATCAAAGGAAGGAATCTAACCCGGAAATTCAAGGAGATCACGAAGAACAAGGAGTTGAACTAGTACCTGTGGAAGCTTCGTTCTACAAGGGTATGATTCCATAACTTCTTATTTATCGTTTTAAATTAATAATTTGCATAAAGGATGATCCGGGTAATGGTTTTGTAGAAATATTTTAAACTCTGAAATACCATGCTTCCGCTAATTTTTTGCAATTTGATTGCGTCACGATTTCGTACAAACCCAACACTATGTTCCATGTTCTTCAATTTGTGTTTTTCTGCAAATTCTTAACTTTTTGATTTTGTGGAATTTAATGACATTTGAAGTATGAATTGCTTGGTTAGTTGTTATATAGACTTATAAACATGTTTAAACCATAATATGACTGCTTAGAACTGTTTTCGTGAAGTAATTCTGTGATTTGGGATGTTAACTGCCGAAACAGGAAGATCACTGGCATGAACTGCACATGGCGCAGCTGCGCAGGAAGTCTGTTCCAGTTTTGTTTGAGTTCTATTAATCTGTTAAGCATGCTTGGATGCTATGACTTAGGCAAGGCATATTAGCATGAATAACTTGTATAGAGGGATATGTAGACCTAATGTGAGCATGTTCCACTATATTTGTATATATGATTAACGAACTGTTAAAGTTTCCGAAGTGAACATAAGGTTTATAATTGAACTTTAAACATATATGACTTATGTCGGTATTCTGACCTTGCAAGCATATTATTATGATCTAGGAAGGCATGAAAAACATGTTAATAGGTGTATACATGTTTCATAAGGTAACATGAGCATGTGGATCGCGTTAAATGAACTTTACTAGTGAAAGTATAAGTTTTGAACGTAAATCTTGACATGTTATATCGAAGTCTAGTTTCTGATCATTGTGAACATGTTGGATAGTGTTTTTAAACCTCACTAATGTGTCATACATATATATACATGTGTACATACCATGCTAGGTGCCATAAAGACTAAATGAACACAAAATGAAGCATGATTTCAAAACCAATAGCAATGCTAGTAATATGTATATGGTAAAGATATTCATGAACATGCCTAGAACACGTTACACGACCACCTTATGTGTGTACATGACAAGCATGTTAGACTTTGTAATTTCATGACCTTGAATGGCCTTAAATGATTAAAGGTACCAACTTAGAACCTATATCATGAAAGATTAAACGTGAGAAGATTGAACAAAGCATGAAAGTATCCTTTAATACGTATACATACTATGTGATTTCATATGTTATGTGATACTTGAATCCAATTTGACAGTTAACTTACAATAATGCTATAACATGCTAAAAAGAGTATGTTTGCTAGTTGTTGTGATCTTATGTGATATTAATGATATGAGAATATGTTTAAACTCAAAAAGAGGAACGTTAGGGATAAAAGTTATATTAATATGATACTATATATGGTATAACTGTGTAGCTAGGTTAAAACTTAGCTTATGTGTTGATCGTATATCCGAAGATAAGATATGATAAATTATATGACTAATTGAATATCATATATATACATAACTATATTACAATAGGGATTCGAAAGTGTTGAATTACTTTACGTGGATAGACTACGCTTAAGGAAATTATCCTAAACCCTTGCATTACGTTATTCAACGGATATCGTAAGCAAGTATCTAAACTTTATCTCTTTGAATGCAAGTTATCTTACTTACTCGTTCATTTGAGCTAGTATGTTTAAACTCTTGTGAAAGCTATTATTCATGTTGAACTTGGTATTGTTCCTGAAAATTGTGAAAGTGACTATGCCATTTGATTCCGCTAGACTATATGTATGCTTATAAAACTGTCCAAACCAATTGACTGGTGCAGAAATCTTGAAGCTGAGTTGGACAACCCGTATGGTAAGGGGAGTGTATATTGTTGGAACCCCAACACACGCGTGAATATTACTGTGGTGTTATGCATAACATAGAGTATTATAGACTGATCACCCATCGTACTTATTTTTTTTGGGTTATCAGTTTAATATTGATGATTCTAGTAGATGTTCAATAGTCCTTAGTGACTGCTCAGTATAAATTGTTTTATCCAGTTGGATACGTTGATAGCCTCCGAACTCATATATATCTGTTGATCTATATTGAATTTCATATTCTAAAGATTTGATTCGAGAATTGTTGATATTCGTTGTTCATGATATTATTCTGAAACTCTGAATTATCTTAGAGATGATACTTTGATATTTCAAACTTGTGATATAATACTCATCACCCTTGTTATATATTACTTGCTGAGCAAACTTGTTGCTCATTCTTGCTTTCCCTAAAACATTTCAGTGAAGGCAGAGCAGGGCGAACCTTCGAGCGTCGATAAGGGCAAGGGCTACGCTACCAACTAGCTTATCCCTTTTTGTGTTTTAAATATTTTAATGTTGTATTAAGATGATGTAGTAAGACTGTATTTGACTATATTTAAGCTTAAGTTAGATTATGTAATAAGTCGTTATTTGATATTATTATGTAATCTATTAAGTACTGTAGGTTGCGAGACATGGGGGAATAATTATAATAAATCATTATATATTATTCTAGATTTTCCGCTGTGATTGTGTGATTTTAGTTATTATTATATTACATGAGAACGTGGCGAACCGAATTTGAGTGACCAAGTGGCGGTCCGAATTTGGGGGCGTCACAAAGATTGTCAAAAAGCCTTCATTTCCATCAAGAACCAGTTGATCGAAGCCCCTATCTTGGTACCCCCAAGAAACGAGGTTCCCCTATTTATGTACCTGTCAGTCAATGCTAATGCTATGGGTTGCATGCTGGGGCAGAAGGATGATAGAAACAAGGAAAGAGCTATCTATTACCTCAACAAAAGATTTAGTAGCGGCGAGCAGAAGTACACTTTGATTGAAAAGACCCGTTGTGCGTTAGCATGGGCCGCCATGAGGTTACAACATTATCTTCATGGGCACACAACCTATCTCATATCCGGCATGGATCCTCTAAAGTACGTATTCAGCAAACCCATGTTAAATTGTCGATTGTCCAAATGGTAGTTGATCCTCCAACAGTCCGATATCATCTACGTGACTTAAAAGTCTATTAAAGGTCAAGGAATTATAGATCAATTGGCTGAAGCACCATTAGGGAATTTTGAACCTTTAGAAACTTATTTCTCGGATGATGGGATAATGACTATTCAACAACTCCCTCAAGAAAATACAGTCCAATGTTGGAAATTGTACTTTGACGGAGTCGTAAACATGGAAGGTGCCGGAGCAGGGGCAATTCTTGTATCTCTTATAGGAGAACAATAACTTATAGCCATCAAGCTACGGTTTGTCAACACCAATAACATAGCTGAGTATGAAGGTTGTATAATAGGATTGAAACTGGCCCAATCCATGGGTATCAAACGGTTACTGGTCTTGGGGATTCCGAGTTGGTTATCAAACAAACCACCGGGGCGTATCATACCAAAGAATTACATTTATTGCCCTATCATCGGCAAGTTATCAAGATAGCCATGGAGTTTGAAGAAATAACCTTCATCCATATCCCTCGAAGTAGAAATGACTTTGTTGATGCATTGGCAATATTGGCTTCCTTGATCCACATATCTGATAGGATGGGAATTCTTGACATCAAATTTACAAGCCAAAAGGCCCCAGCATATGGGAATTACATTGGAGAAGTATCAAATGAAATACCTCCTATCAAACAGCCTTGGTACTAGGATATAAAAGAATATATGCAAGATGGATCTACGCCTGCCGGTACAAGTCAAGATGAAAGGAAGCGGATTCATAAGATGGCTATGAAATTCTATTTGAGAGGAGACACACTTTATAAAAGGGATGTTGGAATAAGCCTTTTAAGATTCCTGGATAAAGATCAAGCTCAAAGACTCCTAGATGAAGTCCATGGTGGAGTGTGTGGTCCACACATGAGCGGTCTTTTTTACTTGCCAGAAAGATATTGAGAACAGGGCATTACTGGATCTCTCTCAAAGCTGACTGTGATGATCATGTCAAAAGATGTTATCAATGCCAAGTCCATGGAAACGTTATCCACGCGCCTCCGAACGAATTGCACTGCATGAGTTCGTCGTGGCCCTTTTTCATGTGGGGAATGGACGTGATTGGGCCAATAGAACCCAAAGCTAGCATTGGTCATCGTTTCATCTTCACCATGATTGATTACTTCACTAAATGGGTAGAGGCTGCCTCCTTTCCCAAAGTTACCAAGGAGGTAATCATTGGTTTCATCCAAAATAATATTATATGTCGATATGGAAAACTAGAGGTGATTGTGTCAGACAATGCCAAAAATCTAAACAACCAGATGATGAAAGAATTATGCAGCAAGTTTCAGATCAAGCATCTTAATTTCGTTATCTATCATCCCAAGATGAATGGTGTTGTCGAAGCAGCTAACAAGAATATCAAGAAAATCATGCAAAAAATGTTCGCCAATCACAAGGGATGGCCTGACTTATTTCTTCTAACTCTGCTAGCCTATAGAACGTCAACGCACACTTCTACTGAGGCTACCCCCTACTCATTAGTCTATGGAATGGAAGTAGTACTCCCCATCGAAGTAGAAATGGAGTTATTGAGGGTGTTGATAGATGCTCAGATGGAAGAATACTAGTGGTTGCAAGAGCGGTACTGATAAGTAGGTTTTATACCTACTTATTGGATATCAACTTGCTTTGATTATGGCTTGAACTTAAGCATTTTAGTGTCTTTTTATATGTTTTGTTTTTGTTTTGCATATTTCAGATAGGAACTCAAGCGGGCATAAAATGGCATGATTAAGGCATGGAATGGCTTGAAAATGGACAAAATGGCATGGAGCTGGCAACAAAGCATGAAAGGATGGCATGATGATGGAGTGAGCAAGAGAATGCATGAAGATGGCATGAGGCAGGAATAGGAGGGTGGTCTTAAGGCAGCATGAAGTGAAGGAGTAAGAAACAATCTAGAAGCACAAACAAAGTAGAAGAGAAGCAGCAAGAAAGCCAGCACCAGAATTGCATCAGCAGCAGAAAGTTGCATGCGTGGCCGCGCCTGGAAAACAAAGGACCGTTGCGCACCTGCGCCGAGTTCCAGAACAGAGGGACAACTCTGGGGACGTGCGCGCCCGTGCCAAGAAAGTCAAGCAAGGCCGCGCGGCCGCGATAGTCAAAAAAACTTCTAACTTTGCATTTTATCGGTTGAGTGTAATTTATATAAGGCTTTATGTTGTAAGAGATGAGTATCACTTATCTTCAGACTTACATTTATTACAAGCTTGTTCCTATTTCCTAGGGTTAGTCAACTAAGGAGGAGCTTGAGAGCTTAACTCTTTCTCTTCTTCTAGTTCTAGTAGATTTCCATTTCTAGGGTTCAAGTTGGTTAGTTTGTTGTCTGAACTTGAGCTTAACAGCTTCTATTGAAAGGGGAACCACAAGATTTGCAGTCTCTATCTCTCTTCGCTCTTACTTTCATAGTTGTTTAAATGCTTGGTTTAAATCCCATAATGGTTTGTGGTTTAGAGATGAACTAACTACCATTATGGGATTCTAATGGATTTTATTGCTTAGTCTAGGATTGTATGCCTCTTTGAAATGTATGGATGAACATGTATGGTTTGCCTAGTATGGTTATTTTGTATGTTTAGATGCCTGATCAACGTCTAGTGTAATAGTTTATATGAAATCGAAGGAGGAAGTGTAAACTTAGATTTTGTCAGGCTAGCATATTTTTGTAAAACTTGCATTCGATGAGTTTTGTGATTCGTAATCCGAATAGAAATATACCGTATTGCCATATGTAGTCAGTAGGGAGCTTGCACTTAAATCGATTTTACTTGTAAATTGCATAGACATATAGTGATTTAGGCTTTATCGATGTTCATGTGATTTCTATCTTATTTGTGGATATTATATGATATGGATTTGGTGTATTGAAAAATAGCCTTTTCTCACTTTCGTGCTCCCGGCTAGCATTCCTATATGATTATTTATACATGACATGAGGTGTTGTTAACCTAGATGATGCAATAGATGAAGTTAGGATCCCATATTTCTCTATCTTGAACCCCTTGTCTGTTAATTGGTTAAATTTATTCTAAAACCAGTCTAGTTATTAAAGTAACAATTTAATACTCGTTGGAGCAGCCAAAGATAACCATAGGACTATTGCATGATGGTTTAAGCCTAACTCCTTTTCTCCGTGGGAACGATCTTGACTTATTGAATTTATTACTTGTCGACCGTGTATACTTGTACGTGTTTTGTGCTCGTTTTTGTGAACACCGAAACGGCGCAACAAGTTTTTGGCGCCGTTGCCTGGGATAGTTGTTAGTTTATTACTATTGACATCAATTTTTGTTAGATTTGACTGACTTGAACCAATCTCTTCTTATCTCATTTCTAACTTTATTTGTATTTGTGTTTCAGTTACTTGTGGGTAGTTTATGCAAACACGATCAACCAATCCTAAGTTAGTGCCTCTGCAAGAGAACATTAACGGTAGAGGTTGGAGAGCAAACACTAGAAACACCAACCCACAAGGAGAACCTGAACGACCCGAGCAAATGGCCAAAGAGCAAAGAGCCGACAATAGAGCCTTGACGGACTACTTCATACCAAAAATATCTTATCTACAGTCCAGTATCGTTAGGCCAGCAATAGCTGCGAACACATTCAAAATCAAGCCTGGGACACTGCATCTGGTTCAAAATTCAGTCTAGTTTGGAGGTGCTCCTACAGAAGATCCGAATGAGCACATCCTGAGCTTTATTGAGATATGCGACACATTTAAGTTCAACAACATTTCGGATGATGCGGTGAAACTTCGATTATTCCCATTTACCTTGAGAGATAAAGCGAAGAGCTGGTTGCACTCATTACCCTTAGGATCAATCACCACGTGGGAAGACTTAGCCCAAAAATTTCTAACCACATTCTTCCCCATGGCTAAGACTGCTTCCATAAGGAGTGCTTTGAGTCAGTTTGCATAGCAACAAGGAGAAACGTTCTATGAGGCATGGGAACGCTACAAAGAAATGCTCAGGAAATGCCCGCACCATGGAATGCCTGATTGGATGGTGATAAATTCATTTTATAATGGTTTGGGGTGGCAATCAAGACCAATCATTGATGCCGCATCGGGAGGAGCCCTATGGGCCAAGGACTATCCGCAAGCTTATGAGCTGATTGAAACTATGGGGGCCAATGAGTATCCGAATCCCACAGCAAGAATGGTTCAACCTAAAGTGGCCGGAGTATTGGATGTTGATGCCATCACAGCATTGTCAGCACAAATGGCTGCAATGAACAAGAAGATAGATTCTATGGCTGAGAATAGAGTTCAGCAAGTTGCATTTGTTTATGAGTTGTGTGCCGGAGCACACCCGACTGAACAGTGTGCCATCACTACCGAGTCGGTCCAGTTTGTCAGCAACTACCAGAAGCCACAGAATCAGTTCTCAAACTCCTACCATCCAAGCAATCGGAACCATCCCAACTTCAGTTGGAGCAACAACCAAAATGCCCAACAGCCTTAAACATCTCAACAAACTCAATACCATGCACCACCATAACAAAATCAATACCAACCTCCTCAACAACCATAACAACAAACATACCAAAATGCCCAACCATCCCAATATCAACCCTACCAACCAAAGTCTCAGCCACAGCAATCCCAGCAGCAGTAAGCACCGAGACAGTCACACCCACCCGAATTTCATCAACCACATCATCAATATGCTCCAGTTCCTAGTCATCAATCAAAGGAGAGGGCTGATATCGAAGAGCTTAAGTTGTTGGTTAAGAGTCAAGCGGTATCTCTCAAGACATTAGAGACTCAAATTGGCCAAATTGCCAATGCAGTCCTAAATAGACCGCAAGGGACTCTTCCTAGCAGTACAGAGGCGAATCTAGGGAAAAGGGATGGCAAGGAGAAATGCCAAGAAATCACCTTAAGATCTGGGAAAAAAACTGCTGAGACAGAGGCTGGCGCGGCTGCGCCCCATGAAGAAAAAAACCTGGCGCGGGCGCGCCAAGGTGCAAAAAGTTCTGAGACAATTTTGACTGATGGGAAGGATGGGGACAGGGCAGTTAAGGCAGGTAAGGAGGAAAACACTGAGAAAACCCATGTTCCACCCCAAGTAATCTATCCTCCAGCACCTTGTCCACATAGGATTCAGAAGTAGAAATTGGATAAGCAGTTTGCCAAGTTTCTGGAGGTATTCAAGAAACTACAGATAAACATTCCCTTCGTCAAGGCTTTGGAACAATTGTCGAGCTACGTAAAGTTTATGAAGGGGATACTGTCAAGGAAGAAAAGGCTAGAAGACTATGAAATAGTAGCCTTGACAGAGGAGTGCAGTGCCGTCTTACAGAGAAAGTTACCTCCAAAGCTTAAGGATCCAGGGAGCTTCACAATTTCATGCTCTATTGGGAAATTGTCCTTCAACAAGTGTCTATGCGATTTGGGGGCAAGTATTAATTTGATGCCACTATCAGTGTTCACTCAATTGGGTTTGCCGGCCCCTAAGCCGACAAGCATATCTTTGCAGCTAGCAGATAGATCCATCACCTACCCCAGAGGCATTGTTGAAGACAAGTTGGTAAAGGTAGACAAGTTCATATTCCCTGCAGACTTTATAATTCTGGATTTTGATGAAGACAAGAACATTCCAATTATTCAGGGGGGACCATTTCTAGCCACCGGGAGAACACTCATAGATGTACAAAAGGGAGAATTAACTATGAGGGTTCAAGACCAAGAGGTGACGTTCAATGTCTTCAAGGCTATGAAGTTTCCCACAGATGAGGAAGACTGTTTCAGAATTGATACCGTCGATAGGATACTGTAGGAGGATACTAAACACTTGCTGAGTGTGGATCCATTGGAGAGTGCTCTACTGGGAGACTCAGACATAGAGGAAACTGATGTGGCGGAGTGCATACAACTTCTGAATACGGTGCCTCAAATACGAAAGTTTAAAATTATCATCGAACCTCTTGGACAGACTGGGGAGTCATCAGAGCGACTAAAACCTTCTCTAGAGGTGGCTCTCACACTTGACTTGAAACCTCTTCCAGACCATTTGAGGTATGCATATTTGGGAGAATCTTCTACATTGCCAGTTATTGTTGCCTCTGCTCTATCATCTAATCAAGAGAGCAAATTGTTGCGGGTCCTAAGAGAATTAAAATCAGCTATTGGGTGGACCATAGCTGACATCAAAGGGATCAGCCCTTCCTACTACATGAACAAGATATTCTTAGAGGATGACAGCAAGCCATTAATAGAGCAACAACGAAGATTGAATCCAATCATGAAAGAGGTTGTCAAAAAGGAGATCTTTAAATAGTTAGATGCTGGAATAATTTATCCGATATCAGATAGCCCGTGGGTGAGCCCAGTGCAGTGCCTCCCGAAGAAGGGGGCATGACAGTCGTGACTAACGAAAAGAATGAGCTTATTCCTACCAGGACAGTTACAGGATGGAGAGTCTGCATGGACTATCGCAGACTGAATAAATCTACTATGAAAGATCATTTCCCTCTCCCGTTTATTGATCAGATGCTAGATAGGCTGGCAGGACACGACTATTATTGTCTTCTGACTGTTACTCGGGGTATAATCAAATTGTCATAGCCCCCGAGGACCAAGAAAAGACCACCTTCACATGCCCATATGACACTTTTACTTTTCGAAGGATGTCTTTTGGGCTATGTAACGCACCAGCCACTTTCCAAAGATGTATGATGGCTATATTCTCTGACATGGTCAAACATAATGTAGAAGTCTTCATGGACGATTTCTCTGTCTTTGGAGATTCTTTTGACATCTGTTTAGAGAATCTGGTATTGGTGTTAAGAAGATGTGTTGAGATTAACCTTGTTCTGAACTGGGAGAAATGACATGTTATGGTAAAGGAGGGCATCATTCTGGGCCACAAAGTTTCTGAGAAAGGTCTAAAAGTGGACAGAGCTAAATTGGATACCATCGAAAGTTTATTGCCACCATCCTCTGTAAAAGGAGTCCGTAGTTTTCTCGGGCATGCAGGCTTCTACCGACATTTCATCAAAAACTTCTCAAAAATTACTAAGCCTTTGTGTAGTTTACTCGAGAAGGACGTGCCGTTCCAATTCAATAAGGAATGCCTGGTAACCTTTGAACACTTGAAAAAGAAATCGACTACAGCTTCTGTCATTACAGCACCAGACTGGTGTCTTCCATTCGAACTGATGTGTGATGCAAGCGACTTCGCCGTGGGGGTGGTATTGGGACAGCGCAGAGATAAGGTCTTTCATGTGATTTATTATGCAAGTAAAACCCTGACAGACGCCCAGTTAAACTACACCACCACCGAGAAGGAACTTCTTGCAGTGGTATATGCTTTTGACAAGTTCAGGTCATATTTGATTGGCACAAAAGTAATTGTATATACAGATCATGCTGCAATCAGATACCTGATTAGTAAGAAAGATGCTAAACCTAGCCTTATTCGGTGGATACTTCTTCTTCTTCAAGAATTTGACTTAGAAATTAAGTACAGAAAAGGGACCGAGAACAAAGTGGCTGACCACTTATCTCGACTGGAAAATTCGGGGATGGACAGAAAAGACAAAGTGATGATCAATGAGTCCTTCCTGGACGAGCAGTTGTTCGTGGTACAAGGCGAGATGCCCTGGTTCGTGGATTTTGCATACTTCTTAGTGAGCAATATTATCCTATCTAACTTTAATAGAGCACAAAAGAAGAAGTTTCTGCACAATGCTAGATGGTACAATTGGGATGAGCCGTATTTGTTTTGACAGTGCACTGATAGGGTGATCAGGCGGTGCATCCCAGAGAGCGAGATGGAAAGCATTCTGCAAGACTGCTGCTCATTTGTTTATGGAGGCCATTATGGGGGTGAGAGAACAACAGCCAAAGTGCTTTAGGGCGATTTTTATTGTCCAACATTGTTTAAGGATGCTCATCACTTTGTCCAGAGCTGTGACCGTTGTCAGCGCGTGGGTAACATATCCAAGAGAAATGAGATTCCTCTGAATATGATCCTCGAGGTTGAAATCTTCGACGTATGGGGAATTAATTTCATAGGGCCTTTTGTCTCATCTTGTGGAAATTTATACATATTGCTGGCGGTCGATTATGTGTCAAAATGGGTAGAGGTAGCAGCCTTACCAACTAATGATGCTCGGGTGGTCCTATATTTTCTTCAAAAAAGCATAATCACACGCTTCGGGACGCCTAGAGCCATCATCACTGATGAGGGTACACACTTCTGCAATAGTCAATTTTCTGCGCTTCTGGCCAAATATGGGGTGAATCATCGTATTGCTACTGCTTACCACCCCCAGACAAATGGCCAAGCTGAGGTATCAAATCGTAAAGTGAAGAGAATATTGGAAAAGATTGTGAATCCCACACGAAAGGATTGGTCTCTCAAGCTCGATGATGCGGTGTGGGCTTATAGGACTGCTTACACAACACCCCTGGGTATGTCGCCATACCAGCTTATGTACGGGAAGGCCTGCCATCTCCCTATGGAGCTTGAACATAAGGCCTACTGGGCCATTAAGAAGCTGAATTTTGATTTGAAGGCTGCGGGGGAGAAAGGGCTTCTTCAACTTAATGAGCTTGACGAGTTCATATTGCAAGCCTATAAGAATTCCAAGCTTTATAAGGAGAAGGTCAAAAGGTGGCACGACAGGAAAATCTTAGAAAGAACATTTGAGCCGGGGAAGGCAGTGTTACTATAAAATTCTCGTCTTAGGCTATTCCTCGGAAAGCTCAAATCTCGATGGTCGAGCCCTTTCAAGGTGAAAACTGTATTCCTGCATGGCGCAGTAGAAATTTATGACCAATACCCGGACAAGCCCTTTAAGGTGAACGGACAAAGATTGAAGCATTACTATGGCGGCGAGGTGAATCGAGAGAAGGTGGCCTCGATTCTATCCACCACTTGACCAAACCAGACAGAGTCTAGCTTATAGACTGTAAACAAGCGCTTGATGATAGGCACCCCATCATCTCTATCTCTTCCTTAGTTTAATTCTTGCATCACAGTTCTCTATTTATCTCTCTCATGTTTGATTCTGGTTACTAATCTCTACATTTCCCTTCCCCCGTTTAATTCTAATCATTTGAAAAATTGACTATTTTTGAACAAGTTTTGGTGTTCAGATGCTCACTGCCTACATTTTTGGACATTAGGCATGTTGCATAGACTTTTGGGAGTTAGAAACTCATTGCACATATTCATGGGATTTAAACGATCATTGCCTACATTTTTGCACTTAGGCATAAGTGCACATATTTTTGGAGTTGGGGATTCATTAAACATATTTTTGACATGTTAGTATATTGCATATAAGCCTATAGCAAAAACTTTTGGGAATTCACATGATATGATTCACTTACATAGCATTGCTAAGGATTTTACAGTACATACATCTTACATATGCATTTTTTTTTGGTTATGGAATCAAGCTACGCTTAATTTTTGATTGCTATATGTGCAGGTAAGATAAGTGTTGAAAATTGCTTCTTCTGCCTTCACAAAGTTGCTGCAGAAAAGAAACAAAAACTATTGGCCAGGCTCAGGGCCGCGCGGTCGCGCCACAAACAAAGCTTCAGCCCGCACGGCCGCTCCAATTTCAAGTCCAGAAACCCACAATTTTCAGGCTGTGTGGCCGCGCTTCATGCACACCCTAAGATGGTGCGCCGGCGCCCGGTCCCAAATAGACGCCCACTTAATTTTTTTCAAAATGGTTTTTAGCCTTATATCCTATATCAATTTGATCAGGCCCCCCTTTCACAATACACGAGTTCTCTCTCTCAAATACACTGCCGAACCCTAGCCTCCTCCTCTACCATCCTATATCTCCCTCATTAACAAGCCCTAATCCTCATACACTACCCTTCTCCTTCACACATACAATCATACTCTTCCCGTTTCCATTCCACATTTCATCACAGTGAGATTGTTAGGGTTTGGAGATTCACTATTGCAGAGATTTTCAGATAGCAAGGTTGGGGAAAATTTTGATCAATTGAGGGTTTGTTCGTCATAAGTGGCAGAGAATCAGATTGGGGGTTTTCTTCAATAATCAAAAGCAAGGGTTTGCAAAGGGCAATTTTATGAAAATTCTCAATGGGTCCAAAACGCTCAGGATCGGCCGCTTTCGTATCCGCATCGCCCGCTCGCAGTGACCGCGACAACCAGGACAACGGCATCACCATTGATTTGACCAAATTCATCAATTTGGAGGCCCAAGTAGAGTATTACCAAATCGTGGACAAGTCAGTTTTGAAGGAACGGGGTTTAAAGCTGACAAAAGAGGATGGAGAAGTGCGTGCCATGATCCGACAGATGGGATGGCAAGGTGTTTGTGCAACACCGCAGCCGGTGCCGTTGGCTTTAGTCCGTGAATTCTATGTCAACGCCAGAATAACACAGAGCGGTCGGTCCTTTATTTGGGGCCAAACCATTGAGGTTTTAAATTCCATCAGTGCCGGCTGGACAGGTGAATTGGGTCGAGGAAGAGAGGTTTGGAACTAACCTAGATCAGTTGCTCCGTGATTTTTGTCCGCCAGGCACAGTTTGGAAGGTTAAGAAGGACACGGCTAATGAGTAGACCACTTTCCCTACATCTGGTCACAACAAATATGCCAAGGCATGGAACCTGTTCCTCTGTGCCAACTTAATGCTATCCACGCACCAGCACAAGGTTATAGTCGAGAGAGCCATCATTATATGGGGGATCGTTACGAAGAAATACATTGATGTCGACCATCTGATTCACCAGAACATGCTGAGGTTTATAAGAGGCAATACCACAGGTTCCATTCCACATGTATCCATAGTGGCCCATCTCTGTGCTGAGGCAGGGCTCGAATGGGCCGATGAGTAGATCCAAATATCGAGTGGGGACGTTAATCACAACACTATCAAGAATTTTGTGGATTGGGCTGGAGGCAAGGCAGACCTGAGGGGAAAAGGGTTCATTATATTAGCTCCTCCGCCTGTTCCTCCACCACAGTCACAGCCAGCCGAGGCCGATGCTCCTCCTCCAGCCGATGACATATAGCAGGGTCGCCAGTTTCGTCATTTAGAGAGGAGGATATACGCACTGCACGAGAGCTTCACCGTGTTCGCTAATGGATTGACTCGTGCACTGTCTGAGGCGTTTGCTCAACAAGGGACAATGCTGGAGTGGCCTGTTTCAGTTCCGATCAGTAGGGGAGTTTCCTGACCCTTTACCTTCAATGGGGACATTGAATATTTCAAGTTTGGGAGTATTGGGTGTAGTTAGTAGTTTATTGCATATAGTTTTGCATTTAGTTTTAATTGCATTTAGTTATTTGAATAGTAGTTGCATTGAGTTAATTACATATAGTTTTAATTGCATGATAGGTTGTATATAGCAGTTGCATTGCATTCTAGTATGTGTTAATTAAATTTTGCATAAATTTTTTTCAGTTTTATTTTATTTTGTTTATTTAGTTATGTTTAATTGCATTGCATTGCATAATCCCATTTGTTTAGCCTATAGAATTCCAGTCTGGCCAATGATGACATTGAGATATGATAGATTTTTGAACTCTGTTTTATAGCTTAAGCTCAGTTATATTTTTATACATGATGTAATCTATACCTGTTGCTTGGATGTCACCGGATAGCACAGTGCTGTCTGTAATTGCTTGTTGGCTAGATTAGTGCATGCTTGTCTTCTAAAGGGAAATTTTTTATTTTTAATTGCTAGAATTGTGTAATAAAAGTAATAATGACCTTAACAACACTGGAATACAAGTTTGAGGAAAAACTTTGGGTATGCATGCTAAGAATAAGAAAAAGAAAAAGAAAAAGAAAAGAAAATAAGCTGTGAAAAAGAAAAAAAATAGAATAAGCGCCTTGGCTAGCGAAGTCTTGTGGCCTTTGATACTCGAGCAAGTACGCCCTAAGGGATTGTCTCTACACCCAGCGCCCTAAGGCCTTTATGGTTTGGGAGTCGTTGGTCGAAAGCTCGTTAAATGGGTATCATTGAAAAGCCTAAGAGGGCCTAGTATTGCATAGTCAGGGTTTAACCGAGGGAAAAGTGCAAATATCGCCCCCGTGTGTGAGTAAAGGCATAATAAGCCCTTGTTGCACTTCAACTTGTTTTTATGTGTTGGTTTGGTCATTATTTGTTATAAATGAAAAATTCTTGATTTAAAACCTCAATTTTCCTTCCTTGGAAGTATAGCATGTGGAATCTTTACCTAATTCAAGCTCAATTATGACATAGCACACACACTACATCTTAGCAACAGGTTGTGATTTTATGTATTGTATATCTTTATAACTGTAACTTGAGCTAATTACTTTGTTTAGTGTCTTATTATCTCTCTAAGGCATTTCTTTTTGGATTTCACATCATGGCTGATATATTGGGATTCATTTTCATATAGTTTAGTTGCATATCATGTAGTTTGCATTTGTGTCTGTTGCTTGAGGGCAAGCAATAGTTCAAGTTTGGGGGTATTTGATAAGTAGGTTTTATACCTACTTATTGGATATCAACTTGCTTTGATTATGGCTTGAACTTGAGCATTTTAGTATCTTTTTATATGTTTTATTTTTGTTTTGCATATTTCAGAAAAGAAACTCAAGCGGGCATAAAATGGCATGATTAAGGCATGGAATGGCTTGAAAATGGACAAAATGGCATGGAGCCGGCAATAAGGCATGAAAGGATGGCATGATGATGGAGTGGGCAAGAGAATGCATGAAGATGGCATGAGGCAGGCATAGGAGGATGGTCTTAAGGTAGCATGAAGTGAAGGAGTAAGAAACAATCTAGAAGCACAAAGAAAGTAGATGAGAAGCAGCAAGAAAGCCAGCACCAGAATTTCATCAGCAGTAGAAAGTGGCACGCGCAGCCGCGCCTGGAAAACAAAGGATCGTCGCGCGCCCGCGCCGAGTTCTAGAGCAGAGGGACAACTCTGGGGACGCGCGCGCCCGCACCAAGAAAGCCAAGCAAGGCCGCGCGGCCGCGCCAATCAAAAAAACTTCTGACTTTGCATTTTTTCGGTTGAGTGTAATTTATATAAGGCTTTCTGTTGCAAGTGACGAGTGTCACTTATCTTCAGACTTATATTTATTACAAGCTTGTTCCTATTTCCTAGGGTTAGAGAACTAAGGAGGAGCTTGAGAGCTTAACTCTTTCTCTTCTTCTAGTTCTAGTAGATTTCCATTTCTAGGGTTCAAGTTGGTTAGTTTGTGGTCTGAACTTGAGCTTAACAGCTTCTATTGAAAGGGGAACCATTAGATTTGCACTCTCTATCTCTCTTTGCTCTTACTTTCATAGTTGTTTAAATGCTTGGTTTAAATCTCATAATAGTTTGTGGTTCAGAGATGAACTAACTACCATTATGGGATTCTAATGGATTTTATTGCTTAGTCTAGGGTTGTATGCCTCTTTGAAATGTATGGATGAACATGTATGGTTTGCATAATATGGTTATTTTGTATGTTTAGATGCTTGATCAACATCTAGTGTAATAGTTTATATGAAATCGAAAGAGGAAGTGTAAACTTAGATTTTGCCAGGCTAGCATATGTTTGTAAAACTTGCATTCGATGAGTTTTGTGATTCGTAATCCGGATAGAAATATACCGTATTGCCCTATGTAGTCAGTAGGGAGCTTGCACTTAAATCGATTTTACTTGTAAATTGCATAGACATATAGTGATTTAGGCTTTATCAATGTTCATATGATTTCTATCTTATTTGTGGATATTATATGATATGGATTTGGTGTATTGAAAAATAGCCTTTTCTCACTTTCGTGCTCTCGGCTAGCATTCCTATGTGATTATTTATATATGACATGAGGTGTTGTTAACCTAGATGATGCAATAGATGAAGTTAGGATCCCATATTTCTCTAATTTGAACCCCTCGTCTGTTAATTAGTTAAGTTTATTCTAAAACCAGTCTAGTTATTAAAGTAACAATTTAATACTCGTTGGAGCAGCCAAAGATAACCATAGGACTGTTGCATGATGGTTTAAGCCTAACTCCTTTTCTCAGTGGGAACGATCTCGACTTATTGAATTTATTACTTGCCGACCGTGTATACTTGCACGTGTTTTGTGCCCATTTTTGTGAACATCGAAACGGAGCAACAGGTACCACCAGTTATCTCTGATAGATGATGAAAGAATTATGCAGCAAGTTTCAGATCAAGCATCTTAATTCCGTTATCTATCGTCCAAAGATGAATAGTGCTGCAGTCAACAAGAATATCAAGAAAATCATGCACAAAATGGCCGCCAATCACAAGGGATGGCCTGACATATTGCCTCTGACTTTGCTAGCCTATAGAACGTCAATGCGCACTTCTACTGGGGCTACCACCTACTCATTAGTCTATGTAATGGAAGTAGTACTCCCCATCGAAGTAGAAATGGAGTCATTGAGGGTGTTGATAGATGCTCAGATGGAAGAAGACTAGTGGTTGCAAGAGTGGTACCACCAATTATCTTTGATAGATGAGAAAAGGGCTACAACCATCTTTCATAGAAAATTATATCAGCAAAGGATTGCTAGGTTATACAACAAGAAAGTCCGGCTCCGGTAATTTAAAGAGAATGACTTGGTATTGAAGAAAGTCCTTTCCAATCAAGATGAAGCCAAAGGAAAGTTTGCCCCGAATTGGGAAGGCCCATTCAATATCAAAGAAGTGTTGTTAGGAGGAGCCATAAGATTGCAAGAAATGGATGGGGAAGAATTCCCTCAACTTATCAATTCATACACCGTGAAGAGGTACTATGTCCGAGTCACCTGCAAACCGCTATTCGGGTCCTGGAAAAAAAATAACCATAATAATCAATCAAATCAGGTCTTTACTGCAAAGGCCTAAACTATGAATGACCTGATCTCCCTCAACCACGGGAGTACATAGAAAGCCATTTATGGTGTGGTCTAACCTTCAAGAAAAAATAACACTTTTTGAAAACTAGTCCCAAGACACCAAACCTTATATAAAACCCAAATACTATCAAACCTCCCTGATCAATAGACCCTTCTGAGATACTCTCTGACATCTCAATGTCAATCCATCTAGGAAAAGTTCATGATACATCAAGATAGCAAGTCTAATCATTCAACAATGACAAAACATATCCAAAAGGGAAGTGAATCAAAATATATTTCTTTACCATATAATACTTTTTAATATATACAATGTATCCTGTACATGACAAAAATAGTTGACCTAGTCTATGCAGGAAAATGAAAGCTAGTCTATAAACCCGCAGATAAACTGGATAGCAAGTCCAACATGGCATCCCTCTCAGAAGATGGAGGTGCATCTGTGAGCTCCTGCCCTAAGGTCTCCATGCGAGCTAGAAGATCCACAGCCATCTATATAGTGCTACCATGATCATCTATCAATGTACTTATATCTGCAACAATATTCTATGTGTAGGATCTAAGTGCATTACTATCAGCGATGTAAGCATCCCGGATAGCTCCAGCCTCAGCCTGCTCAACAAAAACAGCATCCCGGGTAGCTCAAGCATCATCCTTCTCAACAAAAGCTGCGTCCCGGGCAGTTCGACCATCATCCCTCTCAACAAAAGCTACTTTCTGAGTAGCTCGAGTATCATTCCTCTCAACAAAAGCAGCATCCCGGCTAGAAAGGGCTGTCAACATCAGCGCTCTAGCCTGATCCCTCTCAAAGGTCATTCGAGCTAAAGACTATACAAGAGATGGATCCATGACAATAGAAGTACTAGGGGGGTCACTGACCAAAGCTGTTGTCAAATTAACAAATAACTCATCCTCAATAGGAGAATCAGGGTCCTCCATAGGCTCCTCCTCATCAAAATTAATACTCGGCTTTGAGTGAACAACTACAGCTGATGCAATGACTGCCTCCAGCCATGCAGAGTACTCTAAAGAACGACCCAGATTACTAGTCAAAAAATCAGCCCCCTCGCGACAAGTCTAATAATCATAAATCCTGGTCAAGTCATCGGCTGACAGAGACGAAGCTAATAGTCACTGATCCAAAGCCCCATCAATGTGGTGAATATCCTGAAACTGATCAAATTGTCCCATGACAGCTAGTGGATGATATGTGGTCACCCCTCTCAAACTAGCCAGGGGTAGATAATCCATGCCAACTGCATGAGTAATAAAGCTATAAGGAGAGCTGAGTCCTGAACAGGATAAAATCGCAAATGGATCCTCGATCATCGTTAAAAAAGCCAACCAAGATACTGCATCTGTACACTCAGCCGGCTGAAAAGAATAAGACATTGCTATCTTATGAGTAAAACAGTACCCATAATGTCTAAAAGTGTCGATCGGTCTTAAATGGGTCATGAACCACACGTATAAAAATACGACACTCCCCCCAGAAGAAGCCCACAAGATGGGTATGGCAAAATGTGGCCGACCTCAAGGTCTCCGCCAATATCATGGGTAAGATGGTACAACCCTCTCTTAGAGCACGAACCACTGTAATCAGGCCAATGTCTAGATGGTCCATGTATAGCGGCATGTACAAGTAAGATGTGACGCACATTAACAGAATATCTACGCGGGAAATCTGCCACTCATCAGCAGTGATAGTGAAGTCTACTGAGTGTCGTACATAGCTGTCTAGCAAGCCAAATCGATCAATCAAGAAATCCAAGGACACCACATGCCCTGAAGTGATCTCATCCACGATGACTCTGCGCCATAAGCCAGTCAGTGTCATAAACTACCGCCTCATATAGCCGGTGGCCATCCTAGCACAACGCCGATCCAACGGTAAATCAGTAATGCGCTCATACTCCTCTAACGTAGGAGTCAGCTCGTGGATACTAAACCTGAAGACCTGTCTCTCAGGTATCCAACAAGATAACATGCCATGTACAAAGCCCAGTGGTACTTGGAATGCCAGGATGGCCATGAAATGTCTTAACATCTGATCAACTATCGCCCTATCTGTGGAAGGCAAACTATCATACCATGATCTCAAAGAGGAGGCTATCAATGTGGGTGGAGTGTGCTCAATTCGACTGATGGTGGATGAAGACATCTATAGAACCGTATCATGAGACCATCCAGGGGTCAATGCTAAACTCACCCATATGAATGCATATTCATGACATAATAAATGCATCATGATAAATGATAATAGGGTGCAATAGACAGGAAATATTATACATACATTGCTAAATACACTATCTAATAAAAGCATCATCTCTGTCTGCCACTAAAAAGAAAATATAAAAAGTATAGGGAAATGGGGCACATCTGCCCAATCCCTAACAGAGGCCTATCAAAAGAGATAACAAGAAATGGGGCACAGCCACTCAACAACTAACAGAGGCCGATCAAAATATATAGCGAGAAACCTATCAAAAGAAATCTATGATATCTGTATCACCCAGCCGATCAACCTGCTGTAACTCCTCCTGAGTCACTGAATCTCTGCCAGAAGGGATGTCGGGTCGATAGAGAGGGAGATCTGCACCAGTAAAACTGCCAGAATATGGACCACCTGAGGGGCCAGCACCGGAACTAGATGGATCAAAAGAATCTAGAAGGATCTGTGCCAAGGTGCTTGATGAAAAAGTGTGCCCGGTCTAATCGCTGGGTCAAGCTGGTAATCTTCTCCAAGCGAGTGGGCTCTCGAACGCATATTATCTAGTTTGTCATCATCACAGACCCAAGAATTATGTCTTCCATGAACTAAGTGGCACAGGTCTGAGCCCCAATGGTGTGAGGAAACCACCAACGGTAGAAAGCCTCTTGAGTGATAGGACCCTCTGATAATGTGAAGCCATCCAATCCCATCATGGGAATGTCTACAACCGGCTGAGATAGGGACCAATGTCGTTTAGCAGGAGGAAAGAATGGAATACGAATCTCCTCTGTGATGCTCCTAATAGCACGCTCTCCCAAGTAGAGCTCCCAGACTCCATCAGTCAAGAGAGGCATCCGACGAGTGGATAGTACATACTCTACCCCAGTCAGAATTCCATCCTCAAAACTGACTGTCAGATGATCAGGGGTGTTAGGAACCCATATGATAACAGCGACGATCAATAACTCCAACTGCTAGAGGGAATGAGTAAACACCTCTACCACAGGAACCTCTATAAAGGTGGAATAATGCCATCTCCGTCCTCGCGGATAGGTCTCCAGACCTAGAGTAGTAGCCGGGTATAGGCAAGGGAGCCTCTCATATGCCCAAAATTGAAAATACAAAGATCAAATGTCCTCAGTGATAAAGATTGGCAACCCAAATGAGGGAAATTGAAAGATGAAAAAGAGATTACTCACCAGTAGAAATGGGTAAAAGCCTAGCCTAGCCTCCGTCATGCCCTCAAAGCGTAGGCGCATCCCACGAAGGAAATAGGCAAAGGTAATGATCCCCAGTCAAAATCCCTGATGCGTTCCACATCACGAGTGGCGCTAAACAAAGAAAAAGAGACCATCGAGGAGTTATCTACTATGAAACAACCCCTGATGATGACCAAGAATGGTCGCCGAAGAATGAGATCTCTAACCCTCTGATCATCAGGCAGAGGCTTAGTCAAAGCCTCACTCGTGGCATCCACACTCAAGGGCCCAGAGCAGATAGTCCGACCCTTGAGGGTCGTAGCAAGAACTCCCAAAAGGGATCAAACTGCAGCCAGTGAAATGTCAGCCACCAAAGGCACCGGCTCCCCTGTAAACTCCAACCCCGTGATGAACCGCCAGTCTATCGGGGTCATTATCACCTCACAATCCAATAAATAGAGAGACTGAGTCTGGTGGAACCAGTGCTCAGATAGAGCTCGCAGATAACCCCAAGGGTAACGATAGGGAGAAATAGAGAAGAAGGCCTCGAAACCCCAAGAGTGGACAATAGCCTGGTACTCTAGGTGGGTACAAGGAATGAATACTAAACCAGTTCCCCCTGGGCTGAGTGAAGCCGGGAACCTGCATCAAATTACAAATCAAGATTAAGACATTGTTCAAGAAATAAAAAAAGGAAGGAATTCCAGAATGAAAACTTCTGTTACCTCATTCGCATGGAGATAGATCGAAGGATGGCGTCTCAAATCCTCTAACAGATCTAGAATCGTCACGATGATAGCTGGAAGCTCCTGATGCGGGGTACTAGAAGAAGGAGCGGGATCCACAACAGGGACATCCTCATCCTCGACATCCGGCCTATCAACCCGAATTGGATGAATCACTGACTCAGTTAACCGGTGAGGCTACCGGGCTGGACGAGGCTAAGGGATATCAGAAGCTCTCCTCCTCACACCTGCAGAGACCTTACGAGAGCTGCTCGGTATATCTGAATCCATAACCTGAACAAAATCTCCAAATCACCTCAGAAAGGGTGAGGTAAGTTTCAAACTTAAAGCTTATTAAATCATGGTTTCATGCAAAGTCTAAGTCCTAAAGCATGTATTAGTTTAACATACATCCCCAGTAGAGTTAAAATTGCATGTTCATTAAAATGTTTTGGCTCGTGAAAAAATTTAGCCAGAGTCTCCTTTGTAAAATGGACTATCCACATGCACGTAGGCATGACTAGGTGGCCATTCAGTAGCACACCAACCCAATAGCAAAGATATAAATATTAAATATTAAAAGTAAGTCACAATGGCAGCCAAATTACCATGTGCATTTTTTTTGAAAAACCCATGCTCATTTGTCTTCAAATAGGATAAATAAACTAGTAAAAAAGAGCGCCAAATGACTATCTCAAAAATTAATTTTTTTACATCAATACATTCAGCATGGTAAAATATAAGCATTTACTAAGTCTGATAATTTTTATCAAGTCATATGAGCATGCATATTCACTATATTGTGTTTAGAAGCATTCTATATGAAATCTAACGTTCTAACGGTCAAAACTTAAAAAGAAAGTATGTAAACGTTACCAGAGTTGTGCAGAATGATTGTGCGGTGATAGATTTTGCAAAAAATAGCCCGAACTCAATAGATCTGAAGAAGAATTTTTGGATTTTCTATAGAGTTCAACTTGAAAATGACTTATGAAAGGAACGGGGGGACTAAATAAAACCGCGAGGAGCCGCGGCTCTACCTGTGGCTGCCACAGGTAGACCTGTGGGCACCCAAGGTGGGCCCCACCCCCTCCAATTCAATCCAATTAAAGTTAAAGTAGAGTTCTCGGAAGCTAAAAAGTTAAATCAGGGAGAAAGGTGCTACGCGATTGAGCAGAAAAGGCCTAAAACCCTGAATTCAGGTACTAAACTTCTGATGAAAGAAAATCTTCATGAAAGCCATTGGTATAAGCCTTAATGTGGTATTTGGAAAGCCAATAGTGGAAATTATTGAGAACTGCCTCTATCAAAGCATTGGGAAGATCCAATGTTATAAACTGTTGGTTTTGAAAGCATCGAAGTATTCAAATTTGTTCAAAGGTTAACTTATCAGAAAGATACCCCCAGCAGAGATATCAGGCACGTCTGATATTGCAAACTATTGGCGATAACTCAGTGTAGCGTCGAGAAAGATCTGGTGATGAAAGCCGTTAAGAACTGCTCCAACGAAGGTTAGAGTATCTGATATTGTAAACCGTTGGCGACGACTCCAGCGTAGCATCGGGATAGATTCGATGCTGGAAATTGTGGAAAACTCTCTTCCTCGGGGAGGACCGCTGATGGAATCTGTTATATAAATCCTCAGCCAAGGTACCACAAAGGTTTGGTGATTTCCAGACCATTGTAACCGTTTGAGTGGACATTGGGGGGATGTTTTGGAAATTACCATTGTAAGCTCTATCCCCAACAACAACATCGACGTCAATCGAATAAGGATCCAAATCGGTGGTGACAGCCCCAGCATAGCGTCGGGAAGAATTATATGATGTAAATCGGTGTAAATTATCGTCATGATAGGCATCAGAAAACCCCAATAAGGTCACTCGTCAGAAGAGGAGCATCCCCATCTGAGGAAAAGTCAGAAAGGGTAGCTGAAGACAAAGAACGTTGGTGATAACCCCACCGTTGAATTCAGAAAGGTCCAATGGTGTCAGCCATAGAAAAATCTCCCCAGCAGGGATCTTAAAAGCATCTCTACAAACATTTCGTAGAATCAGTCTTAGTAGCACTGACGGACATTTTAAACCATTGGCTTCAACCCAATGTAGCATCGAGAAAGATCCAGTGATGAAAGTTTTGCAAACTACCATTCGAGTACGCATCTAGAAAGTTCGATGATGAAAGCCTGTGTAAACTACCATTCAAGTAGACATCAAGCTAGTTCAGTGGAGACCATCATTGACAACTCCATCCCCAGCAAAAATGGCGGAAGTAGTCAGTGATAGAGTACCGTTGGAAGTAACTCCAAACAAAAACGTTCAGAGGCCATAACATTATATCATGTTGCATTGCATGGCATCATTTACATGTCTCATATTTCCAGTGTCTAGCAATCTTTATGTTGTTCATTTTATTACATTTCATAAACATGATAAAGAGGGGCATCTGCAGACACTCAAAATTTTGCATTCCTATTACTAACCATGCAGGAGGGAAAAATCGTCTTTTACCTTCTAAAGACAACCCTGGAAGTCTAAATCATCAAGTCAAACCCCGACAACAACTCCGGGAGATCAAGTCAAACCCCGGCGATAACCCTGGGAGATCAAGTCAAACCCCGACAATAACCTCGAGAGATCAAGTTAAACCCGACGATAACCCCGGGAGATCAAGCCAAACCCCGGCGATAACCCCAAAAGATCAAGTCAAACCCCGATGACAACCTCGGGAGATCAAGTCAAACCCTGGAGATAACCCCGGGAGATCAAGTCAAACCCCAGCAACAACCCCAGGAGATCAAGTCAAACCCCGATGACAACCCCGAGAGATCAAGTCAAACCCCGACGACAACCCCGGGAGATAAAGTCAAACCCCGATGACAACCCCGGGAGATCAAGTCAAACCTCGGCGACAATCCCGGAGATCAAGTCAAACCCCAGCGACACCCCCGGGAGATCAAGTCAAACCCCGACGACAACCCGGGGAGATCAAGTCAAACCCCGACGACAACCCCGGGAGATCAAGTTAAACCCCGGCAACAACCACGAGATATCAAGTTAAACCTCAGCAACAACCCCGGGAGATCAAGTCAAACTCTGACGACAACCCTGGGAGATCAAGTCAATCCCCGTACCCCGAGAGATCAAGTCAACATTCAACTTTCGGAGACGACCCTGAGCATCAAACCAATCCTAAAATACAACCTCGAGAAATAGTCGAAAGCCCCGACAACCTTGGAGATAACCCCCAGAAGGGTAAAATGGTTATTTGGCCAACTCAACATCAAATCAAGTTAAATCACTGCCATGAAGGTCATGCAGAACCATAACGTCAATCCCGAGTGAAAACAGCGCAAGACAACTCAATGGACGGACTGTGAAAACTCAAAGATCTGTTCATGGACCCATCTTTCTGGATTCGAAAAAGGTCAAATCCCATGTCATTGTGTAGCTCTTGAAAAGGGCTTTCCGGAAAGGTATAACACGGCTCCATCAGATTCTCGGATTAAAACTTATGAAGGTTCGAGCAGACGCATTTTGGCCGGAGTGCACGTACTTTGAGACAATCGGACCCACGGGGTCGGGCCCACCTAGGTCAGCCGCAGGTAGACCCGCGACTGATTTGGTCTATAAATAGACCCCCCCCCCCATCAGCCATTTTAAAAAAAGGAGAAAATATAGAAAATTCCACCCGTTTCAACTCTTAACCTTTCCATCAGTGTTCCAAATTCCAATATTGTTATTTGTAAACACTTCTATACATATATATACTAGCATATCATGTTTTAACTGGTGAAAATGGAGTTTTCAAGCTTCAAAAGAAGTTTAAAGCCTCCCTCACTACACACTGTGAGATTTCTTTTGATTTGAAGTTTTACTGCTTTAATATATATATCGTTCTTCTTTTTGCCTGGATTGTAAATCCGTGGCTTTTCTGGCTTTAATATATGTATATATATATATATATGATTATATATATATATATATATATATATATATATTACTGCTTTAATATATATATAATCATATATATATATATATGTGTGTATATATATATGTATATATTTATATTAATTCGTTTGGCCTGGATTGCTAATCCGTGATTTTTCAGCTTTAATATATATATATCTATATATATATATTAGTTATTTAATTTGATTAAATATCAATTTTAACTGTTCATTTGATGTAAATCTGTACTAATGTAGAGTTTGTAGACTAGAATTATCTAAATCTAGCCATATCTAACTTTTAACTGGTTCAAAAGTTGTAAAACTGGAACCGGTGAGCTAGAATGACTAAGATTTATTCAAATCTAGTTTTCTTTCTAGTTTTGTAAATATTAAGCAACTACGCGACCTTAGATCTATATCTAGAGGGAACAGGAAGCTTGGCTACACGCATGCAAGAATTTAACTGATGAATCCTTTGTTTTGCGACGTCTAGGTTTTAATTTGCATTCTAGTTCTATATAGCTGTCGTGCAAGCTTTTAAATGATATTTTGTGAGCCTATAAATCACAAGATCTACGATTAATTACATAGATCTAGATCTGATTCCCATGACGGATAAATTTGAACTATATATATAGCTCGCATGCCTTTTTTTAAACGTAAATAAGGGGGACCTTAAAACGTTTATCTGGATTTAAGGTCTCAACATAGAAAAAGCATTGTTTGTGGTGTTTGGGTCACTTTGATGGCTTTCATGCCCAAAAGGAGCCCAACACCTATGTATATATTATTTTGTCGAAGATGCTTCGCATCTCGAGAATAAAATCAAATCAAGCCAAATATGAAATAAAATAAAAGTATCAAAAGGCTTCAATTCCTATGCTAGCGAAACGGTTTGAAATCTCTTTTCAAAACACCACTTTAATATCTTGTCTAAAAATAGACTTTCAAATAAATCAAACCCTTCGTATATAGGTCCAACGAAGCACATCACTACTTTCAAATAAAGCACTTAGGCCCAATTAACTGTAACACACACGCACATAATGATTAGGGAATTGAAAAGATGCGGTAACCATGTTTCACGAAAGTCGGGGGGTGCCTAACACCTTCCCCCTACTTAATCAAGCCTCCGAACTCTATGAATCTCGGTTTCCAAAGACCAATTAAACAAAGTCTAGTAATTGGGCCATATTACAAAATCTTTCAAACCTCGATTGAGTTGATACAACCATTTAACTCATACCACATGGCAACTCTGTCAAATTTGGACCAATAAAATCAATCTTTTCAAATTATCGATATTGTATGTCGGTCTTTTCTTGAAAATTCACCATTCAGATCAATCAAATCAGAAATAAAAAACATAAAGGGTAGAAATACTTGGGAAAAAATATCAAGATATTTTTCGACGTCGACATCGCTGTTTGAAAAACGTAGTCTGTCTCATCAATCTTAGCCTTCTTTGTCTGAACCTCATCCTTAACACATTCTGCATGCTGAGAAGCCTTCATCCAAGCGTCTTCCGCTCTCGTGCGCTTTGCTGTCTCCTCACTCAGGTTACCCTTCAATTTCTCATCTTCAACCAATAAATGTTGTGACAACTCGGAAAATTGAATTGTCCATAAAATTAAGTTTAAAGAATTATTAATTAATAAAATAGATTTTTATTAATTATATTCTATGTTATGTGTTTATTAATCGTTCTAGGACCTAGGATGATTATAAAACGAGAGGATTCTGGCTACGAGCTGGATTGAACGAGTAAGAATTTTCAAGACAAAAATAAAATATTTCCAGAAACAAAAATATTTTCGAGAGAAAGACGAAATAGACACTATTCACCCGACGAAATCTAAGGGTTATAGTTTGAATAACCTAGGCCTTTCTGAGAGTTCGGTGTGTCGTAATGACATTCCGTCTAAAGATTTGTCGGTAATATGCCGTGAAAAGTTATGCTAGCTGATAAAAGTTTTTCTCGAAAAACGTGCAGAAATCAAACGAAATAAAAATAACGAAAAGTATTGTTATGTACTTTTCATTCATTTAACTACGTTGTGGGGAAACGTGACAGAAAACGCTAATCATCAAAAAGTGCTTTTCAGTTTTTTGAAGTTTCGAAGAACGCGTAAAACTTAATCGGTATAGGAAAGATGAAATATCCGAAAATATTTGGATTTCGATAAATCCAATTTTTCAAACTATCGGATGAATTCTGAAAGACGGAACCACGAAGCTTCCAAGAGAAGCTTCATGAATAGTGAGTAGGTGTGAATAATGAGGAGGTAGGGGTAAAATGGTAAAAAGCCACCAAATAACTAAAATGTCCCTAGCCTTGAAAATCTATATAAACCAAGCTTAAGCTCATTTGTTTGGTTAGAAAATTTCAACCAACACTTGAGAGAGAGAGAAGTTCGGATGGGGAAGAAAGGAAGAGGAAGAGGAAAAGCTAGCGTTCTTGCAACCTTTGTCTAACGGAAGAAGATTAAAGAAGAAAAGTAATCTAAAACCTTACCGTAATCTAATTTTCTTTAAGTTTTATATGTCAAATACATAGCTTAATGAGAATAGAAGTAAAAGATGTTAAGAAACGATTTTCTTATGGTTGAATCATAAGGAAATGAAGAAATAAGAATTTGAAGTTTAGTTTATAAACTTCTTTAAAAGCTTTCATAGAAAGTATGACTTGCTTGATGTTAATGGACGATTCAGATGAGTTATAAGAACTCTTTGATGTTATAAGGAATAATTATCAAACTTATAATGTTAAAATGCAGAAAATGTAAAATCGTAATTATAATATCGATTAAAAACGAATGAAGAACACGAAGAACGAACGAAGAACGTGAAGAACGCGGTAAGAACGTTGTTGGTGGACAAATTTAAAATCATCTAATTAGAGCTTGTTGTTGATCGACAAGTTTAAAGCCATCATATATATGTTTGCTTGGTTAGGAATGGTAGAAACGTACATGAAGAACGGATCGAAATTAGCTAATAACGTAGTTATGACGAAATTTCTTAAAAAACGAACGAAACGTAGAAAGTATGTAAGTGAACCTGAATGAGTAGGGTTTCCTAAGAATGTAAGAAAACTTAGAAAACGTGAGTTGTGGACTCAAGAACGAACGAATTCCAAGTTCGGATGGACGAATTACGGACGAACGAAAATTTAACGTAAAGTTAAAAAACTTAGCGAGGGAAGAATTTTGAGCCAATTTTAAGTTTGGTTAGAAACTTGGAAAATTAATTTTATCCAGAGGGGATATGTAGTAGGTGTAGCAAGGTTTCCAATGCCTCTAAAACGGACATATTCTGATATCGGGAGTAGAAGTTATGACGTCGCGAAGTAGGCGTCTCAAACTTGTTTAACACTTAAAAAAATATTTCTGAGTTCTAAAGGAGGCGCCGTAGCGCCGCCCAGTAAAGGGGAACTGGCGCCGCAGTGTCGGGTCCGGGGTTCAGTTGCTGCAAAGTGGTGCCGCAGCACCGAATTTAAAGGGGAGAGTGGCGCCGTAGCGCCCTTAACCCGAAAAATTTTGATTGGAGATTTTTATATCCATCTTTTTGGATGGTAATTAAGGGGCAAGCATGAATGCAATGTTCATGAAAAGAAATTTCTAGAATGTTGAGTAATACCTTGAGTTTGACGATTAAACATCGAATAAAGGTTATAAAATGACGAACGCAAAATACGTAACCGATATCCGGGGACCGTATTCGCGTTAAAAGGAACGTATGGGATTGCTATAATTGTGATTCCTTGGACGTTGAATGAAGAGGGTGACATATAACATTTTGATGTTATAATGTCGTAATAAGAGTTAAGTGTAAAGCGTATAGACGCTATAACCGTAAAGTAATTGCGATGAACGATCGGTCTTAGCATACGAAGCACAATATGGCTTAGCCATTATGAGAGGACGATGAACGTGATGTTCATGTAGTGGATCACTACTGAGAGTGATTAAAACCTTAAGTAAAAGTTTAATGTGAGTTTAAAAGATGAACAACGTGAACGCGGATTACGTGAATGATCCTCGTGAATCATATTCACGTCGGGTGAACGTTCTAAGTATACATTGGTTATTTGGCTTAAACGTTCATGAGTGTAGTAAGTAAGATGTGTAATCATCAAGAAAGCCGTAACGAATGCTAATAAGATTAATAAAAGTCCGAATGTGAATCGGATAACGAGCGTAGAATGAAGTGTATGTGTTAGAACACTTAAGCCGACGCAAGGTATTTAGTGTACGCGTGAATTAAATGTGCATAACCTACACACCATGTATGGTTTGAATGTGAGATAATGAAGAATAACGTATAACGTTAAACAAGCAGAGTTAGTGAGAATAACTTGAATAACGTTCTGAGTCCAATGGACTAAACATTGTAAGATATGAAGATAAGGTAATGGAAAATGTATAAAGGCTATGAACGCATAGTCTAAACCTTGAGAATTCGTTCTCGGCATAAAAATGATTGTATGACCTAGATGTTAATAAATAAATCCTGAGGTATGGCATTTAGTTGCCAGAAAGCCATAAGGAATGGGAAATGAACTTAAAGAACATTATAGTTTTAATAATTCGGATAAGTTACGATAAGAAGGTAAGAATAAGAAGTTAAATTTAAGTTGTGGTACAATTGTAGTCATTAATGGTTGATGTATATCTGGGCTAAACGATTCCGCTAGAGAGAAACGGTTAATACGAATTAGCAACCGATCTAACTCGCTGTGAAAGACAGTGTAGACGAGATAGAAAACTAGTTTGTTAGTTATTTATGGGAAACCACTCAGCGTACCATATTGAACACTGTTAGAGACTCGATGTGCGCTAGGTGTGAAGTTGTGGATACGTATGCTGAAAAGGTGATCATTTTCACATATATAGATGTATAGGATGAGTTAAGTCTCAAAAATGTTATAAGAAGAAGATGAGAATGTAAATCTATCATAAAAGATGGTTATAAGGTTTATGCCATCTCCGTATGTCATAATACCGAAGGAATGAAAGTAAAATTGGCCGCATAAACTTAGATTACAAGAACCCGAGCCATAGGAAGTAAAGTTAAGTTTAAACCAATGCGTAAGTCAAGTATATGACTAATTGGTGTATGTGCTATTTCCTTATGTGACATATAGGAATTGCGGTAGACAGTTTAGTGTAAACTAAGTTGTAGTTGTACTTAAGACAAGTTTTCTAACTTCATTCATATTTCAAATGAATGCTAGTTTCTTAAACTTTCTCAGATGTTGGACTTGAGAAGTTTTACTTATGTGCAAATGTGTGATATTTGTGCAAGGTGGTTATTTTTGAGTCCTTGTGCCGAACTTTCAACACTTATGTGTTTCTGTGAAATAAACTATTCTATGATTGAACGGTTTAATGTGGTATAATTCTATTAGTGAACTGTTAAGATTAAGTCTGTACTAATGATTCTAGCCAGACTGAATGTAGGGTATGGGGAAGTAAATATGATTAATGTTTTAAAATGATAGGAATAAAAGTTTTAACTATTATTCGACCTGCTTCATAATCTTTGTTCAGTTATTGAAGTTTTAAAAGAATATGTGATTCTTGCTTAGTTATTATTCAACTACTTTAACTTGCCGAGCAATTGAATGCTCACTCTTGCTTTAAATAAAAACATTTTCAGCAAACGACGTTAGTATGAACTTAAGGATCCCGTAAAGATCAAACTGACCGGTGTCCTGCTGAGGTGTTGTTCATTTTATGAATGAGCGTGAAGATCAAGCCAAGAATTATAGTATAGAATAGTTAGTTAAACTATAAATTAGTTTAGCTAATTGTTATGTATCCTTTGTGGCGGATAAAAGTCACACTTGCGAGATGTAAAGAATAATGTAATTACCATTATTTGTAATGAACGAGGTTTTAAGGTAATAGAACCTGGGATTTGAGGATGTATATTGTTATATTTAGTTATATAATGATGTATGTTTGGAATGAGATGTACTCGTGATGTACGAAATCTGGTGTGAAGATAGATCGAATTTTGGGGTGTCACAACTGTTCCTTGTGACTCTCTGCCTAAACTAGCTTCCATTCCAATTTTCCAAGACGTTCATCAAGATCTTGGATCATCTCATCCTTCTTCTCTATAGTGGTCTGACGCATATCTGCCAACTCCTCCAAATCCCCAACTCTATCCTGTAACTCTATGTTACGGTCATACATTGAATCATACATCTCAACATCGATAGAAGTAAGGGGTACCTCCTTGGGATCTTCATCCTCTTCTTCTTCATTTCCTCATCCTCCTGGTCAAACTCAGGCTCATGCTCCTGGCCCATAACTGTGACCAATGGAGATGGCTCCCTCTATACTAACTGCTCCCAGACGATATAAATGTCTTAGGGCTCCTCCTCTCTAGCTACTTGAGGCTCCTCTTCCCTAGGATGACTAGATCCACCAATATCAGACATCCTGACAACAAAGTTTTAAGTTTTAATAACTACTCGATGTTATTCTGTACTCGCGAGCACATTGGTTAATAACACATAAGCACATAAAGTCTTTTATTATTTATCTTCAATGAATTATTTAATTCATTCCTTAGAACTAGATAAGAGTTTATCACCACTATATTTTCAATCTCCTATAAAGCTACTACCTAAGGTTCCTCCACCTAAGGTTCATAATCTAAAGCTCTAATACCAACTTGTGACACCCCTAAATGCGGGTACTTCATTCCCACAGAATTTGGTGTTCACTATCCAAAAGAATTGCATCTAACTACCCATAAATAAGGGTATAAATGCAACTCACAACTTAAATAGAAATCCTCCCATTAAAGGGTTACAACATCTTAAATAAATCCCAGGTCATCTAACCTTTAATACATAAATTGTGAAAATATAAAATATATAAATAAGTCTTATACATAAACTTTCTCAAATAAAATTTAACAAGTCTTCATCACTTGTTCATTTTGCCCTTGCCCTTGCCCTTGCCCTTGCCCTTGCTAGTGGACGGCTCATCAGATCTTTCAACCTTAGCTGTAATGTTATTATGCAAGAGTGAGCAAACAATTGCCCACAAGTATAACAGTAGCAATAGAAATCACACGAGAATAATCAATGGATATTGAATAATAGAAAGCTCGGCTTTTGACTCAAGATTAGAAAACAAGATCAAAAATACATTTGAGGGTCGCAAGACCATGAACTATGTTCTAGGTTAATAAGTATTTCTACTTACACCTTTAACAATCGTTACACTATATGAACCTTTTTTCTCGTACTAAGGGGAATCAGCCTTTTGTACCATGTATTGTGCACAAACGTCTTAACTCTATCGCGTAATATAATCCCCTATAATAGTGTTATTCGTCTTAGTTTTGACATAAGAGTCCACACCAACGGAAGTTTGGTTTGGATTAGCTACAGTAACAGTTCTAGAATTTTAGAACGCTCAACTATGGACTAGTCGAATCAATAAGGGTTCACTAGCCATATAAGAGTTTTATGCAATATTATAGAATTAAACAATGACATTTATGATCAAGGATCATCAATAACAACGTATGATCGAATCAACGTGTATAACGAAGTAATACTTTCAAAAGAGTTGTATCCTTGAAATAATCAAAGAAGCTTTGCTTGTAGTAGAGTTTCAAGAGTTTATAACTTGCACAATGTAAAAGTAGGGTTTAAAAACTTACGAAACTTATAAATAAGATAGGGATAAAAGAACTTGCGTAATCGTAATCAAGATAGGGTAAGGAACTTGCCTCGTGCGTAGGTTAAACAATTACAGTTACACGATCACCAAATGTCCTACATACACCATTGTAATCATAACATCCATTAGACTTGCTAACATTAACCCTTTAGACTTAGTTCCTACTTAATTTTAACTTGTTAACTTAGTTCAAGTTCTGACCATTAAACTATTTGTCGACGTTGGAAAAAAATGTGGGTCGAGTTGGAACCCGAATCTTTCTCTCTTCCTAAGTTTTGTCTACCCTTATTTTATCTTTTTTATGAAAAAGGTTTTGAAGGGGTTTTTTAGGAGAAGGCCAACATGTATCATGCCGACGATTTAAACATTTTACAGAGTCGCCATTTGGTAGATTTGAAATGGTTGTATCAACTCAACCGAGTTTTGTTTGAAAGAGGCCCAATTACTGGACACTGTCGAAACTTGATCTTTGAAACCGAAGTTCTAAGTTCGGGGGCTTGGCTAAGTGTGGGGAAGGTGTTAGGCACCCCACAACTCCCGTGAAACATGGTACCACATATTTTCAATATTTTCCTTTTAAATCTATAATATGTGTGTGAATGCTGGAAGAAATTGGGTCTATGTTTGATTGATTTAAAAGTATGGTCGTGCTTCGTTGAACCTATATACGAAGGGTTTGATTTGATTTGCAAAAGTCCTATTTTAGACAAGATATTAAAATGATGTTTTGAAAGCAGGTTTTCAAACCCTTACGCTCACATAGAAATTAAAGCATGCTGATACTTCCATTTTTTTTTTTTATCTTTTTAGCCTTTTGGCTTAATTTGAATGGTGATTGTCGGGCTGCGAAGCATCCTCGACCACAGAATATATACAAGTGTCAGTCTTCTCATGGGCATGACAGCCATCGGAGTGACTCTGACAATACAAACTATATTTTTACTATGTTGAGACCTTAAACCCGGATAACCGTTTTAAGGTCTTTTGGGTGTACATTTTTACAGAAAAACTGGCAGACTACATTTGTAAAGTGGAGTTTATCCATCGTTGGAATCAGATTCTGATCAGTTTGATCACGAAACCCACGATTCCTTGGCTCACAGAAAGAAGCCAATAAAACCTGCACAACTCAAATATGTATAAAAATGGATATTTACATCTGAACTACGCAATAACTAAGGATTCATCAATAAATCCTGATATGCATAGCCAAAGCGTCTCATTGCTACTAGATAGCGATCTAAGGGCCGCGAGGTTACTTTATAATTAATGAAACTAGAAAAAAACCGCTATATTTAAGTAAATCTCAGCCATTCTAGCTTTTCGGTTCTGTCTGAACCTATTTTGAACCGTTTGAAAGGTAGAGTTGGCGAGATCTAAAGAAATCTAGTTCGCCCGTAAAGATATCAGCTTCGATTCATATCAAATGAATATTGAAAGCAGCAATTTTATCACAATGGAAATAGGATATATATATATATATATATAGTTATATATATACGAAAGCTGTAAAAGGCGATGGATTTTCACTCCGATGCCCGGATGGAATTAAATATATATATATATATATATATATATATATATTTATAAAAGCTGTAAAAAGCCACGGAGTAAACCAGGCTGGACAGAATTGAAATATATATATAAGCGGTAAAAGAGCCACGGGATGATCCAAGCTTGAATGAATGGCAATATATTTATATAAGCTGTAAAAGAGCCACAGAATGATCCAAGCTCGACAGAATTGAAATATATATATATATATATATATATATATATATATATATAAGTGGTAAAAGAGCCACGAAATTGTCCAGGCTCAGCAGAAAGTAAATATATATATACAAACTGTAAAGGGCGACAAACATTCTATTTTTTGCCCGGACAGAAATGTAAGTGTATATATATTTATAAAAGCAGTAAAAAGGTCACAGAATGATCCAAGCCAAACTTAAATGTAAAAAGTTCATATATACAGTTAGTATATATATATTAAAGCAATAAAGAGACCACGAAGTAGAAATCCAAGCCCAAATAAGTCAGAAAAATTTATATATATATATATATATATAGTTATATATATAAACGCAGTAAACTGCCACGAATTTGACATCCGGGCTTGACGGAATTGAAATGTTAGTATATATATAGTTAAATATATACAAAAAAAGCCAAACTCGGACTAGGAAGATAAATATATACTATAAGAGTAGATATATATATATATATATATATATATATATATATATATATATATATATATATATATATATAAGCTGTTAAAGGCGACGGATCGACAATTCAAGCTGTGGAAGTGCTCGAAAACGTGTTTATGTACTAAAATGTACGAAAACGTAAGTAAAAAAGGCCACGAAACTGAGTTTCGGGCATAATCAGAAAACGAAACTTAACGTTCAAGTGTATAAATGCGCAAAGAAGTAGTATGAACTTTCTGATCGTAAAAATACTCACAATGGACTGCTACACGGGATTTTTTCCACTTGGTAGGCTTCAAACGTCCGTTTCCACTGGTTAATTTTTGGTATGTGGTAGTATTAACTATACCTACGTGTTAGAGTAATAAAATTTGGGTTTGGAGTACAAGAGTATGGTTGAGAAATGAAACGGGCAGAGGTTCAAAGCATTTCTGAATTATGAAATGAGCTAGGGGTCCACTCATATATACAGACCCGATGGAAGCGAGTCTACCCGCAGCATCCGCGAGTCTACCTGTGCTCCATATGGTAGGGCCCACGTGGCGGATCCCGTTGCATCGAAGTACGTGCACTCCGAGCAATGCGAGATCAGATTCGAAACTTTCTAACTTTTGATCGAAACGTCCGTTTAAGGTGTGCTATACCTTTTCGGAAAGCCCTCGCAAAGAGTGTCGCAATGACATGGGATTAAACCTTTTCCGAGTTCAAGAAGACTGGTTTATAACAAGGTCTTTGATTCATCGTAGTTTATCCGTTGAGTTGTCTTGCGCTGTTTCCACTCGGGATCACCGTTATGGTTCGTTCTGACCTTGGTGGCATCAATTCGGCTTGAGTTTGACCGAATCGGCTTAAAATTGGTAAAATAACCATTTTGCCCCTCCTGGAGTTGCCTTTAGTGCTAGCATGGCCTTCGGCTGACTTCTCGTGGTTGTCTCCGAGGTTTGGATACTAACCAATTCTGTTTGTCCTCAGGGTTGTCTCTGAGGCTGACTTGGTCCTTCCAGGTTTGTCTCTAGAGATGTTGTGAGGCTTTGGGGTTGTCACCGAAGCTAATTTGGCTTCTTGGGTTGAGATCGGGGCTAACCTGTACCTCCCGGGATGAGACCGGGGCTGACTTGTATCTCCCGGGTAGAGATCGGGGCTGACCTATTCCTCCCGGGTTGAGACCAGGGCTGATCTGTACTTCCCGGCTTGAGACCGGGGCTGACCTGTACCTCTTGGGTTGAGATCGGGGCTGACCTGTACTTCCCGGGTTAAGACCGGGGCTGACCTATACCTCCCGGGTTGAGACCGGGGCTGACCTGTACTTCTCGGGTTGAGACAGGGGCTGACCTGTACCTCCTGGGTTGAGATCGAGGATGACCTATACTTCCCGGGTTGAGATCGGGGTTAATTTGACATCCCGGTATTGAGATCGGGGTTGAACTGGCATCCTGATATTGAGACCGGGGTTGAACTGGCATCCCGGTATTGAGTCCGGGGTTGAATTGGCATCCCGGTATTAAGACCGGTGTTGAACTGGTATCCCGGTATTGAGACCGGGGTTAAAATGGCATCCCAGTATTGAGACCGGGGTTGAACTGGCATCCCGGTATTGAAATCGGGATTGAGTTGACTATTTTGCCCTCCTACAAGGTTAGTAATAGGAACAAAAAATCTCGATTGACTACAACAGAACTGCAAAAAATTTTGAGTGTCTACAGATGCCCCTCTTTATCATGTTTATGTAATGTAATAAAACGAACAGGATAAAGATTTCTAGACTCTGGGAATATGATGAATGCAAATGTAATGCATTGCATAGCATGATATGTGATGAATGTTAGACGCCTTTGAGGGGTTAGGGTTATCATTGAATGTTTATGTCATTTTATGCTGGGGATAAGGTCATTCATGATAACCCTTGGGGAAGCACTGTCAGGCGATTACTGGTAGGATATCACTGATAGGCTATCTCAAACTGTCCTAGTCACTTTCTGCTGGGAATGACGTTACTCATGATAGCTTTTGTGGATTCTATGGATGTCTACCTCGAATGGCATCTTGCAAAGTCAAGATGACTACCGAATCCTCCTCAGTGCCTCCTCTGAGTATCTGTATAACAGATTCCATCATCTGTCCTTCGTGGAGATAGATTGATGTACTGTCTTCACCACCGAATCATTCCCGATGCTTTACTTGAGTTGTTGCCAAAGGCTGATGTCACCGAACCATTTCCAATGCTTCGTTGAGATTGTACCAACGGCTGAACTGTCAAAAGTATATACCCGACACTTCGCTGGGGTTGAGCCAACGGCTGAACTGTCACCGTTCTGTACCCGATGCTTCGTTGGGGTTGTGCCAACGGCTGAACTGTCACCGGTCTGTATCCGACGCTTCGTTGGGGTTGAGCCAACTGCTGAACTGTCACCGGTCTATACCCGACGCTTCGCTGGGGTTGAGCCAATGGCAGAACTGTCACCGGTCTGTACCCGACGCTTTGTTGGGGTTGAGCCAACGGCTGAACTGTCACCGGTCTATACCCGACGCTTTGTTGGGGTTGAGCCAACAGCTGAACTGTCACCGGTCTGTACCTGACTCTTCGTTGGGGTTGAGCCAACGGCTGAATTGTCACCAGTCTATACCAGATGCTTCGCTGGGGTTGAGCCAAGGGCCGAATTATCACCAGTCTATACCCGATGCTTCGCTGGGGTTAAGCCAACGGCTGAACTGTCACCGGTCTGTACCTGATGCTTTGCTGGGGTTGAGCTAACGGCTGAATTGTCACCGGTCTGTACTCGATGCTTCGCTGGGGTTGAGCCAATGGCTGAACTGTCATCGGTCTGTACCCGATGCTTCGCTGGGGTTGAGCCAATCGGTCTGTACCCGATGCTTCGCTGGGGTTGAGCCAACGGCTGAACTATCATTGGTCTGTACCCGATACTTCAAAAGTGGCAGTTTTGTGCAGTTTTTCAGCAGTTTTTCATCATTGGTCCCCGGATATAGCTTCAGGATAATTACCAATGGCTTTCATGAAGTTCCACCCTCTGCCAGGAATCTGCTGCTTAAACGCAGGATTTCAGGACAAACCGCTCAATCACGTAGCAGTTTTTTCTCAGATTTGACATTTCAGCTCTTATAAACTTTGTTTCAACTAGAACTGGACCAAGCTGAAGGGGGCGGGGTACACCCTGGGGAGCTGCAGGTAGGGGGTGAGGCAGCCGTAGGTGGGCTCGCTCCTTTCTGCAGATTCATATTGGGCAGTAGCAAGCTCATAAACTCATTTTTAGTTTTGAGTTTCTATAGAAATCCTATTTTTTTTTTCAGATCTACGAAGTTTGGGCAGCTTTTTTCAGATTCCGTCAGTGGCCACGCATTCTGCACGTCTCAAGTGACGTTTTCATCTCTTCTTTTCCAGTTTTAACCGATAAAATTGTGTAAACCACGTAGGGTGCTTTTGAACGCAATGTAGCAAAAATGTATGCTTATATGACTTGATAAGAATTTTCTGACTTCATAAGTATGCATATTTTACTGCGATGCACGTTTTGATGTAAGAAAATTTAAATTCTGAGACAGTCAATTTTTGCTCTTTTTGATCAGTTTACTCATCCTTTTTGAGGCCTAACGAGCCTGGACTTTCAACTAAAAAATGTCCATGATAATTTGGCTACCATGTGAAGTTTATTTTTGATTCTTCTTTATAAATATGAACAATTTTTGTTTTTGAAAAGGTGTGCTACTGAATGGCCACCTAGTCATGCCTGTGTACATGTGGACAGTCCATTTTACAAAGGAGACTCCGACGAAATTTTTTCAAAAGCCTGAGCATTTAATAAACATGCAGTTTTGACTCTACTGAGGATTTTGACTGACCCATGCATGTTTTAGGATTTTAAAATGCATAAAATACTGATTTAAATTAATAAGCTACAGGTTTTAGGCTTACCTCACCCTTTCTGAGATGATTTGGAGACTTTGTCCAGGTTATGGACTGAGATAGACCCAAGAGTGCTAGCAAGGTCGTTTCAGGAGTTAGACGAAGGAGAGTCTCCGATGTCCCTCACCATGGCCAGCCCGACCACCTCGTAGATTAGATGAGTCAGTGATCTGTCCGATCCAGGATGATCCGCCGGTTAACATAGATGATGAGGAGGCTCTATTTGTTACTTCTGCCCCATCTCAGCCTCCACGTGCGAAGCATCCAGGAATCGTAGTGCCACTCCAAGAACTGTTGGGAGATTTGAGTCGTCATCCATCGAGATTCCTTTATGCCAACGAGGTGACTAAAGTTTTCTTCTTTCTAGATTTTCTTTCTTTCTTTTGCCATTCTCGGTGCACAGGTTTGATATGGGTTGGCTTTGGATGCAGGTTCCTAGCTTTACGCAGCCCAGAGCGAACTAGTTTAATGTACATTCTCTTTACCACACTCTGCACAAAGATTACAGGGACATTGTTGACACCTGGGGGTTTCAGGCATTCATTTCTATCCCCCCTTGATGAGTAGGTTTTATACCCACTAAACGATATTCGTTATAACTTGGTTCTTGTTGTTTTCATGTAATTTCCCTATCATTTTTACTTGGTTTACTACTCTAGTGTGCAGGTAACGGAATGGGTGCGAAAGTGGCGTAAAAGCACAAATTGAAGCTTAATACGGGACCACTTGGGCTGACCCAATTCGGCATTTATGGGCTAAGAGATCAACTACCTTATTTGTCCATGTATGCAAGCAAAAGCCATGTGGGCCACGCACAAGCATATCAAATTGAAGCAGCTCAAGAATGGGAGAAAAGAAATCAGGAAGTGCAAAATTTGGCTGGACAGTTCTTAGCCCCGCTGGGGCGGGGCATTTAAAGAGGAGACCCCGCTGGGGCGGGGAGGCGGCAGTTGCAATGCTTCCCTTTGTCGAGTGGGACACGGGTGCATTAAAAAGGACATACTCACATATGGATTAGACTGGATCAGATATAAAATAGGAGTATATGTTATATAACTAAAGGCAGCATATTAAATGAGGACTTGACTTGTTGCTAGTGGAGGATAAAAAGGAAAGTTGCTGATTGCTGACTTCGTTTTCCTGCTCGGACACGCAACAAGATAAGGTATCATATGAAGGCTGGAGATAATAAAAAAAAGGAGGAACTAAATGCAATCTCCTATTCCTAGTTGGATTAAGGCTGCACGTGACCTGCTACAGGAGGGAGAATTATAAAAGGAATCTGAATGCAAGCAAGCGGAATAGGAGGGCTGCTAGAATTATAAAAGAACATGTAACCTTAAAAAGGCGCAAGCTGCTGACTCCTCCTATTTGGACGGTGTAACAAGAAAGAAGCTGCATGTCATATAACATAATGGAATCACGTGAGCAGTATGCCTCCTTTTCCTCCTTTTATTCGATTTTGGCTATCAAGTGGGATGACAAGTGGGCCTTATATGGGATTTGGACGAAGCCTGATACAAGCAAAAAAAGGAAGGGAGTTAATATATTAGATATATTATATTAGTATTATTATTAACTTAATATAAGATAATATAGTTTAGTGGACGGAGCTTGGATAGCTTATATATATATAAGATAGTCCATTAGCTTAGAGATTATGATTTAATAGGAAATTAGATTAATTTAGTTTTTTCAATAAAAATAATAAACCCTAGTTGAAAGGGAATTTGGAGATTGAAGCACTTGGAGGCTATTGGAGATCCAGATCAAGAGCGAGACGGAGCAGAATTTGCCGGCAACAGATTCAATTCTTGTCCTTAATCATTTTTTTATCTTTTAATGTGTATTCAAGTGTGGATTCTTACTTTTAATTCAATGAACTAATTCTTTGTTTAAGATTGCAATGGATCTTATTGTGTAATTTATTTTATTATGCTTCTCTATTAATTATTATGATCTATCATTGTGAATTGTCTATTGTGATTTGGAATTAATTGTTTAATTTCCTAGCTAACAATTACCGTGATAATCTATATGAAATTGATTGAGGAGTATAGATTTAGATCTGATCATGATAGCATGTGTTTGTGATTTCTGCATAGATGGAAATTATGATTCGTGTTTAGGATAGAGCTATTCCTTTACGCCATATGTAATCTACTAGAGAACTTGTGATTAAATCCTTTTTAATTGTAATTCACATAGAAATATAGTGGATTAGTTAATTAGGGTGTCTTGCTTAATTCTATCATTTGTGGATTTGAGTGAGTATGGTATGATGCATCGAGAGGTGGTTATATTTATTTTCGTGTTCTTGATTAACAATTCAGAATAGAGAGAATAATTGATGAGAAGTATGTTAACTTAAATAAAGCAATAAGTGAAGTTGTGATCTTAAATCTCCGTAATCTTAATTAACTAGGGGTAATTAGTGGTAATTAGAAGTAGTTTAATTATATAATTTGAAACTCATTCGTTTAAATAAGATTGAGTTGGTTACGGGTTAGTACTTGGTGAATCTTATTAAATAATTCCTCGTGGGAACGATACTCTACTTTCACTTTATTACTTGTTGACCACGTATACTTGCGTGTTGTGCGTAACTAGATTTTACCCAACAAGTTTTTTGCGCCGTTGCCGGGGAATTAATTTAATAATTATTTACCAATATTAATTTCAATCAAATTAGTCTTAATTTAAATATTTTTTTTATTTATTTAATTCTCTTCCTATTTTACTCTTTTTTCAGGTACTATAGCTGAATTCAATTATCAATGCCCATATACGAACATGACTCAACCAAGGGAAACAGGGATTGATGGACTTAATACATCTTCTGCAATATTATCACAGATTGAAGAGCTTTCGAAGACGTTGGAGGTTATCGCAGCCCAACGGAGTCGAAGGATGGCAGTTACATGTGATTATTGTGTTGGCAACCATCAAAGTCATCAATGCACCGTCAGTTTTGAACCTGTACAATATAGTGGTGATTACCTCAACAACTATGCGGATCCTAACTATCACCAAGATTTGGGGTGTCACCCGGATTCTTCATGGAGCTACAATTATGAAGACCAATACTATGCTCCAAATCCATCATACACACCAGAATTTTCATGTCCACCCCCATTGCCACAAGAAGAAAATCCAAATCTGAGGGACGTAATATTGAAGGGCATAGCAGACTTAGAGGAGATGAGGATTAGTCTGGAGTTGTCAAACCAAAATCTTCATAATCAGACGGAGCAACTCATCACTACATCAACCAATAGTCCTGAAGACATGGATTTCGAAACGCAAACAGATAATTCAAGGCTGGGGGAATTGTTGTCCAAGTTCATAGCATCGAATGAGGAGAAGATGAGTAATCAAGCAAGGTCAATTCGAAATCTTGAGAATAAGATAGAGCAAATGACCAAAGCCTTAAACAACCTTCCTCCAAACACGTGGCGTAATGACATGAATGTCGAAACTGACGGAGAATCTGAACCAAATCTACGACTGGATGAGCCACAAGATATCGAAAATGTGGAGACAAATGAGGATAATGACATAGAGGTCGACGAAGATCTAAAGGGGTCTCCACCACAGATCAAAGAGTCAGTCAGATTTGCAAAACCCTGCCCGATTGGTAGTCATGTCGTCGGCGAAGCTCTTTATAACATAAGAGCGAGTACAATTTTGAAGCCATGGTGAGACGAGAAAGAGAAGATAGATGAAGAGCCCATTATGTGTGACAAGCTTCCATGCCCCAAAGTGATCACATACACAATGGAAAAAACACCTAGGTGTGGGACGTTCTTAATTGAGATCATACCGAATAAAAGCATGCTAGGTGACTTTGATGCACTGGCCATCGCCTGTGGGAACCTCCCAAAGGATTATTTGCTACTGATGGATGGAGGGATCCTCAACTTCTGAAGAGGAATTGGCTAGCGTTGACCAGACAAAGTCCGGCTGAAGGATTATAAATCAAGCACTTATTGGGAGGCAACCCAAGTTTAATTTTTATTTTTAGTTTTTTTTAGGTTTCATATTATTTTTTAGTTTTTTTTTTTTTAGGATTTAATAAACTTGCTTCTATCATGTACACAGGTTAGTCAAGTCCAACTCGAGTGTGGTGCCCGATTCATTCCAATGTGCCTAACCTATTCTTCAGACTTAGCAAATAAGGGGGAAAATGCTATATTTTCAGGGAAGTCCCCTCTTTTAATTTCTTCTATCTTAGCCATTGAGGACAATGTCTGTTTTAAGTTTGGGGGTATTTATCATGTTTAGTATTTACTTGGGCAATGTTTTGATGGAAGTTGATTGTGGCTGATGAGTAGGTGTCATACCTACGAATTAGATATTGTTTGAGTTTACTTATTGTTATCTTTAAGTGTTTTTAGGATCTATTTATTTATTTTTGTGCTTATTTCTTGTAGGTGGAGTTGGAAGGGCAAATATGTCATTTTGGAAGAGAAAAGAATTAAAAAGAAGTCAAAAATAGGCGTAATGGCATTTTTGTAATTACTTGGTCCTGGTCAAGAGCCTAGGCGCTTGGATTTGCCCTTGGACAAGCGCCTAGGCGCTCATGCACGATTTTGGATGCTAATTTATGAGGCTGAGTACAATGGAGGCCAATCAGACTAGATATTAGGGTTTTAAAAAAGTAAGGGACAGAGAGAGATACGACAAAAGAAGGATTTTGAAGGAGAACACGAAGGAGATTTACAAAAGGTTGAAGATCAAGCTAGAGATTTGGAGCGGCTTAATAGTTTCTTCTATCCCTTTCTTCTATCTTTAATTTTGTAATCTTTGGGATGTTTGGATTCTTAATTTGGATGATGTTTTTCTCTATCATTATGAACTAACTTTTTATTAAGATCGCAACGGAACTTAGTATGTAATTTGAATTTGATGCTCCTTATTTGATTTAAGTTAATTACTCGTGAATCGTTTATCATATCTTGTGTTCATTGATTAATTGTCTGATCAACAATTACCGGGATAATTTATACGAAATTGGAAAATAGAGTATGAGTTAGATCTAGATATGATATCATCTGTTCATATAAACTGAAAAAGGTTAATATGTTTAGCATATAGGATAGGAATATATCTATATGTCTTTTGCAACCATTAAAGAATCTGTACTTGCAAACCCCAATTATCTTAATTCACATAGGAATATAGTGGATTAATTATTTAGGGTGTTCCTTGTAAATCTGTTGCGTAACTGCTGGATGTATAAGGATTCGTTTACGTGTCTTCGGAAGAAGTACTTGAATATTATAAAGAATTCTTGGTTAGCGATTCATAGTGATTGAATAATTAAATGAGTGTATTGGTTTAAATGAAATACTAAGGGAAGTTGTGATCTTAACCTATTCCATCTGCATTCATTCTTGTGACGATATACTTTAGTTGTTAATTAGAATTCTCAAAATCATAATCATTATTCGTAGTTTAATTTAAGATTAATTGAATTAAAATTTATATTTGGTAATATTAATCTATTTCCTCGTGGGAACGATATCCTTGCTTGCTAGATGTTATAAACGAACACGTATACTTGCGTGTTTAATTGCTGTTAATAAAATAGGCAACAAGTTTTTGGCGCCGTTGCCTGGGAAATTAGTTTAATATTTCGTTTTTATTAATTTTGATAAAGTTAATCTTAATTTAGACTTTTATTTTTATTCTCTTCTAAGGTTATCTTCTCTCGTGCATGCAAACGCGATCGAAACAGCCGGAGCTGGAACCATACGAAGACGATATCGACAAACGGTTCAGACAGTTGCATAAGTGGGTTAAAGAAACGCGAGAGGCACTTGAGAAGAAAGATACAATGGCAGAAGAGCAACAGAAATCCCTTCAGGATTATGCTATGCCAAAAATGGATGGGATCAGGTCAAGCATTCAACGACCGGCAATTAATGCTGCAACTTTTGAGATTAAGCCGGGAACCATCCAAATGATTCAAAATCTGGTACAGTTTGGGGGCTTGTCGAATGATGATCCGAATGAGCACTTGGTGAGTTTTCTAGAGGTTTGTGACACATTCAAATACAACCAAGTCTCAGACGACGTAGTTAGACTTCGTTTGTTTCCGTTCACTCTCCGAGACAAAGCAAGAGGATGGCTACATTCACTGCCACCTGGATCCATTACCACGTGGGATGATCTAGCACAGAAGTTCCTAGCAAAGTTTTTTCCTCCTGCCAAAACAGCAAAGTTAAGGAATGAGATAACCAATTTCACTCAATTTGATTCAGAGTCATTATATGACGCCTGGGAGAGATTTAAAGAGTATATGAGAAAATGTCCACACCATGGATTGCCCGATTGGCTACTAGTACAATCATTCTATATTGGGCTCATGGGTGGTATACGGGCTAGTGTTGACGCGGCATCTGGAGGAGCCTTCATGACAAAAAATTTTAATGAAGCGTACAGTTTGCTAGAGGTGATGTCAGCTAACAACTACCAATGGCCAACTGCTAGAATGACACAACCAAAAGTTGCTGGGATACTAGAGGTAGATGCAGTTACAGCATTGTCAGCCCAAATTGCAGCTCTAACACAGAAAATTGAACAGATGGGGAATCCGAATAGGCAAACTGTGGCCATGTTATGTGAATTGTGCGCGGGGAACCATTCAAGTGATCAATGTGCAATAAGTCCTGAATCAGTGCAGTTTGTGTCTAATTATAATCGACAACAAGGAAATAATGCAAATAGTTATAACCCAGGATGGAGGAACCACCCAAATCTATCTTGGAGCAATAATCAGTCACAAGCTCAAGCTCCAAGACAGTCACATCCACCTGGATTTCAACCTCAACAACATCAGCAACCTCAACAACCTGACAAGTTATCTCAAATGGAGGAATTACTTGCAAGAATGGCAACTCAGTTTGAAGCAACAACAAAGAACCAATCAGCAGCAATAAGGAATCTTGAAAATCAGATTGGGCAGATAGCAAGTGCTTTAAACAACCGACCTCAAGGTTCGCTACCAAGTGATACTGAGAAGAACCCGAGGAAGGATGGGAATGAACAATGTAAAGCAGTTACACTCAGAAGTGGGAATAAGTTGGCTACAGACTCTGATGAGCATAAGAAAGAGAGTAATGAGAAGGTAGATGGAAAAGAATCTGAAAATTCAGAAAGTAAGTCTGAGGGAAAAGTGGTGGAAAAGCAGAAAGAAGAAAAGCAGATGTCAGTTACACCACCTTTACCATTTCCACAGAGATTTCAGAAACAGAAGTTAGACAGACAATTTTCAAAGTTTCTAGAAGTGTTTAAAAAGCTACAGATTAATATTCCATTCGCAGATGCTCTAGAACAAATGCCTAGCTATGTAAAATTCATGAAGGATATTCTATCGAGGAAGAGAAAGCTAGGAGAGTTCAAGACAGTAGCATTGACGGAGGAATGCAGTGCTATTCTACAGAGGAAGCTACCACCGAAGTTGAAGGATCCGGGTAGTTTCACCATTCTGTGTACAATAGGAACTCAGTTTTTCAGTAGATGTCTGTGTGATTTGGGAGCAAGCATCAACCTTATGCCATTATCAGTCTATCAACAGCTTGGGTTGAAGGAAGCTACACCAACGAATGTTACTTTGCAGCTTGCTGATAGATCTCTCACCTACCCCAAGGGAATAGTGGAAGACGTACTAGTAAAGGTAGATAAATTTATATTCCCTGTGGACTTCATAGTTCTTGACTTTGAGGAGGATAGCAATATACCAATTATTCTTGGGCGCCTGTTTTTAGCTACGGGTAGAACATTGATTGATGTGCAAAAAGGAGAGTTAACAATGAGGGTCCAAGACGAAGAGGTGACTTTTAATGTATTCAAAGCTATGAAGTTCCCAAAGGAAGAAGAAGAATGCTTTAGGGTTGATTTGATTGAGGGAGCAATTAGGGAAACAAGTATCGAATCAGTAAATGAAGACCCTCTAGAAGCGGCATTGGTAAGTGAGAACATGTCTGATGACTCAACTGTATTAGAATTGGCTCAAATGTTAGATTCAACTCTGAAGTTCACACGATGTATGCAAAAATTAGAACCTTTGGATTATTGGGGAAAGCCAGTTGAAAAGGTGAAATCATCCTTAGAAGAACCGCCCACCTTAGAACTTAAGCCATTGCCTAACCATCTACGGTATGCCTACCTCGGTTCTTCTTCTACTCTACCAGTCATAATTTCTGCTTCACTTAATGAGGTTCAAGAGGAAAAGTTGCTAAGGGTACTTAGGCAGTATAAGACAGCTCTAGGGTGGACTCTTGCGGATATCAAGGGGATAAGCCCATCAATTTGCATGCATAAGATTTTGTTGGAAGATGAAGCGAAACCGACTATTGAACAACAACGAAGACTCAATCCCATCATGAAGGAAGTTGTCAAAAAGGAAATTATTAAATGGTTGGATGCGGGAATTGTTTACCCTATCTCAGATAGCTCATGGGTAAGTCTGGTTCAATGTGTGCCAAAGAAAGGGGGAATGACAGTAGTTGCAAATGAACATAATGAATTAATCCCGACTCGAACAGTTACGGGTTGGCGGGTGTGTATGGATTACAGAAAGTTGAACAAGGCCACTCGTAAGGACCATTTTCCTCTACCATTCATAGATCAGATGTTGGACAGGCTTGCAGGGCATGAATATTATTGCCTCTTGGATGGATACTCAGGTTATAACCAGATTGCCATTGCACCCGAGGATCAGGAGAAGACGACATTCACATGCCCATATGGTACTTTCGCTTTTCGCAGAATGTCTTTTGGGTTATGTAATGCGCCGGCGACATTTCAACGGTGTATGATGGCTATTTTCTCCGATATGGTCGAACAAAATCTCGAGGTATTTATGGATGATTTTTCAGTTTTTGGGGATTCGTTCGATTATTGTTTGGAAAATCTCACTCTTGTGCTTAAACGGTGTATGGAAACGAGTTTGGTTTTAAACTGGGAGAAATGTCATTTTATGGTGCAAGAGGGGATAATCTTGGGTCATCGAGTGTCATCAAAAGGAATTGAGGTTGATAAAGCGAAGATCGAAACTATAGAGAACCTCCCGCCACCAGTTTCAGTAAAGGGAATTCGAAGTTTTTTGGGACACGCTGGTTTCTATAGAAGATTTATAAAAGACTTCTCCAAAATCACGAAACCACTTTGTAGTCTTTTGGAGAAGGATGTCCCATTCAACTTTGATCAAGCATGCTTGGAAGCTTTTGATGTGTTGAAGAAGAAACTAGTTACCGCACCTGTAATCATAGCCCCAGATTGGAGTATCCCGTTCGAGTTAATGTGTGATGCTAGTGACTTTGCGATTGGCGCAGTCCTTGGCCAACGAAAGGATAACATTTTTCATGCTATATACTATGCTAGTAAGACATTAACGGATGCCCAACTGAATTATACTACTACCGAGAAGGAGCTATTAGCAGTTGTCTATGCATTTGATAAATTTCGCTCATATTTGATTGGGACAAAGGTGATTGTGTTTACAAACCATTCAGCAATTAAGTACTTGATAGCAAAAAAGGATGCGAAGCCGAGATTAATTCGATGGGTATTATTGCTACAAGAGTTTGACTTGGAGATCCGGGACCGAAAAGGAACAGAAAATCAGGTTGCTGATCATTTATCACGGTTAGAGAATGAAAAACTAAAAACAAATGACACAACAGTGATCAACGAATTTTTTCCGGATGAACAACTGTTTGCGGTAAGGATGGATACACCATGGTATGCAGATTATGTAAATTTCATTGTGAGTAAGGTGTTTCCGCCAGATTTGACGAGTCAGCAGAAGAAGAAATTTCTTCATGATGTGAAGCAATATCTTTGGGATGAGCCGTTCCTATTTAAACAATGTGCAGATCAAATAATAAGAAGGTGCATTCCGGAAGTCGAAATGGAAAATATTTTACACCAATGTCATGCATCGGAATATGGTGGACATTTCGAGGGAGAAAGGACTGCAGCCAAAGTACTACAATGTGGATTTTATTGGCCAACGCTCTTTAAGGATGCTCATGTGTTCGTGTTGAAATGTGACAGATGCCAAAGAGTTGGCAATATATTGAAGAGACACGAGATGCCACTCAACACGATCCTAGAGGTTGAATTATTTGATGTTTGGGGCATCGACTTCATGGGACCTTTCCCCTCGTCTTTCAGTAACTCCTATATACTTCTAGCGGTGGATTACGTTTCGAAGTGGGTTGAAGCTATCGCATCACCCACCAATGATGCCAAAGTTGTGGTTAAGTTCATTCGTAAGAACATCTTCTCTAGATTCGGCACTCCTCGTGCGATAATTAGTGATGAAGGCACACACTTCTGCAACAAGCAGTTTTCAGCTACTCTTGCTAAATATGGAATCACTCACAAGATAGCAACTGCTTACCATCCGCAGACGAGTGGTCAAGCCGAAGTTTCTAACCGAGAAGTGAAACGAATTCTCGAGAAGGTAGTGAACCCGAGTAGGAAGGATTGGGCAAGTAAGTTGGATGATGCTCTGTGGGCATACCGTACAGCTTACAAGACACCGATAGGGATGTCACCATACAGGTTGGTTTATGGGAAAGCATGCCATCTTCCGGTAGAATTAGAACACAGTGCTTATTGGGCTATCCGGAAGTTGAACTTTGATATATCCGCTGCGGGAGAAAAACGCCTTCTAGAATTGAATCAAATGGATGAATTCAGACTCCACTCGTATGAGAATGCTAAACTGTATAAGGAAAAAGTTAAGAGGTGGCATGATGAGAAAATTATAGCAAGGAAGTTTGAACCGGGGCAAACAGTGTTGTTATACAACTCCAGACTAAAACTCTTTCCAGGAAAGTTGAAATCACGTTGGTCAGGTCCATTCAGTATTACTAAGGTATTCCCTCATGGAGCTGTGGAAGTTGAGGAGTCAGGTTCAAAACGAATGTTCAAAGTCAACGGTCAGAGGTTGAAACATTACTATGGGGATCACATCGATCGTGAGAAAACATCTATCAGTCTTGCTGATTAGAACAGAGAAGAAAGTCAGGCTGAAGACTATAAACCAAGCGCTAACTGGGAGGCAACCCAAGATTTTATTTTATTTTTTATTTATTTTTTTTTATTTATTTTTTTGTTATTTTTTTATTTGCTTTATTGTTAGTTTATTTAGTGGTGAAACTTTTATAGCTTAGGATTTTATAGAACTAATGTCAGTAGTTACGCTCCTTATGTTCTCTAACACGGTCTTCATTTGATTTCAGGATAGGAAATAAAATTTCATAATTTACGGGTTCGACTAATGGCCACTACGACTACCCATTCGGGGGTCTCGCTCCCCGGAGAGCGAGCGGCTGCCCAGCTCGCCGGTGAGCTGGCGGGGGTTGCAAGGGGGCAGCGCCCCCTGGAAGCCAAGCACTTATGAGTTCAAATGCAGAATGTCCATTTGTCAAATTCTCAAATTTCTAATTATTTTCCTCCATTTTAGTGTTATTGAATTGCTTAGTAGTATAGACCATTTAGGTATTTAGTATTTATGTCATCTTAGTCTAGTATGCAAATGGTGGCAATTACTCATTGATAGTGGTTGACTTGATTGCAGGTCCTAGCAGGACAGAAGTGGAAAACAAAAATCGCCAAGTCTAGTTCAAGCGCCTAGGCTCTCAGGTTAAGTCTCCAGAAAGCGCTTAGGCGCCACCAACCAGTAATTCCCCAATGACCCAAGCGCCTAAGCTCTCCAAACCAAGCGCCTAGGCGCTGACCACAACTCCAATTCGCTGCCACCAAGCGCCTAGGCGCTCCAACATGCACAATTCCAAGCGCCTAGGCGCTCTACCTGCACACTCGAAAAAAAACTATAAGCCCAAATCGGGAAAACCCATTTCAAATCAATTTCTCTCTCTCCTATTTCACTCCAACTTCATTTTCTTCTCCTACTAGCACCCAAATTCGTCCTATGCTCTCCCTTTCTCCAATTCCAAACCACCAACATCGTATGCTCCTACCAACATCCATCCTGTCCCAAGCAAACTCGTGAGTTCATCTTCTACATAGCAACAAGGACAATTTTGGATTTCAAGCCTCAATCCTTCAAGCTAACCCTTCCAAATGGTATGAACTTCAAATCTAGCCCTAATTTCAAGTAAGTATTGTATAGCTTAACCATTGATAACTTGGACTTGCTTGAAAGAAGGATGGATGTCTGAAGTATTGAAGTTGTTATTTTGTTTTGCTTGTGGACCCAATTGAGTTTCTGCTGGCTCAATTGGGGTTGGGTTAGTTTAATTCATTATTGCATTGGTGAAGCATTATGCATTGTTAAGTTTGCAGATTTGGCTTAAAACTAGTTTGGGGGAAACTCACATAAAGAGCTTTTCAAAGGTGCACACCACCTGCTCGATATATTGCCTCGGAAAGATTTTCCACCTATTGGGCTACTGTTTATTGATTCTTGGGGCAACAACTTGGCCGAGTTAGTTTACATATGGCTCCCAAAAGGCACAGGGGGGAAAGTTCAGGTTCGTCTGGCAAGTTTGATAAGAAGAGATTTGTAAGAGTTCAGGCTGCTGATAGATATCAAAATAAGGCATTAGGCAAATCTATAATTCCAGAACGTGGTTTACTACCTGATGACCACGATGGGGAAGTTGCCCAAATGATTCGACACTGGAAGTGGAGTAACTTTACTTCTCAGCCTGGACCAGCAGCGATAAAAATTGTCAAGGAGTTCTATTCAAATGTTAAAGAGGCCAACGGCAATTTAGTGATGGTTCGTGGAAAATCAGTTAATGTTGGTCGAAAGGCAATCAACGCTTATTATGGATTGAAGAAGATTCGTGATAGTGATTATCGTATGTATATGAAGCGAGAATTGGATTACAGTGAAGTGATTGAAGCCCTTTGTGTACCAGGAACGGAATGGAAACTGACAGATCAACAAGAAGCAGTTCACTTTCCATCTTCGAAGTTGAGCCGATATGGAAAAGCGTGGCATGCATTCATCTGCGCTAAGTTGATTCCATGCAGGCATATGAGTGATGTTATTAATCAGCGGGTTGCCTTGTTGTTTTGCATTGCTAAGGGAAAATCTGTGGATGTTGGGGAAGTCATCCATGAATCGATTATGCGAGGGCTTGACGGAGGCACTTCAGGTGGGTTGCCTCACCCATCTCTGATTACAGAATTGTGCCGACAAGCAGGAGTTCAGTGGGATGACGAAGAAGCATTAAAGGCACCTTTAGCCCCAATTAACCACTCTGTGATGACACTTTACAAGATATGGGATGGGGCTGAGTCACACCCACGGGGATTGGGATTTATTATCGTTCCCCCAGTACATGTTTAGCAGCCTATTGAGCAGCCTCCTGAGGCCCCAAGTTCAATGCCACCACCTGATTGGGTTGAGAATATACGGAGAGACCTACAACATCATACGAGACGGATTGACTTGGTGGCAACCCAGATACACCAAGGTTTTGACCGTATGGATCGGCAGCAGTCTTGTCTTGCCCAACGCCAAGTAGAAATTTATTCTCATTGTACCACGTCGTTGGCAGATATGTTTCACCGAATGAATCCAGCCGGGACTCCGTACCAGTTCACACTCCCTCCACCTCTGTCAGTGTATCCACCTCCAGACTTACATCCTCCTAATGCCGAAGATGAAGATGCCGGAGAGGAGTAAGCTTTGATCAGGGAAGTCCTCAATTCTTAATTTAAATACACTTACACAATGAGGACACTGTGTCATTTAAGTTTGGGGGTGGCATTATGTTTTGTAGTTAATAGTTTGTGCATATAGAGTAGGAGCATGTTGCTTAGTTTACTCATGTTAGTAGTACTTATGCTTGTTTCATTAGAGTTATGTTGCATGTGTTGCATCTAGTTGCATGAATCAAGCAAGATATGTGTCGCATCTAGTTGCATGAATCAAGCAGGATATGATGTAGTAATCTAATTTTGGCCAATGATAAGACTGAATGGATAGTTTGAAACTCAAATAGGATTGAATACTAATGTGGAGTAATGACTTAAATTGTGAAGTCAATTATGCCTGTCTGAAATTCATAATTAGTAAGGAAAGCACATAACTGACTGTTTGGTCAATTTGATTCAAATCGTTACATAATCTATTTCTGGTAAGAAAATTTGGGATAATATTTGATGAATTCAGTGAAACATTCATGAAGGCGGAAGTTAAGCAAGAAACTAAGTTTGGGGGAATCTTGGGGTGAATTAATTAAAAAAAAAAGAAAAAGAAAAAGAAAAAGGAATAAATAATCAAACTTGACTAGTTTAGTTTCGTGGTCATTGCTACTTGGGTTATTAGATCCGTAGGGGTGTCTTAACACCTAGTGCCCTAAAGCCAACTGGTTTCGGAGTCACTGGTCGAAAGCTCGATACATGGGTAGTTTTGAAAGCCTAAGGAAACTAGACATTGCACAAGTCGAGTTAAAAAGCGAGATGGAGCGTAAAACGCACTCGTACAATAATAAATTATGTGTATGATAACCCTTAGTGATACCCCTGTACTTAGTAATTGCTTACATTAGTCGGATTGGTTGTGTTAGCTGGTTGAGTTTAATAAAAACTGGAGTTTCTTTCTTAGAAGTTGCCTATGTGAGTGATTTGAGCTATTATTGATTAAAATAGTTGGTTTATACACACACACATAACATGAATGATGACAGGCATAATTTGACTAAGTGATTTGAGTTGAAAACTTTATGTTGGTTGGATGTTCTAGATTGAGTATTATGTGTTATTTTTGAGGCCTGTTATTGGATGCTATGTTATTTTGTTGTTTGATTCGTAGGCATATAGTTAGGTTGCATTTCATCATTGCATTGCTTGAGGACAAACAATGGGTTAAGTTTGGGGGTATTTGATGAGTAGGTGTCATACCTACGAATTAGATATTGTTTGAGTTTACTTATTGTTATCTTTAAGTGTTTTTAGGATCTATTTATTTGTTTTTGTGCTTATTTCTTGTAGGTGGAGTTGGAAGGGCAAATATGTCATTTTGGAAGAGAAAAGAATTAAAAAGAAGTCAAAAATAAGCGTAATGGCATTTTTGTAATTACTTGGTCCTGGTCAAGAGCCTAGGCGCTTGGATTTGCCCTTGGACAAGCGCCTAGGCGCTCATGCACAATTTTGGATGCTAATTTATGCGGCTGAGTACAATGGAGGCCAATCAGACTAGATATTAGGGTTTTAAAAAAGTAAGGGACAGAGAGAGATACGACAAAAGAAGGATTTTGAAGGAGAACACGAAGGAGATTTACAAAAGGTTGAAGATCAAGCTAGAGATTTGGAGCGGCTTAATAGTTTCTTCTATCATTTTCTTTTATCTTTAATTTTGTAATCTTTGGGATGTTTGGATTCTTAATTTGGATGATGTTTTTCTCTATCATTATGAACTAACTTTTTATTAAGATCGCAACGGAACTTAGTATGTAATTTGAATTTGATGCTCCTTATTTGATTTAAGTTAATTACTCGTGAATCGTTTATCATATCTTGTGTTCATTGATTAATTGTCTGATCAACAATTACCGGGATAATTTATACGAAATTGGAAAATAGAGTATGAGTTAGATCTAGATATGATATCATCTGTTCATATAAACTGAAAAAGGTTAATATGTTTAGCATATAGGATAGGAATATATCTATATGTCTTTTGCAACCATTAAAGAATCTGTACTTGCAAACCCCAATTATCTTAATTCACATAGGAATATAGTGGATTAATTATTTAGGGTGTTCCTTGTAAATCTGTTGCGTAACTGCTGGATGTATAAGGATTCGTTTACGTGTCTTCGGAAGAAGTACTTGAATATTATAAAGAATTCTTGGTTAGCGATTCATAGTGATTGAATAATTAAATGAGTGTATTGGTTTAAATGAAATACTAAGGGAAGTTGTGATCTTAACCTATTCCATCTGCATTCATTCTTGTGACGATATACTTTAGTTGTTAATTAGAATTCTCAAAATCATAATCATTATTCGTAGTTTAATTTAAGATTAATTGAATTGAAATTTATATTTGGTAATATTAATCTATTTCCTCGTGGGAACGATATCCTTGCTTGCTAGATGTTATAAACGAACACGTATACTTGCGTGTTTAATTGCTGTTAATAAAATAGGCAACAGTGGCCTATGATAAGAGGGTGGTTAATGTTTTTAACTCTTAGAAAATTGATGAGCATGCTTAGTCTATATTTCAACTCATTAGTTGGTTTCACACTACTTGCGAAATTTTTTTGAAAATTTTTACACATATCCATTTGTTTAGCCAGTTGGGATTGAAATTTTTTTTTGGCTAAATACTTATGAAGGATATCATGGCAACTTGAGAAATCGTATTTGAGCATCAGTCAAAGTGAAAATTAGGCACTCACATAAATTTGGGGGAAATCTTGGGGTATTTTTGAAAAAAAAGAAAAATTTGAACCTTCCCGAGTTGAATAATTAAATCATGTGGTGGGTCGAGATAGAGCTTAAAATGCACTCCCCATAAACACAGGCACGAGATGGAGCGTAAAACGCACTTGTTCAATGGAAAGAAAAAGTGGGATGGAGCGTAAAACGCACTCACTAAAAAAAAAGAGAAACTTTGAAGTACTTGGGAAGGGTTCGTATGTGCTTAAAGTTTAAATATCCGGTTGATCCTCAAGAAAAAAATTGTGTTTTGTCTTTATTAGCGGCGATTGATGTGATAAGAAGTTTTGAGAGTTATTTTTGAAAATCTTTTATGAGTGTTGGTTGATCTTATCTAAATCATAACTAGTTTGAACAGTTGGATGCACACACGCACTTAAAGGATCATGAGTAGATGTGAAGCTAATGAAAGTTGTTGAAATTGTAGACATGGCGTTGTTTTGAAATTTTCTGTGGGTTATCATTTGTTGTAACGTTTGAGGCCATTGTTCAAGTTCATATTGATTCATTATCTGAGTGGATCATTGTTAGAGAATGAATATGTCTAATTCGTGTGTTTGCTTGAGGACAAGCAAAGTCTCAAGTTTGGGGGTATTTGATGAGTAGGTTTTATACCCACTAATCGATATTCGTTATAGCTTGGTTCTTGTTGTTTTCATGTAATTTCCCTGTCATTTTTACTTGGTTTACTACTCTAGTGTGCAAGTAACGGAATGGGTGCGAAAGTGGCGTAAAAGGACAAATTGGAGCTTAATACGGGAACACTTGGGCTGACCCAATTCGGCATTTATGGGCTAAGAGATCAACTACCTTATTTGTCCATGCATGCAAGCAAAAGCCATGTGGGCCACGCACAAGCATATCAAATTGAAGCAGCTCAAGAATGGGAGAAAAGAAATCAGGAAGTGCAAAATTTGGCTGGACAGTGCTTAGCCCCGCTGGGGCGGGGCATTTAAAGAGGAGACCCCCGCTGGGCGGGGAGACGGCAGTTGCAATGCTTCCCTTTGCCGAGTGGGACACGGGTGCATTAAAAAGGGCATACTCACATATGGATTAGACTGGATCAGATATAAAATAGGAGTATATGTTATATAACTAAAGGCAGCATATTAAATGAGGACTTGACTTGTTGCTAGTGGAGGATAAAAAGGAAAGTTGCTGATTGTTGACTTCGTTTTCCTGCTCGGACACGCAACATGAGAAGGGATCATATGAAGGCTGGAGATAATAACAAAAAAGGAGAAACTAAATGCAATCTCCTATTCCTAGTTGGATTAAGGCTGCACGTGACCTGCTACATGAGGAGAATTATAAAAGGAATCTGAATGCAAGCAAGAGGAATAGGAGGGCTGCTAGAATTATAAAAGAACATGTAACCTTAAAAATGCGCAAGCTGCTGACTCCTCCTATTTGGACGGTGTAACAAGAAAGAAGCTGCATGTTATATAACATAATGGAATCACGTGAGCAGTATGCCTCCTTTTCCTCCTTTTATTCGATTTTGGCTAACAAGTGGGATGACAAGTGGGCCTTATATGGGATTTGGACAAAGCCTGATACAAGCAATAAAAGGAAGGGAGTTAATATATTAGATATATTATATTAGTATTATTATTAACTTAATATAAGATAATATAGTTTAGTGGACGGAGCTTGGATAGCTTATATATATATAAGATAGAACATTAGCTTAGAGATTATGATTTAATAGGAAATTAGATTAATTTAGTTTTTTCAATAAAAATAATAAACCCTAGTTGAAAGGGAATTTGGAGATTGAAGCACTTGGAGGCCATTGGAGATCCAGATCAAGAGCGAGACGTAGCAGAATTTGCCGGCAACAGATTCAATTCTTTTCCTTAATCTTTTTCTTATCTTTTAATGTGTATTCAAGTGTGGATTCTTAGTTTTAATTCAATGAACTAATACTTTGTTTAAGATTGCAATGGATCTTATTGTGTAATTTATTTTATTATGCTTCTCTATTAATTATTATGATCTATCATTGTGAATTGTCTATTGTGATTTGGTATTAATTGTTTAATTGCCTAGCTAACAATTACCGTGATAATCTATATGAAATTGATTGAGGAGTATAGATTTAGATCTGATCATTATAGCATGTGTTTGTGATTTCTGCATAGATGGAAATTATGATTCGTGTTTAAGATAGAGCTATTCCTTTACGCCATATGTAATCTAATAGAGAACTTGTGATTAAATCTTTTTTAATTGTAATTCACATAGAAATATAGTGGATTAGTTAATTAGGGTGTCTTGCTTAATTCTATCATCTGTGGATTTGAGTGAGTATGGTATGATGCATCGAGAGGTGGTTATATTTATTTTCGTGTTCTTGATTAACAATTCAGAATAGAGAGAATAATTGATGAGAAGTATGTTAACTTAAATAAAGCAATAAGTGAAGTTGTGATCTTAAATCTCCGTAATCTTAATTAACTAGGGGTAATTAGTGGTATTAGAAGTAGTTTAATTATATAATTTGAAATTCATTCGTTTAAATAAGATTGAGTTGGTTACGGGTTAGTACTTGGTGAATCTTATTAAATAATTCCTCGTGGGAACGATACTTTACTTTCACTTTATTACTTGTTGACCACGTATACTTGCGTGTTGTGCGTAACTAGATTTTACCCAACACTCCTCACCGTTGCCCCTGAGGTTATATGAGGGCTTTGTCTGAGCGCTGGTTCCATCAGACTCAGTCTCTCCATTTGCTAGATTACGAGGTGATGATGACACTTATGGATTGGAGGTTCAACACCGGGATAGAGTTTGAGGGTGAGCCAGTGGTTGTTGTGGCTGATATTACACCCACTACCATTCGGTCCCTTTTGGGAGTTCCTGCGATGGCCATCATGGGTTGGACAATCCGTTCTGGTCCCTTGAGCGTAGATGCCCAGAGTGGTGCTTTAACTGAGCCTCTGCCTGATGATCAGAGGGTTAGGGATCGCATCCTGCAGTGACTGTTCTTAGTGATCATCAGGGGTTGTTTCCTGGCTGACAACTCTACGACGGTGTCCTTTGCTCTTCTCAGTGCCACTCGACATTTGGAGCGCCTAAGTGACTTTGATTGGGGTACCTATACCTTTGCCTATTTTCTTCGAGGTATGCGCATACGCTCGGAGGGTGTGACGGAGGCTTGGTTAGGGTTCTACCCATTCTTGCTGGTGAGTACATTTTTCTTGTACCTTTTTTTTTGCATTTACATTTGTCAGTCTTGGTCACTAAGAACTTTTGATATTTACATGGCTAGTTCTGGGTATATGAGAGGCTTTCTTGCCTATGTCCCGCCACCACTTTAGGCCTGGAGACTTATCCTCGGGGATAGCGTTGGCACCACTCCACTATGATGAAGGTCCCTGTAGCTGACGGATTCACCCATTCCCGCCTGCAGCTTGAGCTTTTGACAGTCGGATCGATCTTATGGGTACCGTATACCTCAGACTTTTTGACAGTCGGGTTTGAGGGCGGTTTCCCCACTGGCCGGAGTTTGCACTATCCACCCGTAGAGTCCCATTTTTGACAGAGGGTGGTTGGGAGCTCTATTTAGGAAAGCGTGCTATCAAGAGCATCACGGGGCAGATCTGCATTTCCTTTGTTCCTCCTGCTTGGTATCATTAGCCACTAGTTCAGCCGGTTAAAGACATCCTTATTGTGGGCGTAGATGGCTTTACCCTGTCAGAGGGTCCATACAGCCAGGAGGCATTTAGCAACTGGTGGAGTCCTCACACTATTGGGACTCAAACTCGTGCTACCCTGTTTATGGAAGATATGGTGACGGGGTCTGTAATGATGACAGACTGGATAGCGTACCTTCAAGAGCCTACCCACATGGACCAGATTACAGGACTGACCCAGCAGTTGGAGAGAGCTCATTTGTTTATCAGGCATCTTGGCCGAGATCCATCAAAGGCATTTTCTTTTGATCCTTCCGGCTCCAGAGCGGGCCTCTCATCAGGTCCATTTTCCAGCAGTTTTGTCGATGCTGATCCTCCCTTATATCGACCGAACATTCCCACTGGCAGAGATTCTATGTCTCAAAAGGAGTTGGAGCAGGTTGATAGCTTGGAGACAGATATTCTGGATCTCTTTTTATAGCTTCCCTTGCTATATCTTTTGATAGGCCTCTATTTTGGCTATTGGGCGGCTGTGCCCCATTTTGATAGGCCTCTGTTAGTAGTTGGGCGGCTGTGCCCCATATCCCTGTACTTTTTATTTTGAATTGTATAATCAGACAGAGATGATGCTTATAGTAGATAGTTTATTGTAGATATGCATGATATTTCCTATCTATTGCATCATGTTTATCATTGTCATTATGCATGTATTATGTCATGGATATGCACTTAGACAGATGAGTTCAGATTTGACCCATGGATGGTCTTGTGATACGGTGATACAGATGTCGTCATCGACAGTCAACCGCATCGAGCATTTACCACCATCCGTTGTAGCATAGTCTGTTGGTCGTTTTATCGATCAATATATGCGTGCAAGTATACACGGTGACAAGTAATAAAGAGTAAGTAAAGTAACGTGTCCACAGAGAATTAACTAATAAAAGTCACCAAGTACTAGCACATAACCATTTCAATCTTATCTAAATGCATGATTTGATATTTAGAATAGAAACTAAGTAATTAAACTAATACTAAATATCCCTAGAGTAAAACTAGATAATGAAGATATGAGATTGCAATTTCCCCTATTAATTCATTTAAATCAACACACTTCCTGTTAAGTTAAATTAGTTATCACTGATTGCTAGTCGAGAACACAAAAGTGAACACAAATGATAGAATACACATGAACACCCTAATTACATAAACCACTATATGTCTATGTGATTTACACATAATTAGGATTTAAGCACAAGTCCTCAATTGACTACAAGTGGTGCTTCGGTATATATCTATCTTAAGCACAAATCATACATTCTAACGCCATGTAGAACATATAATCACAAGCTACTACGATCAGATCTCAATCCATACTTCATCTTTCAAGTTCATATGGATTATCACAGTAATCGATGGCCAATCAAGTAAGCAATTTAAGCATGAATCATAATAGACAATCCCATAACAATCAATAAGACCAACAAGGAAGTATATCAAAATAAACTACTTAATAGGTTCCATTGAAATCCCAAAATAGAGTTTAATTCATGATTGAATCAAATCCACAATCCACAACTTGAATAAACATTAGAAAGATACAAAGAAAAAAGGAGAGAATTTAGGGTTTGGAGTAAGCAAACCTGAATTCTCTTGCTTCCAATATGAATCTCCAATGATCTTCAAGAGCTTCAATCTCCAACTCTAATCTAATCTAGGGTTCAAATAATCTAACCTAATCTAATGATAAAATTGAAGAGAAGAAGAGAACATGTATATACTACTTGATCCCAAAGGATGGAAATTGTCTATTACATAATGATATGTCTCTCTTTTATAAGCCCTAATGTGCCTCCTCCCTCAAGTTACGCTTTAATCGCACTCTTTAATGAAAAAGTCAAGTCTGGTCAGCTTCAGAAGTGGCGCGACCGCGCTGGAAATGGCCTGGAATTGGGTACGGGTGCGCTAGTAGCAAATATCAGATTTTTGGCCTGGGGAAGGGCGCTCCTGCGCTGGAAATACACTACAAACTGGCTCGGCCGCGCCTTAGAAATTCTGCTATAGAGACCTCTAGTAGAACAACCATAACTTTTGATCTGGGATGAGTTACGGGGCCTGCCACCTGTCAAATCGAAGCTATCGACGAGGTCTAAAACTTTAATTCTTTGAGCATTAAGAAATAATGGATGGATGAAGGTCAAAATTGAGCTCCAAGTGACAACTGTGCAATAGAAACCCAAAACCGTGAAGTTCAACGTCCGTTGGTACAAGGGTCATAACTTTCTCCTCCGAACTCCGATTGGGATGATTCAAGATGTTTCGGAAAGCTTAGAAGAAGCTCTACAATAAGACCCAAGTTCCAATCCAAGAAAATGAAATGAACATGAAAGCCCAAACGATGTTCGGATTGCATTTCCTTTCCTTTTTGCTTCAAATGCCACCAAGAAAGTTTTCAATATGAAATCTACAAAAGTAAGCAAATATGTATGAAAAGCTACTATATCACCTGAGATTAAGCAACAATTGAAGTTAGTTGATATTTAAATAAGTGGTTATAAAACCACTTATCATCGTCCTTGAGATCGTGGTATGATAGCCTGCCCTTCCCAGCTAGAGGACAGTGGATCGGATGTTAGGGCATTCATTGGCCCTTATGGACTTCCAGGTTCCATATGGATTCAGAGACGACATTCTATCCTGTTGGATACCTGAGAGGTAGGTTTTTCGCTTCGGGCGACATGAGCTGACTATGACTTTGGAGGAGTATGAGCGACTTACAGGTTTGGCTCTGGACTTGCCTTGCGCCCGCATCGCTATTAGTGATATAAGGAGACCATTCATGTGGATGTCGAGTCTACGTACGAGTGTAGTCACAGATGAGATCATTTTCAGACGTGTGATCTTTATTGATTTTTTGATCGATTGTTTCGGTAGACTGGATAGCTACGATCGATACGCTGGCGACTTTATTATCTCGGCAGAGGAGTGGCATTCGACCAGGATAGACGTCTTGTTGATGTGCGTTACGGCTTACTTATACATTCCACTATACTTGGACCACTTAGATGTTGGGTTGATGGTCGCGGTTCGTGCCCTTAGACACGGTAGCACCATCCTGCCGATGATATTGGCCGAGACATTGAGGTCAGCTACCTATTGTAGTACCTATCCATAGGGGATTTTTAGAGGTAGCCCTGTCTTGTTGTATGTATGGCTCATGACCCATTTGTGCCCGATTGGCTTCTTCAGACATCAGGGGTATTGCTTCACCCACGAGATAGCTACTCCTTTCAGCCAGCAGAGTGTTCGGATGCAGAGACATGGTCATCTTTTCTGTCAGATATTGAGCATCTTTTTTCGATTCTACCATGCTTAGGGCTAGTCTCCCCTTATAGCTTTATTACCCATGCATCCAACATAGACTACTTGCCCCTGGCAGGATTGAGAGGGGTGACCACTTACCATCCGTTGGCAGTTATGGGTCAGTTTGATGAGTTTCAGAGCCTGCACCAGTTTGAGGGGGCTATTGATCAGTGGATATCAGCTTCATCTCTGTCGTTAGCTGACCTGATCAAGATTTATGAGTGTTGGACTCATAGGGAGAGGGCTGATTTTTCTACTAGCCATCCAAATTGCTCTGCAGAGTATTCAGCATGGTTGGAGGCTGATAAAGCAGCGGTCGCAGTCATCCAGTTGGCTTCGGTTGTGGATTCAGATGAGGAGGACCCTATAGAGGATCCTGATTCTCCTATGGAGGGCTATTTATTTCTAGGTCTGACAGCAGCATTGGTTAGTGACCCGCCGATCATCCCAGCCGGGACAGATCCAGCTATGGCAGATTCATTAGCTAGGATGACTTTTGAGAAAGATCAGGCTAGGCCGCTGATGTTGACTCCCCTGATCGGCCGAGATATATCTTTTGCTGATAGAGATGAGGCTCAAGCCACTCGGGATATAGCATTGGTTGAGAGAGACGAGGCTCGATCCACCCGAGATGTAGCATTTGAGGAGATTGAGGAGATTTTGATTGCTAGAGATGCTGCTTCTGTGGAGAGGGACGAGGCCATAGCCACTCGAGATATATATATTACTGATAGCACAGTCCTTAGGTCATATACAAATAGCCTAGTTAGAGAGATGAGTGCTTTCATCGAGGGTCACAGTGCCACTATACAGATGGCTGTGGATGTACTTGCTCGTATGGAGGCTGAGGATATTGCACTTGTAGCTGCTCCTCCATCTTCAGAGAGAGATGTCATGTTGGCATTGCTATCCCGCTTGTCCATGGGTCCATAGACTAGCTTTATTTTCCCTGCATATACTAGATCAGCCATTTTATCATGTACAGGACACATTGTATATATCAAACAGTATTGTATATCAGAAAAATATATTTTGATTCACTTCCCTGTTGGATATGTATTGCCATTGCTGAGTGATTACCATTTCTTTCATGACTTGCTGTTGTTGATGTATCACGAGCTTCTCCTTGATGGATTTACATTGAGATGTCAGAGAATACCTCAGATGGGCCTATTAATCGGGGAGGCTTGATAGAATTTTATGTTTCGGTGTCTTAGGACTGGTTTTTTTTTGTTTTTGTATTTTCTTGAAGGTCAAATCGCACCATGAATGGCTACCTACGTACTCCCGGGTGTAGGGAGATCAGGTCATTCATAGTTCAGTTTTTAGTGAAAATCAAAACTGATTTGATCGATTCGCAAGACCAGGATGATGGCTGGCATGTGCTTCAGACATAGTACCTTTTTATGGTGTCTGAGTTGATGAGTTTTGGAAATTCATTCCCTTCCATCTCTTGCAGTCTGACAGCTCCTCCTGTCAACACTTCTTTAACAATGAAGGGGCCTTCCCAATTGGGGTTGAACTTTCCCTTGGCTTCATCTTGATTGGCCAGGACTTTCTTCAATACCATGTCATTTTCTTTGAATTGTCGGATTTGGACTTTCTTGATATAACTGCCAGTGGAAAATGGATGTAGCCCTCTTTTCATCTATCAGGGACAGCTGGTGATACTGCTCTTGCAACCACTGGTCTTCGTCCATCTGAGCGTCTATTAATACTCTCAAGGACTCCATCTCTACTTCTATGGGAAGGACTGCTTCCATGCCATAGACCAATGAATAGGGGGTAGCCCCAGTAGAGGTACGCATTGGCGTCCTATATGTTAACAAGGTTAGAGGCAACAGGTCAGGCCATTCTTTGTGATTGGCAGACATTTTCTGCATGATCTTTTTGATGTTCTTGTTGGCCTCTTTGACAGCACCATTCATCTTGGGCCGATAGATGACGGAATTGAGATGCTTGATGTGGAACTTGCTGCATAGTTCTCTCATCATCTGATTGTTTAGGTTCTTGGCGTTGTCTGATACGATCACCTCCGATTGTCCATATCGATAGACGACATTGTTTCTAAAGAAACCAATGATTACCTCTTTGGTGACTTTGGGAAAAGAGGCCGCTTCAACCCACTTGGTGAAGTAATCGATCCTGGTGAAGATGAAGCGATGTCCGTTGCTGGCTTTGGGTTCTACTTTCCTAATCACATCTATTCCCCACATAGAGAAAGGCTATGGCGAACTTATGTTGTGCAGCTCATTTAGAGGAGCGTGGATGGCATTTCCATGTACTTGACATTTATAGCATCTCCTAATATGATCATCACAGCCAGCTTTGAGAGAGATCCAATAATGCTCTGTTCTCAATATTTTCTTGGCCAGCAGATGACCGCTCATGTGTGGACCGCAGACTCCACCGTGGACTTCATCCATTAATCTATGGGCTTGCTCTTTGTCGAGGCATCTTAACAGGCCGATTCTAGCATCCCTCTTATAGAATGCATCTCCGCTCAGATAGAACTTCAGGGCCATCTTGTGAATCCGCTTTCGTTCGGAGTGGCTTGCCCCAACGGGTGTAGATCCATCTCAGAGATACTCCTTGATGTCTTGATATCAAGGTTGTTTGATAGACGGTATTTCATCTGATACTCCTCCATTGTAATTCCCGTATGTCGGGGTCTTTTGGTTTGTGAATTTGATGTCGGGAATTCCCCTCCTACCCGATACATTGATCAGGGAAGCTAAAGTTGCCAATGCATCCGCAAAGTCGTTCCTTCCCCGAGGGATGTGGATGAATGTTATCTCTTCAAAATCCATGGATATTTTGACGACCTGCCGGTGATAGTGCAGCAAATGCAGTTCTTTGGTGTGATATGCCCCGGTGGTTTGTCTGATAACCAACTCAGAATCTCCAAAGACCAAGAGATGTTTGACACCCATGGATTGGGCTAATTTCAACCCCATTATGCAGCCTTCATACTCAGCTGTGTTGTTGGTGTTGACAAACTGCAGCTTGGTAGCCATAGGATATTGTTCTCCAGTACCAGAGATGAGGACTGCCCCAGCTCCGACACCTTCCATGTTCATCGCTCCATCGAAATACATTCTCTAAAGTTGGACTGTATCCTCTTGTAAGATTTGCTAAATTGTCATGATCCCATCATTTGGGAAATTAGTCTCCAGAGGTTCAAACCCTCCTGATGGTGCTTCGGCTAGTTGATCTGCAATGCCTTGACCTATGATGGACTTCTGAGTCACATAGATAATGTCGAACTGTTGGAGGATCAACTTTCATTTGGACAGTCGACAATTCAACATTGGCTTATTGAATACGTATTTTAGCGGATCCATGCGGGATATAAGATAGGTCGTATACCCATGCAGATAGTGTTGTAACCTCATGGCGGCCCATGCTAACGCACAATATGTCTTTTCAATCAGGGTGTACTTCTGTTCACCTCTGCTGAATCTTTTGCTGATGTAGTAGATAGCTCTCTCCTTGCTACTATCATCTTTCTATCCCAGCATACAGCCCATGGTGTTTGCATTGACGGACAAGTACATTAACAGAGGAACTCCGTCCCTCGGGGGTACCAAGACAGGAGCTTCAATCAGCTGCTTCTTGATGGCAAGGAAGGCCTTCTGACAATCCTCATTCCATTTAGTGGAGGAATTATTTCTTAGTAGCTTAAAGATGGGTTCACAAATTGCTGTGAGCTGAGAAATGAATCGGCTTATAAAATTGATTCTCCCCAGGAACCCGCGTATTTCCTTCTCTGTCCGAGGAACGGGCATTTCAGTGATGGCTCTAATCTTGGCAGGATCCAGCTCAATGCCTCTCTAGCTCACTAGGAATCCCAACAACTTGCCTGATTTGACGCCAAAAGCACATTTGGCTGGATTCAGCTTGAGGTTGTACTTACACAACCTGTTAAACAGCTTCCTGAGATGGTCGAGGTGATCGTCCTCCTTTCAAGATTTGATGATGATGTCATTCACATAAACCTCTATCTCCTTATGCATCATATCATGAAACAGGTCCATCATAGCTTGCTGATATGTGGCCCCGGCATTGGTAAGGCCGAAGGACAAACGTCTATAACAGAAGGTTCCCCAGGGAGTGATGAAAGCTGTCTTCTCCCTATCTTCTTCAGTGACCATAATTTGATGGTAACCAGCAAAGCAATCCACGAAAGAATATATGTCATACTGCGCCGTGTTGTCTATCAAGATGTGGATGAAAGGTACTGGAAAATTATCTTTGAGACAAGCTTTGTTCAAATCCCGGTAATCCACGCATACTCATACCTTCCCTCCGGGCTTGGGCATGGGAACTATGTTCTACAGCCACTCCGGGTATGTTGATACCATGATGATGCCGGCTTTGAATTGTTTAACAACCTCTTCTTTAACTTTCAAACTTCATTCAGGTTTCAATCGCCTGAGCTTCTGCTTGACTGGCTTGAATCCATCTTTGATGGGGAGTCGATGGATGACAATATCAGTAGACAAGCCAATCATGTCTTCATGCAACCATGCAAACACATCCTGGAACTGTGTTAAGATTTCAATCAGGTCAGCTTTTTAATATGTGGTGAGGTCTAGGCCTATCTGGATTTCTTTAAGGTTTTCTGAGGTTCCGATATTGACAGTGGTGGTTTGGTCGAGGTTTGGTTTATGTTTGTCTTCGACCCATCCTTTGATCTCCTCAGGCACCTCATAGTCATCTTCCTCCTCTTGATCAACTTCCATCAAATCGAAGTTCATTTCTACATCAAAGTTGAAGTCATTGTGACAGGTTGGCATCTCATCAACAGAGACAAACAAATCTAATCTTGGAGTCCTAAAAACAAAATGCTTATGCTTTAATATATGCAACTGCTTAAATATACAAAGCATTTGGCAAAGTATGACAAAAGTTACTGCTATAGTTGTGCAATAAAACAAGCAGTAAATGAAAGCATGTTACAGGGCAGATGGACCTTCTGCCCTTTTACCCTTTTTGAATGAGACAAGGGACACTGCTCCAGTTGTCCAGGGTCAGATCCTCATGAACAGGGAGGATCAAGGAATTGTGCTCGTCTGCCTCATCTCGGATGATGACTAAGACATCGTTCAAAATAGGGTCGGGGTTTTTCTTTGAACTGACTCCCTTCTCTTTCTTGATGCGAGGAATTTGGATCTGATCCTCTTCATCACTGTCGGGGATATCATCATTCATACCTTCGTAGTGTATGAGAACACGCATATTAGCAAATGGGTCTCATCCTTCGTACAGGAGCTTTTCTTTTCCCTTTTTGTTATCCCCCTAGGGCTTTGGGGTCTTTCTCTCACCAACCGGTATAATTGAAGGAAATAACATGGCTGACACAATAGCAGGAATCTTCCTTATTGGTTTCACAAATCCAGCATCAGTAAGGTTTGGTAGTAGTATAGTGGAAGCATGAGCCTTTGGATGCTTATGTGGGTTCCGATGGTTTGACCCATATGTGTAGCCCAATCCGGCTTTCCCTGACTGACTCGAGATTTGCATCGGGCTCTTGATACCTTGTTGATTCTTTCCTAACCCTTCTCCAGGGCGAAAACCCAAAGATACCATCTTCTGGCCCACTATCATTACTTCATGAGAAACCTTTGGTTTCAGAGCTGGTGCCCCAACTGGTAAGTATTGAGTATCACTCACCTCCAAGGCTTGAAAACTAGCATGTTCAATCCCTTCATCCAAACTAATCACTGGCATGTCTCCCTGTATGCAGGCAGGGTATTCTGGTTCGGCATTCACTGTGATTAGGTTGCCATTGATAATGTACTTGAGTTGCTGATGGAGGGTGGATGGAACTGCTCCTTCCATATGAATCCACGGCCTTCCCAACAATAAGTTGTATCCGATGGTGATGTTAAGTACTTAGAAGGATACATAGAAGGTGTGGGGACCAATCTCCAGTGGAAGCTCAATCTCTCCCACGGCTTCTCGGCGAGACCCATCGAAAGCCCGGATAACTACATGACTGGTTCTGATCCGATTTGGGTTGATCTTCATTCTCTCCAAGGTGTCGTAGGGACAGATGTTTAGGGACGATCCTCCAATAATTAGCACCCCTCTGATCACATACCCGGATGACATCACTACTATGTGCAGGGACTTACGATGACCAGTCCCCTCTGCAAGTATATCACCGTCAGTGAAAGATATCACAGTGCTATTGAAAATATGTTCTATCACGTGACGGAATTTCTCGGTATCCACTGTCTTTGGCAGGTGGGCTTCTTCCAGTACTTTCACCAGAATGTTGCGATGATCCACCGATGATAAGACCAGATCTAGGATGGACATTTGTTTGGGTGCATCTTTCAAACTTTGCACCACCTTGATTTCATTGTGTCCCATTTTACTAAGGAACTCTTCGACTTTCTCTTCAGCCACCTTCCCTTTGGCCTTGATGACTGATTTGATCACTCGCTGAGGCAGGTACAATGGATTCTCCTTTGGTACGATGGCAATGTTGTTTGAGGTGGAACCTTTATCATTCCCATAGTTCTATGGGACTCTCTTTAGACTGATCACTGGATATTGGGGTCTGAATGGTAATATCAAACGCTCGGGCGCCGCCAACTTCATAGGATTTTGCGTTTCTTGGACCCCTTCCCTGGTAGCATTAGGGATGTGAGGGCTGACTCCTTATCACAGGAAATAACAGCCACTGTTTCCTGACTCAATGCATTGGGAATAAAGAGAGTTTCTTTATCTGGGAGGCCATAATCTTGATTCCCTCTTATCAGTTCACCGCTTTTAATCATGTTCTGAATTAAGTGACAAAGTCCCCAGCAATCTTCGGTGTCATGACCGGGTGCATTGGAGTGATATTGACAGATCCTGTCAGGCTTGAATTTTCTAGATCGAGGGTTTACCAGGGGTAACATATCTATAACCATTCCCTCATTGATTAACATTTGGAGGATTTCCTTCATCGACTGGTTTAGATTAGTGAAATTCCTCTGAAAGGCAAATTCCCTATCAGCTTGAAACTTTTCTTCCTTGGCCACCTTGTCGGCCCAGGGTTCATGCTTATGAAATCGCTAGTGATCCCTCATAGCGATGGGGTTGATCTCCGGTGTAGGAGGACTTACTTCAGACTGGCTGGATTGGTTTATCAGCTGTCTAGTTACCTGATGCTGATATATGACCAGCTCTGCGAACTGTCCAATTTGTTCCTTGATAGACTTAATCTCCTGTTCTATCAGGAACCGCCTTTCTGATAACTCCCAACTGTCTGGGCTATTGTTGCTGGATTGAGTTCTTTCTCCGACGTATCGGAGGTATTTGGATCCTTCTCCATTTTGCGTGTTAATCATGTTGACACCCTCCTCTTTGTGCTGAGCGAGGGGATTGTCTTGTACGTTTGGTTACTCAGGTTTGGTCACCACAATCTCTACATTGTCAATTAAGTCTTGGATTTTGTGCTTGAGAGACCAACAGTCTTGTGTATCATGGCCAGGAGATCCGGAATGATAGGAGCACTTTTTACTTGGGTCGAAATTCTGTCCACCGGTGTTGGTTGGTGGAAGGAGTTGCACAATCTTTTTCTGTGCCGTCAATAGTTTTAGCACATTCTCTAGTTAATCCCCTAACGAGGTGAACATTCTCCGATGCCTGGGGATTATTCCCATAACTCCCAGATTGAATATGTTCGGCAACAGCTTCTAAGGCGGTCAGATCCTTTATCTTCCCAGATTTGAGCCTCATTTCTACCATTTCTCCGTGCTTGATCATTTTCGAGGATGGCTTTCCTATGCCTGCTAGGACCCTTTCATAATACAGAGCTTCTTGAATGTCGATGAAGGTCATGACTATCTCAGACTCAGTCATAGGTCGAGTGACTTGTGCTGCTATTCGTCTCCAGCATTGAGCATATTCTCTGAATGACTTAGTGTTTTGTTTCTTGATTTTGGTTATTTGATATTTGCCTGGAGTTAATTGAGACTGGAAACTGTATTGATTGAGGAAGGCATGTGCCAGCTCTTCCCAACTGTGAATTTTAGAGTTGTCCAGACGGGCATACCAAGCTATAACCTCTCCAGTCAGACTTTTCTGGAATAACTGCATTCGAAGTTTCTCGTCCTCTGCATAGGATCCGAGCTCTCCAATGAACACCTTTAAGTGAGTGTAGGGGTCCGGCGAAGTTGCTATAAACGTAGATATATATATATATATATAAGCTGTTAAAAGCGACGGATCGACGATCCGAGATGTGGAAGTGCTAGAAAATGTGTTTATGTACTAAAATGTACAAAAACGTAAGCAAAAACGGCCACAGAACTGAGTTCCGGGCATAATCAAAAAACGAAACTTAACGTGCAAGTGTATAAATGCGCAAAGAAGTAGTATGAACTTTCTGATTATAAAAATACTCACAATGGAGTGCTATATGGGCTTTTTGCCACTTGGTAGGCTTTAAACGTCCGTTTCCACCGGTTAATTATTGGTATGTGGTAGTATATGAGTATACCTACATGTTAGAGTAATAAAATTTGGGTTTGGAGTACAAGAGTATGGCTGAGAAATGAAACGGGCAAAGGTTCAGAGTGTTTCTGAATTATGAAATGAGCTGGGGGTGCACTCATATATATAGACCCGATGGAAGCAGGTCTACCCGCGGTAGCCGTGGGTCTACCTATGGCTCCACGTGGCAGGGCCCACTGGTGGGTACCATTGCATCGAAGTTTGTGCACTCCAAGTAATGCGAGGTTAGATTCGAAACTTTCTAACTTTTGATCGGAGCGTCTGTTTGAGGCGTGCTATAGCTTTTCGGAAAGCCCTCGCTTAGAGAGTCGCAATGACATGGGATTAAACCTTTTTTGAGTTCAAGAAGATGGGTTCATAACAAGGTCTTAGATTCCTCGCAGTTTGTCCGTTGAGCTGTCTTGCGCTATTTCCACTCGGGATCACCGTTATGGTTCGTTCTGACCTTGGTGGCATTAATTCGGCTTGAGTTTGATCGAATCGACTTAAAGTTGGTAAAATGACCATTTTGCCCCTCCTGGGGTTGCCTTTAGTGCTGGCGTGGCCTTCGGCTGACTTCTCGGGGTTGTCTCTGAGGTTTGGATTCCAGTCGATTTTGTTTGTCCTCAGGGTTGTCTCTGAGGCTGACTTGCTCCTTCCAAGTTTGTCTCTAGAGATGTTGTGAGGCTTCGGGGTTGTCTCTAAAGCTGATTTGGCTTCCCGGGTTGAGATCGGGGCTGACCTGTACCTCCCGGGATGAGACCGGGGCTGACCTGTACCTCCCGAGATGAGACTGAGGCTGACCTGTACCTCCCGGGTTGAGACTGGGTTGACCTGTACCTCCCGGGTTGAGATCGAGGCTGACCTGTACCTCCTGACTTTAGATCGGGGCTAACTTATACCTCCCGACTTGAGACCGGGGCTAACTTATACTTCCTGAGTTGAGACCGAGGCTGGTCTGTACCTCCTTGGTTAAAACCGGGGCTAACCTGTACTTCCTGGGTTGAGACCGGGGCTGACCTGTACCTCCCGGGTTAAGACCGGGGCTGACCTGTACTTCCTGGGTTGAGACCGGGGCTGACCTGTACCTCCCAGGTTGAGACCGGGGATGACTTGTACTTCCCAGGTTGAGATCGGGGTTGAGTTGACATCCCGGTATTGAGACCGGGGTTGAACTGGCATCCCGGTATTGAGACCGGGGTTGAACTGGCATCCCGATATTGAGACCGGGGTTGCACTAGCATCCCGGTATTGAGACCGGGGTTGAATTGGCATCCCGGTATTGAGATCGAGGTTGAACTGGCATCCCAGTATTGAAATCGGGGTTAAGTTGACTGTTTTGCCCTCCTTCAAGGTTACTAACAGGAACACAAAATCTCGATTGTCTACAACAGAACTGCAAAAAATTTCGAGTGTCTACACTATTCACACATCACAAACCTGAAATTATTGCATGACAATCAATATAAACACCAAAATCCAATCTCATGAATAACAATTATGAGTTCTCATATACTTTGATAATTTTTAACTTGAAATCATCACATACACGTTAACAATCTATTAGAACACCTTATTGTATGCTTAACACGTTTTCAAGCTCATTAGACTAGGTTACATTAACATATCACAGACTTAAAACCAAAAGAAAACAAAACAGATTCTGCCAGGGGAAGGCGCAGCTGCGCCGTACAGAGGCTTAACACTAGCGCAAATGCGCTGGGGTGCAGCTGCACCGTTTCTGTCTTTGACACCTGCGCAGTTGTGCCGGTGCGTAGACAGAAACTCTATAATCTGATACTTCACTGCTCCGAACCAAATCATCCAAAACACCAATCAAACATCAATATTTTCATACCTATATCATATCAACTCCATAAAATCACTACTAGGCCTGCATAACATTATTCTAAACAATGAAACAACATAAACACTCAAATTAGAAGAATTAAAACCATGTTCATGCTCAAAATTCATGTTTTAACATAATTAGCGTGAACAATCACCACGGACTCGTTTCTCAACTAAATTAGTTTATACCACATGCATTGTTTTCATATTTGAATATATTTACATAATCAACACTCATAATTTACAGATTAACTCATGATTAGATCACCAATTTTAACTCCAAAGGAAGCCTTTTTGTACATATTATAACAAAACTCAAATCTTCACTTTAAAACTTATTTTATACAAGTTTGATTTCTAAAAATCATTTCTAGACAACATATAACAAATTATATATACCAATTAACATATACCAACTATATCTCATCAATTTAAATGACAAAATCAAGTTTTCATGAAGAATTAAAAAAATATTTTAGTTAATTTATTTATTGGGTTAAATAAATAATTGATGGAATTTGTTGTGGAGTATTTTAGTTAAGTATGTTATATTAATTAAATTAATGTTTAATAATTTTATGGCTTGAAGATTTAATTTAAGGAGATAATTAAATTAAATGAATTGTTAAATAAGTATATTTTAGTGTAATGGTGATATTTATATTCTAGTTTAATTTAATAATTGAATTGGAAAACTAATAATGATTTAATGGAAATTTTAATTATATGTAAAATGATTAATTTAATGTAAGAGTTAAATGAATTTGATTAATTAAAGTGTAACAATTAGATACTATATAATAAGAAAGTTATTAAAATAAATTAAAAAGAGCCTTTTAGAGCTAGCCAAATAAGGCCCTTTGGAACATGGCAACTGCTGAAGCCATGATATGCTTAGCTGATGCCCACGTTAAGCTGTAATCATAGTGGGTATATCAGTTATATTATATGTATTGTTCCTAAAGACTGAGAGTTAGAAGTTAGAAAACAGAGAAGTGAGGAAGAAAGAGCTTTAGAGAGAAAATTGAGAAATTTAGAGAGAAAACTGGAAATCTAAGAAGGAGAAAGCGAAATCAAAGCTATTCTACATCCTCTAAACACAAGAATCAAGAGGTAATAACCTAGTTTTAATTCTAGTTCTATTCTTTCTTGAGTTTCGGTAAACCTGTTAACGGGAGAACTTGCGAATCAGCCGCAAGCTCAAGCTACTTTATTTAAAGATTTCAAAGCGGTAGGACTGCCACAGTTTAAAGGATCCATGAATCCGGTCGAAGATCAGACCTGGATTATCGAAATGGAGAATGTTTTTGACGTTACTAGGGTGAAGGATGACCAGAAGACCGCCTTTTCAACATCCATGCTGAAGTCGGAAGCTATATATTGGTGGCAGACAAATAAGGTTCGAGGAGGACATGGGATAATTACGTGGGATAGATTTAAAGAGATGTTTTTTGAGATGTATTTCTCTACGAGTTCTCGGAACCATATGGAGGTCCAATTCCTGGAGCTGAAGCAAGGTACTTTGTTTGTGCCAGAGTACACCGCGAAATTCAATAAGTTGGCAAGGTCTGCGACATATCAAGTGAATACAGATGAAAAGAAGGCGTGAAGGTTTGAACAGGGATTGAAGCCCTGGTTGTATAGCAAGGTTTCGATGTTTCAACTGAATATATTTGCAGCAGTTTTGGAGAAGGCAATCATAGCAGAAGGTGGAAGCGATGCTTTGACGAAATATAATCAAGAACAGAAGAAGAAGAAGAAGAAGAAGAAAAAGAAGAAGAATGAAAATGAAAGAAACAAAGCAAGTGGTAGAAATGGTGGTAATAACAACCAAAAACGGAAATGGAATGACAGTGTTTTTACTGGGAATCATTAAGGGAGTCAGAGGATGAGGGTGGAGGCTTGTGCTACCTACGAAAAGAATCATGTGGGAATATGCATGAAGGGGAAGAGGGTTTGCTACAATTGTGGTCAAGAGGGCCACAAAGCACCAAACTGTCCTAATAAGGGTGCTTATTTCTTTTGTGGATCAAAGGATTATCTGGCTCGTGATTATCCCAAAAAAGGCAGCAGGAGGAGCATGTGGTGGTAGGGGAAACAACAGTGGTGGCACTTTCATCACCGGATCTACGCCATCCAACCGACCTACCGCCAGAACTTTCAACATGACCGTGCAGGATGCTGTGCAGTCAAAGGATGTGGTGTCAGGTACCATTCCAATCAATAGTATTAATGATTACGTATTATTTGATTCGGGTACTACTTATTCATTTATATCCGATGATTTTGCTAAGAATTTAGATCTGCCTAAAGTGGAATTAGATTACCCTTTGAACATAGAGATTGCGAATAGGGAGGTAATTCCTGTTAGGTTTGTACACAAAAACTGTAGGGTGTATATTAAGGGAAATGAGATGATGGTAGATTTAATCCCAATTGAACTTGGGGAATTTGATGTTTTTTGGGAATGGATTGGTTATTCAATTATGGGGCGATAATTGATTGTCAAAAGAAGTGTATTAACCTTACGACTCCGTCAAAGATAGTATTTTATGGCAGCAAGTCACCTAGACAAGCGAGTTGTCTGACGATGATGCAGGCCAAGAAGTTGTTGAGACAAGGTTGTGTAGTATGCTTAGCCTACATAGTTGATACTCGAAAGGAGAGTGCGAAACTGGAGGAGATACCTGTCATTAGGGACTTTGTAAATGTATTTCCAGATGATTTGTCAGGACTTCCGCTAGATAAAGAAATGGAGTTCGTGATCGACTTGGCGCCAAGAACTGATCCTATATCGAAAGCCCCGTACCGCATGTCCCCAGTGGAGATGAAGGAGTTGATGGTTCAACTACAAGAATTGTTAGATAAGAAGTATATTTAGCCGAGCATATCACCCTGGGGAGCGCATATGTTGTTCGTTAAGAAGAAGGACAGATCGATGCGGCTTTGCATTGATTACAGAGACTTCAACAAAGTCATGATTAAGAATAAGTGTCATTGCCAAGGATTGATGATTTGTTTGATCAGTTGAAGGGAGCTAGATACTTCTCAAAAAAAAGATTTGAGGAGTGGGTATCATCAGTTGAAGGTCAGAAAAGAGGATGTACTGAAGACAGTGTTCATAACTCGTTATGGTCATTACAAGATTCTGGTGATGTCATTTGGTCTAACGAATGCACTTGAAGCATTTATGGACCTAATGAATAGGGTATTTAAACTATTTTTGGATAAATTTGTGGTGGTGTTCATTGATGATATTTTGGTGTATTCCAAAACCAAAGAGGAGTATGTGGAACATTTGAAGGTGACATTGGAGGCATTAAAAAGAGAGAAGTTGTACACGAAGTTTTTAAAATGTGAATTATGGATAGAGCGTATACAATTTCTTGGACATGTGATTGACAAGGACGAAATTTTGGTAGATCCATCAAAGGTTGAAGCTGTGATAAATTGGGATCAGCTGAAGACACCATCGGAAGTAAGGAATTTCCTAGGATTGGCGGGTTATTATCGGCGTTTTATTCAGGACTTTTCCAAAATTGCCACTCCATTAACGAATTTAAAGATAAAAGCTGTAAAGTTCATTTGGACGGAGAAGTGCAAAAAAAGTTTTCATGAATTGAAGAAAAGATTAAGTACGACACCTGTGTTATCATTGCCAGATAATATAGGGAATTTTGTGATATATAGTGATGCATCGCATAAGAGGCTAGACTGTGTGCTTATGCAGAATGACAAGATCATTGCATATGCATCGTGTCAATTGAAGGACTACGAAAAAGGGTATCCAGCCCATGATTTGGAGTTGGCAGCGGTAGTATTTTCTTTGAAGATTTGGAGGCATTATCTATATGAGGAGAAGTGTGAGATATATACGGACCATAAGAGTTTGAAATATATTTTCACACAGAAGGATCTGAATATGCCTCAGAGGAGATGATTGTCGATGCATTAAGCATGAAGGGTCGGGAGAAGCTGTCTATGTTAATCAGGAGGAGCTAATCTTAGCAATGGCGAAACTAGAGTTAGAGGTAAAATATTTGAAGGAGTCGAACGAAAGACTGTTCCAGATGGAGACCAGTAAAACTTTAATGTATAAGATAAAGGAAGCACAACTTCAAGATGAGGAATGTGAAAAGATAAGGAAAAAGGTGTCTGAAGGTGAAGAGATAAATTTTAAAATCGATACTGAAGGGTTATTGAAATTCGAGGGAAGAATTTGGGTTACGCCCGTACCAGAGGTAAATGAGGAAATTTTGAGTGAGACTCATAATTTGAGATATTCGATTCACTAGGGAAATGCAAAAAATTTACCAGGATCTCCGACAACATTTCTGGTGGCCAAATATGAAAAGGGATGTTGCTGATTGTGTGGCAAAGTGTTTAACATGTCAGAAGGTTAAAGCAGAACATCAAAGGCCGAGTAGGTTGTTACAACCGTTGGAAATACCAGAATGGAAGTGGGAACATATCACAATGGATTTTGTGGTAGGTCTTCTAATGACCAATAAAGGTTATGATGCACTTTGGGTGATTGTGGATCGACTGAAAAAATCAGCCCATTTCTTGCCGATCAAAATTAGGTTTAATCTAGATCAGTTGGCAAAGTTGTATGTGAAAAAAATTATTACAAGGCACGGAGTTCCAGTGTCAATTGTATCAGACCGAGATAAGCGTTTCACATCGAACTTCTAGAAGCGACTACAGGAATGCATAGGAATGCAGTTACGAATTAGCACAACATACCATCCTCAGATCGATGGGCAGAGTGAAAGAACGATCTAAACATTAGAGGATATATTGAGAGCTTGTATCATGGATTTCAAGGGAAATTGGGATGATCATCTACCGTTGGTAGAATTCGCTTACAATAACAGTTACCACGCAGGTATTGGCATGCCGCCTTACGAAGCGTTTAGAAAATGCAGAACTTTATTATACTGGGATGAAATAGGTGAACGTCAATTGCTAGGAACAGAATTGGTACAATAGACCGCCAAAATCGTCAAAGTGATTAGGACAAGATTGATAGATGCTTAGGACAAGCAGAAGAAATATGTTAATCAACACCAACAGAATCGAGAATTTGAATCTGGTAGTTTCATTTTCTTGAAAGTATCTCCTTAGAAGGGGAAAATTCATTTTGGAAAAGAAGGGAAAACTAAGCCCAAGGTTCATTGTACCCTTTGAAGTTTTGAGAAGGGTAGGTGAGGTGGTTTTTGAGGTCGCGTTACCTCCAGAATTAGAACATATCAATAACGTGTTGGGTTTATACGAAATCGTAACGTAATCAAATTGAAAAAATAAGCAGAAGCATGGTATATTAGAGTTTAAAAAATTTCTGCAAACCCATTACCCGGATCATCTTTTATGCAATTTATTAATTTAAAACGATAAATAAGAAGTTATGGAATCATACCCTTGTAGAACGAAGCTTCCACAGGTACGAGTTCAACTCCTTATTCTTCGTGATCTTCTTGAATTTTCGTGTTAGATTCATTCCTTTGATCAACGTTAGCCATCCAAGTGTTTGGCCTCTAGAGGTAATCCACCAAGGAATAGGAATTATCAAGGAGGGTGGTTGGTTAAACCCTAGTTTTCTATCCTCTATAGAAAAGGAGTGCTCTCCAACAATTGGAATTGCATCAACTGATATCTTACATAAGACTCCTCTTATATAGATATTGGTTAACCCTTCTAATCCTATTAGAAATAGATTTTTATTTAATTAATTAAACTCTTTTAATTAAATAGGCTTCCCAATCATATTAGGATTTAATTAATTAAACTCCTTTAATTAATTTGTCTCCTAATCTAATTAGGAATAAATGAGAATACTAATATTAAATTAATTTCTAAACTCCTTTAGAAATTAAAATAATATTAATAAGACTCCTCTTATTAATTTATATTTAATATTTCCAAAATATTAAATAATAAACATTAAGCTATTTAATTTATTCTATCACCATAGATTAAATTATTTACACTTAATGCATTATTACGATTATGTCATTACCTTCTTAAATAATTATTCTTCCTTTTATGGTGTGACCCTTTAGGTTCTCCATATTAAACCGGTTGTGAATAAATCAATTAGAACAATTCTAATCTTATTTAAATAAATAAATTAAACTAATAATCTATTTAAATAAATAATATTTATTCTACAATAGGGATAAGCCTCCCTAGCGATCAACGACTTTCCAGATAATATAGATTTCAACATTAATCATAAAAGAACCTGTGAGTAAATAGTTACCGTATAATTCAATCCTTCCACTATACAATGTCCCAATTATATATAAGACACAGAATTACTGTCAAGTCTTATTTTATTTAATCATATGTATTTCGATTGAAAAATGCACAACTCCAAATAATACAAATTAGAAACTCCTTTCTAATTTCATTCTGTCTTGGCCAAGGACTACTGGGTTGCCATTTAGCGAATCACATAGGACATATCACTTCTTTTACTCGAAGTGGTAGATTGTTTATTGATCATTCATTATCTCCATATGTAACTCATTATATCCAAGCATACCCTTTGATATACCCTAAGGATTTTTAAGGAATAAGTCAAAATATAATTCATTACATACAAGATACTATGATGATCTCAAGTCCAATGATCACTTATACTACTATCACATTAGGAATTCCTATTGACAAGCAAGTAAAACTCCATTAGGTACTCCATAGCGAGTCACGTTCAGTGAACTTATTCTCTAATAAGCACCTACATACTTACTTTAGTGTCTCCACACAAAGGATCATGGGATCAATCATCCTCATCCAATGAGCAAGCAACATATGTACCAATCTATCCGGATATACTAATCCCCTTTTTAGTAATCCAACAATTAGGAACTATTTTAGTTTTAAGCTTTCTAAGAATTTAGATCTCATTAGCATGATCAATATCATGATTCTAAAAGCATTGCTTAAAAATATGGGTTATTTACATATTATAGAAACAGCATCATGTAGATAATTAAACGCCTTTAATAAGTGAATACTTTTATTAATAAATAAATAAGATCGTCTCCAAAGTATATGCTTTATCATCATACATGATTGGCTTGTATGCATACTACTTTCATAACATTTTTCAAGTTTAAGTGTTAAGACAGTACAAGTCCGATTACAAGCATGTCATAGAGTATGAACCGTTACAATTTGAGAAAGATTTTTCTTATGAAGAAGTTCATGTTCAGATATTTGACAGAAAAAAACAAGTACTAAGAAATAAAGTAATACATTCTGTTAAGGTAATATGGAGGAACCACAACGCTGAAGAAGCTACGTGGGAACTCGAAGAACAAATGATGAAAAATTATCCTCAATTATTTGCTTAATCTGTCTATAGCGATTCTGGGGACATAATCTTTTAAAGGGGGAAGAATGCAACGGGATGAATTAATCGAGTCATGATTCTGGAGACAGAATCTTTTTAAGGGGGGAGGGATGTAACGATCAGGAATTTTGTATTTAATTTAAAAATATTTATTAAATTAAATAAATATTTTAGTTAATTTATTTATTAGGTTAAATAAATAAATGATGGAATTTGTTGTGGAGTATTTTAGTTAAGTGTGTTATATTAATTAAATTAATATTTAATAATTTTATGGCTTGAAGAATTAATTTAATGAGATAATTAAATTAAATAAATTATTAAATAAGTATATTTTAGTGTAATGGTGATATTTATATTCTAGTTTAATTTAATAATTGAATTGAAAAATTAATAATGATTTAATGTAAATTTTAATTATATGTAAAATAATTAATTTGATGTAAGAGTTAAATGAATTTTATTAATTAAAGTGTGACAATTAGATATTATATAATAAGGAAGTTATTAAAATAAATTAAAAAGAGCCTTTAAGAGCTAGTCAAACAAGGCCCTTTGGAACATGACAACTGCTGAAGCTATGATGTGCTTAACTGATACCCACGTTAAGCTGTACGGATAGTGGGTATATTAGTTATATTATGCTTATTATTCCTAAAGGCTGAGAGTTAGAAGTTAGAAAACAGAGAAGTGAGGAAGAGAGAGCTCTAGAGAAATAATTGAGAGATTTAGAGAGAAATCTGGAAATCTAAGAAGGAGAAGGAGGAATAAAGCTATTCTACATCCTCTAAACACAAGAATCAAGAGGTAAAAACCTAGTTTTAATTCTAGTTATATTCTTTCTTGAGTTTCTTCATGAAAACTTGATTTTTTTTTCATTTAAATTGATGAGTTATAGTTGGTATATGTTAATTGGTATATATAATCTGTTATATGTTGTCTAGAAACGATTTTCAGAAATCAAACTTGTATGAAATAAGTTTTAAAGTGAAGATTTGAGTTTTGTTATAATATGTACAAAAAGGCTTACTTTGGAGTTAAAATTGGTGATCTAATCCTGAGTTAATCTATAAATTGAGTGTTGATTATGTAAATACATTCAAATACGAAAACAATGCATGTGGTATGAACTAATTTAGTTGAGAAACTAGTTCGTGGTGATTGTTCTCACTAATTATGTTAAAACAAGAATTTTGAGCATGAACATGATTTTAATTCTTCTAATTTGAGTGTTTATGTTATTTTATTGTTTAGAATCATGTTATGCAGGCCTCGTAGTGATTTTATAGAGTTGATATGATATGGGTATGAAAATATTGATGTTTTGGATGATTTGGTTTGGAGCAGTGAAGTATCAGATTGTAGAGTTTCTGTCTGCGCAGCTACGCAAGTGTCAAAGACAGAAACGGCGCAATTGCACCCTAGCGCAACTGCGCTAGGTGTCAAGCCTTTGTACGGCGCAGCTGCGCCTTCCTCTGACAGAGTCTGTTTTGATTTTTTTTGGTGTTTATATTGATTGTCATACAATGATTTCAGGTTTGTGATGTGTGAATATTTTAATGGTCAGAACTTGAACTAAGTTAACAAGTTTAAATTAAATGGGAACTAAGTCTAAAGGATTAATCTAATGGATGTTATGATTACAATGGTATATGTAGGACATTTGGTGATCGTGTAACTGAAATTATTTAACCTACGCATGAGGCAAGTTTCTTACCCTATCTTGATTACGATTACGCAAATTCTTTTATCCCTATCTTATTTATAAGTTTGCAAGTTCCTAAACCCTACTTTTACATTGTGCAAGTTATAAACTCTTGAATCTCTACTACAAGTAAAGATTCTTTGATCAATTCAAGGATACAACTCTTTTGAAAGTATTATTTTGTTATACACGTTGATTCAATCATGCATTGTTATTAATGATCCTTGATCATAAATGTCATTGTTTAATTTTATAATGTTGCATAAAACTTTTAAGTGGCTAGTGAACCCTCATTGATTCGACTAGTCCATAGTTGATGAGCGTTCTAAAATTCTAGAACTGTTATTGAAGCTAATCCAAACCAAACTTCCATTGGTGTGGACTCTTATGTCAAAACTGAGACAAACAACCCTATTATAAGGGATTATATTATGCGATAGCGTTAAGATATTTGTGCACAATATATGGTACAAAGGGCTGATCCCCCTTAGTATGAGAAGAAAGGTTCATATAGTCTAACGACTGTTAAAGGTGTAAGTAGAAATACTTATTAACCTAAAACATAGTTCATGGTCTTGCGACCCTCAGATGTACTTTTGATCTTGTTTTCTAATCTTGAGTCAAAAGCCGAGCTTTCTATTATTCAGTATCCATTGATTATTCTCATGTGATTTCTATTGCTATTGTTATACTTGTGGGCAATTGTTTGCTCACTCTTGCATAATAACATTGCAGCTAAGGTTGAAAGATTCGACGAGTCGTCCACTAGTAAGGGCAATGGCAAAATGAACAAGTGATAAAGACTTGTTAAATTTTATTTGAGAATGTTTATGTATAAGACTTATTTATATATGTTATGTTTTCGCAATTTATATATTAAAGGTTCGACGACCTGGGATTTGTTTAAGATGTTGTAACCCTTTAATGGGAGAATTTCTATTTAAGTTGTGACGCCCCAAAATCCAAGTTCTCTAATCTCGAGTTTGGTGCTCAAGATACATCATCATCATAAGCATTATATAAACTATTGTGGAATAATAAATATATATTGTTCATTACAATAAAGTCTTACAACAATATCCCTAGGCCTATTAATCTTAACTTAAACATACCTTACTTAAGTTACACATAATAACACAAAAGGTTTACAATACCATTAAACATAATGTAACATAATACATAAACATTCACACTAACTATTCCTGAACCTTTCCTTTGCTTTTGTCCTTCTTGGACATCTCTGGCTTAGTTGAAATAAATGTCATGATATAGCAAGGGTAAACAACTAATTTGCTTAGCAAGTTTAAATACAAAGGAGATATATCATGATTAGAAAAGAATTTAGCTTTCAATGTTCAACCATAGAATCTGATTATGAAATAACATGAAATAAATCTCGATAACTAAATATTCGAATAATTGAATAACAGATGTTGAGTGGTCAAAATAACCATGAACATATGCGAAGGTTATCAGTATTTAAACTAGTCCTTTCAATAAATTTTGGTAATTAAGGGGATCAGCCTTCTATACCCGGTAAAATATGCATAAACACTCAATATACGAGCAACAATTATTTTTCAATAATGCTTTATCAAATTTTTCTTGTTCTCAGTCAAGAATTCTTACCAAATCAATTGGTTAGGAACATCTTTCAAAACATATTTAGTTTAACAAATTTAAACATGATTGATCTAACTGATACAACTAGCATAGATTCATATCATAAATAGTTCATGAATGAAAGAACTTTAACTAATTCATAGTTCAATAATAATAGAACAGGAATTCAATTGCACAAAGTGCAAATATCAATAAACAGTATAAATGTGAATAATCATCAATAATTATTCACTAACATGCTTTGAAAATAATAACTCAAGTTTGAGTTAGAGAACTTGTCTCGATCGTGGTCTACTGCTACGCAATTTAATTTAACTTCTTAGAGAAAAGACCTATAATTGATCTTTCAATTAGTCATAGCATATACTCACTTGTAATACCATTACTCTATATTAAATTGTCTAATCATTCAATCACATAGTTAAGTATTAGACATTACATTAAAGTCTTAATATTATTATCATCCTTTGATAATTTTTTAATCACTTCATCGCTTAATCAGTCTTTATATAAGTTCCTCTCTATAATCCGGTAGACCGAATACTAAATACGGCACCCCAAATACTAATCCAGCAAACCAAATTGCCAAATCCAGTAAACTGCATTTCCAAATCCAGCAAACTGAATTGCCAAATCCAGCAAATTGGATTGCCAAATCCAGCAACCCGGATTCCTCTTTCCAGCATATTATATACTTAATATAGCCTATTGAATGTTTAATTCATTAAACCATATTCTGAAAATAACTTACTTCTCTAGATTATTCATTTTAATCTTTCGTTTAATATTATTAATTATTTAATAATATCTTAAGCTAATATTATTAATCTCTTAATAATATTTTAGTCTAATATTATTAATTATATTAAAATATTTTAATCAAATATTATTAGTCATTTAATAACATTTTAATCATTTATTAAATCAATAAATAATTTATTTTAATTGTTTATCATTTACTAATTAATTCATTTAATCATCTTAAAATGCCATAAACATTATATCTCATCAATAATGACAAAAAAAACCCCATTAAAAATCTGAATATACCATATTTAGGGTTTTCAAGCCATAATTTTTTATTTTCCAAATTTTTAACATCACATAATTAATTTAATTCATTTATCTATAATATCATCATTTATATGAAAAATAGAAAAACATCTCTAAAATTATTTTTTTCCTAGAAATCAACTGAATATAGTTCCCTTATGAAAAAAAAATTCCTGGAATTTTTAAAATCCATTTACTATATTTAAATAGTCCAAAAATAGCCAAATATTGCTACATTTATCATAAATCAAATATTCGTCCAAAAATTCTGAACTTTTTACGGTATGTTCCTGTCATATATATATACTTCCAGTAAAAAGTTCATAAATTTTGGAGTTAACCACAGAGAGTTATTTGGGTGTACATTTGAAAGTAGTCTTTGGCTGTAAAAACCATAACTCTCATTCTACATGGCCAATAATTCCCAAATTTTTACAGGACTTAAATAACTTATCCTATTATCTCTCCAAATATTTCTAGAATTTTTAAAGCTCAAAAAAATGATAAAAAAGTCTCTGGAAGTGGCTGGTCAGCGAGATGGTTTACCCTTTTTGTTCACTACCCGGACTGTTTTGACTAAAACAGTCACCACGACTTGTAAAAACATTATTTTTGAGTGCTACCACTTGGGTTTACTAGTTAAATTACATATCTAGCACCCCTCTTTGACGGATCGCAAAAAGGTGTAGATTTAAAATGGTAGTTGATCAAAGGGAGAAAAAGCTAAGGTTTTCTCAAAATCTTAACCCTAGTTTTTCTTTCCTTCCATTTGTTCAAATTTCTATCACTTAAATAAGTTAGATCCATACATGAATCCATATAAAATATATAGATCAAGGGTTTTAGACCTCAAGATCACATATTCCATATTCCATTAAACTACTAAAAAAATGAAAATAAATATTATAAATTAGGGTTTATACCTTGTTTTAGGAGCAAATTTTCTTATCTTCCCAAAATAGGTGATGAATCTAGAATTCATAAAAGATCAAAGATCTTACTCTCTTCCTCTTCTCCTTCTCCACCGAATTTTCTCTCTGTCTAGGTTTCTTTTGATAGCTTTGGAATGTGAGATGAAAGAGAAAGGAATGGATTTTTGTGTTAGTAAAATATATTTAGATATATTATGTATATATATATATATATATATATATATATATATATATTATTCTCCCAATCTCTTTGCTCTCTCTCTCTTTCTCATGATGAAATTGTTGCTTGTACACTTGGTTAAAGGTTGTGGCTTATTAAACAAATGACACCTTGCATAGTTGGTGAGCTAACTTTGACAATTGAACTTTGGAAATGATTAAATTCATCCCCTCTTTCTCTCCTCTTCATACCCGGCCATGTGACCCTTTTCTTCCCCATTTTGTTTTCTTTTTAATGCTTTACTTAGCTTACTAAATGTCTAAAATGTCCCTTTTTAATTGGGCTAAAAGTTTGGGCTTTAATTAAATTCTTTTGGGGTTTTAAATCAATTTCTTGGGCCATGTAAATAAACATAGTCCAATACTTACAATTTTATTTTACCCTAAGTATTTATTTAGGGTTTCCATTACACCTATTTGTAATTCAAATTTTTACTTATGTATATTTAATTTCATAACCCAATTAGACTTGCTTTAATTAGGTTATAAAATTAATTAATTGAGATATATAAATTAAATCTCTTAGGGTTAGTATATATTTTTAATACTATTATTCTCCCATACCATAACCCTTAGATTATTCAATTTTCATACCTAATGTATAATTAGATTATGTAACCTTTTTTTTAATTTACTTTATAAAATAAATAAACACATATACTTAGTTACAGTACACATAGTTATTTAGCCTACTAATTACTCCACACATGTCACAAGATTTTCAATATCATTAATATTTAATTAATATATCTATTTACAAAGTGACTTGAAATTCTTGGTTATTACATTCTCCCCTCCTTATAAGAATTTTGTCCCCAGAATTTCACCTAAGGTTACTCAAAAAGATTCGGATAATTCTTCCTCATCTTTTCCTCGAGTTCCCACGTAGCTTCCTCAGCATTGTGGTTTCTCCAAAACACTTTGATGAATGTATAACTTTATTCCTTAATTTCTGCTCCTTCCTATCTAAAATTCTACAGGAATTTCTTCATATGATAAGTCCTTCTCGACTTGAATCGGCTCATAAGATATCACATGCTTGTAATCAGGCTTATATATGGCCGCAGCACTGACATATGAAACACATTGTGAATATGTTCCAGTTCAGGAGGTAGAGCTACCTCGTACGCCACTTCACCTATCTTTTTTAGTATCTCAAACGGTTCAATAAACCTTGGACTCATATTACCTTTTTTCCTAAATCTTATCTTTCCTTTCCAAAGAGATACTTTCAAAAACGCATAACTTCCCACTTCAAAGTCTTTTTTCTTGCGATGAAGATCTACATACTTCTTTTATCGATCTTGAGCTGCTATCAGTCGAGCTCTTATCACCTTGATGATCTCTACCGTCTGTTGCACCAATTCTAGCCCCAACAGTCTTCGTTCACCTACCTCGTCCCAACATAAGGGCGTTTTGCATTTCTTCCAATAGAGTGCTTCGTACGAAGGCATTCCAATGCTTGTGTGATAACTATTGTTATACGCAAATTCTACCAATGGAAAATGATCTCAACTTCCCTTGAAGTCCATCACACAAGCTCTGAGCATGTTTTCTAGTGTTTGAATTGTTCTCTCGCTTTGCCCATCGGTCTGTGGATGATACGCGGTACTTAACCTTAGCCTGACCTAGGACTGAAAAGCCTTGATGAAGTTGATGTTAAAGGAGCCAAGAAGATTATGGGATACAAAAGAAATCCTTGTCTGAAGGATATGAAGAAAAAGGAGTTTCCTGAAGAGTTTGAGTTCCTTGCAGAGATTGTAGGCAAATGTATACTATGCAAGGACATGCACATGACACTGTGATTGATCAATAGCTGATGATCATGTCTGCCATAGTTCTGAAGAAGCAAATCAATTTTGGAGCTATCTTTCTTGATCAAATGTCCAAATAGATGAACAAGGTGGAGAAGAAAAGGTTAACAGGAAAACCACTCACAAAGGTTTTTCGTGGAAGATTACTGAGCATCATTCTGAAGAAGAGGCTGAGGAACAAAATTAAGGATGATGAAGGTGAAGTCCTTAATAGCCATAAGATAATGACTACACAGCTGTTTGCAAACTGGAAGAAAAATCCAATAGAGAACAAAAAGCTGACACATGGCAGCACCAACAAAAGTACTTCAAGGAAGAGGAAGGCAATTGCCATGATAGAAGAAGAGTCTTCATCCTCTGAAGGTGCAATTATTCCAGAGCTCAAGTCTGTAAAGCCTGCAAAGAAGAAAGCCAAAGTGGTGCAGAGGTAAAAGTCAGGTTCCCGAAGAAGTTTATCTACTGAAGAAGAAAACGTAGAGTCAGAAGATGAGATGGGAACTGAGAGATCTAAGGATAAATCTTCAAGGAGCAAGTCTGGTGATGAAAAAGAATATGCAAGTCCTACGGCCAATTCACAGAGTAGCCTTTCTACTGATAAGGGAGAATCTGATCATGAAGCAGTTAGATCTCTTAGTGCTGAATTACCAAGCAGTCCATCTGATGGGGCAAAAGATGAAGGATCTAAAGAAGAAGTATCTGTCACTCCTGCTGTTGAATCTCGAGAAAGTCTGTCTGATGAATCAGAGACTTCAAAGACTGAAGATGAAAAAAGGTCTGAAACTCCTGAAGTTGAACCCCCAAGAAGAAGGAAGAGAAATAGACTGATTGCCAAAATGGTTTCAAAAAGGAGAGAATTATTTTCAAAGACAATTGAAATCAGTGATGATGAGGCTGAATCCAAGGGAGGAGATGCTAAGAGAAAAGGGAAGACAATATCAAAAAAAGCTAGCAGCAAAAGGCTCAAGACTGCAGAGGTGAAAGTGACCAGTGATTCTGCAAAGATAAGCTCTGCTGAAAATAATGATAAAGATGATGATCAAATGCATGAACAAACTGATGAGTCAGTTGAAGGAAGTCTACACCAGTCTGACTCTAGATCAGATCATAAAGAAATTGAAGGAGACTCTAGTCATGAGGATAACGTACAAGAAGATTTTCACATTCCTTGTCCTGATCATCGCAAGAGAAGAATAGTGGTGGAAGTTGATGAAGAACCACTAGATGTGCTTCCAGGAAAATGAGTTAATCTTGCAAATGAAAGGCTGAATGTGGTGAAGATGACCGCAGCATATCTGCTCAACAATCTCAAAGCTATGAAGCTGGATACTTTAACTCTGATATATGAGTCTGAAGTCAAGGACCATGCGACAAGGTGGTTTTATCCTCACATGCCATGGGTAAAGGCATCCCTCACCGGAGACAATGGATATCTCACATGGTGCTTCTCTCACCTTCCAAATCTAGAGCTCGTGGCACAGAACTTTCCAAGGGTGAAGAAGTTTGCAACTTTGCTGATCAAAGATCAATCTCACTTCAAGGTCTATAGACATGCTAAAAATCATTACATCCCCTACGATTGTCTAGCAGATTCAGATGGAAGAAGGATTCTGCTCAAGTCTACAATCGTAGAGTCATCTCAAGATTATCAAGTTGAATTTGAAAAGCTGTACTCTGCCCAAGCAGCATGGAACTCAACGATTTACCAGATTCTCACCACCTTTGAGAATCTATCCAAAAGTGAGAATCATAGAATTCACACTGATACTCAGCAGGAGGCTGATCAACTAGCTGCTCAGAAAGATGATGAACAACATAATGCCGGACCTACTCAAGAGCAAGAGTTTCAGAAGTCATCAGAAGAACTGGTTGAAGAAATCTATCTCATGGCTGCAAAAGTAAAGGACCTGTCAATAGGAAAAGACAATGAGTTGTCAACAAGACGTCAAGCCAGACTCTCAAACATATCCCTTAAGCTTCAACTAAGGGATCAAGTACTTCAGAAGGCTATGAGTGAGCAGAAGGAAGAAGCTCTACGAGTTCAGAAGGCAAATAAAGACCAAATCCTATTCCTTTCTGACAAGATTGACTATCTAAAATAGTCTCTCTCTCCCTCCAACTTGAGCTAAGCCAACAAGAACTCAAGATCGAGGTTGGTAACTCTACTCACCTGATAGAGCAGCTTATGTCAAACGTGGAGCTACTTTCACGAGTGATTAATGACAAAAAAGGGGGAGAAAAAGATACATCAAAAGAGAGACTCAAGAGAGAACTCAATAAAGAGACTAAAGTCTAAGCAGAAGAGCAGCAGAGAAGCAAAGAAGGCAAGAAGAGAAGCAGAGAAGCAGAATCATCATCTAAGGGGGAGCCAAAAGATGATGACGCCATAAACACAGAATCTGAGGGGGAGCCAAACAAAGAAAAAGAGCATGCAACTGAACCAAAGCCTGATCAGACAAAGAAGTGAAGCATCCATTTGAGGGGGAGCAGGTGAAGGAAGAAAAAGAAGAAAGAAAGATGAGCAGCAGCAGAAGCTGATTAACAGACATTTTGGAGACATACATGGAGCAAAAGAGGTAAATCTATATACTAGTTAGGTATGTACTGGATCCAGAATGTAGAGTGTCATAGCATATATAATTTCAAATTATCATCAATGACATTCATGATTATCTGCTTTAGAAATACAGCTGCTCACTGTATATAAGATTCATTCATCTGATGTATATGCGCTGATTGTTTTTGTCATAATCAAATAGGGGGAGATTGTTAGGAATATTCATGAGAATGATATTCCTATTTATATATGATTTGATTATGATATAAATGAATGAATATGCAAGTATGCTTGCATTGATGAAAGCTGTAAAGTCCATTGATAGATAATAGGAATATATATACAACGACTTAGACTGAAAAGGATCAAATATGTTAGTTTGATCCTACATAAGCAAAACAGCTTTGTAAAGTCCTTAAAAAGAAAAGATGTACAAGGACTATAAATATAGATAGATCAAGCTTGTTAGGTTGATCTTATACAATGTAATAGATAGGCTTGTCTGATCGTCGAGCATTGCACCAGCATCGTAGTCTGCCAGGAGAGACAAGGAAAACTCGAGAACTATCAAGGCAGAATCGTAATCTGCAAGGATAGTAGATATAGGAGTTCGTAGTCTGCCAGGAGAGATGAGTCAGGATCGTAGTGTGTCAGGAAGAACTTTCTCAGAGCTGTCGTCTGCTGAGGAAGTCATGTTCAGAATCGAGAGACAGCCTGTATATGAGCCAACCGAGCATATGGCAGAGCTAAATCAAGAATTATAGATCACACTTGTAGTAGTGGAGTCTATTGATCATATCAGAGGCAGAGATCGTAGTCGAGCCAGATCAGACGAGGACAGCAAGCATGAAGGTAGAAATTATAATCTGTCAAGATCTAATCTCAAAGTAGTAGTGTCTGCAGAAACAAGGCTAAATTGTAGTCTGCAGAACTAAGGCGTTCACAGAGGTTGCTCACAATGCCAAGGTAGAATCGTAGTGTCAACACGATTCTCAACAGACGAGCACTCCCATAGAATCCAAAGATGAAGCCTCTGGTTTGAGCTGCAAAGATACATTCCACTTAAAGGAAACTAGAGAGCACTCAAAGAATGGCAGGCAAGCTAACAGAAGATCTAAGCACCAACTCAATCAACATTCAGATTGAGTTGTGAAGCCATTCAAGATGAAGTCTTCCACAAGTCGATCAGAAGAAGACTTCAGATAAAGTGACTGACTAGAGAAAGTCAGCAAGTGCAGTAACTGTCAAGAGAACAGAAGAAAATGATCTTGGGATTAACCAGGATCGTAGTATTTGCCAAACGAGCAGGAACTAATGCAGTTTACATAGAGATACTTGCCAACTTATGAAGAACAGGACAGAAGTGATTACCATTATTGATAGGTGAACGGGAGATCACCAGGAGAAAGAGAGTTGGGTATGCCACAAATCTGATGTGTCTTACTATTTAAAAGGAGTAGAAAGACAAGTCAAGCTATCAGTTCCTGAGATCAGTCAAGGCAAGTAGAAGCATTGAAGCACTGCACAAGAGAAGAGAGAGGTGTTCTACATTGCATATCTAAAGAACACTCTTCAGAATCGTAGTGTTGTCTCAACCAGTCAAAGAAGCAACATTCAACAAGACACACTACGATCAAGGTCCAAGAACATCTGCATCAGAATCGTGGAGTCCAGGCATCTGAATGTTGAAGCACTGGCAACGTCTCAATATGAAAACTGACATCCGAACGTTGCTAATTGAGAGTATCGATGCAAAAGGACAACTCCTATAGATTCAAATCAGAGAATCAGAAAGGAGATATATAGACTACTACCAGCCTGACACGAAACAGTGACATCTCTGAGGCGGTAGGTGAAAAAGTAGACTGCTATGTCAGTAAAGTCAAAAAGGAGCTGTCACGTCACATCAGCAGTCTGCACCAAATAACTCGAGATCTGTGAAGCAATTCAAATAGCTTCCAACAGCTACTTTCCAATAGGAAGATCATGGAAGGTTATTTAATGGACAGAGCTTCAAGGATAAGAGTTGTTGCTGTGTTGTAGAATCATTGAGTTGTTGGAATACTATATTATTGACTCTACAAGTTCCACCAGAGCTGAACAGAACAAGTCTTCAGTGGCAGTGAGACTACGAAGGTGGAAGTGAAGCAGACTTGAAGAAGGATTGAACAGACTAAAGCTTCACTCAACAAGGATGAGAATGCCATTGAAGATGGCAGCCAAGCTGAGAGCTGAGAAAGCCTTGAAGATAGCTTTCAAGAAAGTGGCTAAGTATAATAAAGATCAGAAGAGCCACTCTATGGATCACCATAAAGAACCAGAAGCTGAAAAGGAAAAGATGCAGAACCATGTCTGCTTATCTATGAAGAAGGGTTCAAGGAATGCTAAGGATCAGAAGAAGGTGACCCACAATGAAAAGCCTTAGCAGTCCTATGTGGTGATGGTGCACAACTGACATCGGATGAAGATGGGCTGAACAGAGTGAAGATCAGCTGGACCAGAGAAGAAAAGGTCCAGACTCAAAGCAGAATACTGAGGACCAAGCCAAGCTGCTAAGTACAAAGATGATCAAGCTTAAAGACATCTTAGCAGCAAAGCACAAACAATAACAACAACTACAACAACGAGTAGCCAGGGCCTGAGGGGTCCTTGTCCAGAGGGACTAAATGAGTTCCAAGGCTGCGGGTCTTGAAGAGTTCTTAGTGAACTAGAGGAGTTCCAAGTCAGAGGACTTGAAGAGTTCTTAGTGAACTAAAGGAGTTCCAAGTTAGAGGACTTGAAGAGTTCTAAGTGAACTGAAGTTCCAGGGCTGCGGCCCTTGAAGGAATCTTAGTGATTCAGGGTGCTGCCCTTCCTTAGTGGATTTTCTGCGAGAGTACAGAAGAGTAGATTAGGAGCTTGTGTCTCTGAACCTCTTAAAACCCCTTGTGTCATTTACATTCTGTCATTTATTTTCTGTCATTACATTATGTACTTAACTGCTATAACTGCTATGCTTGTATTAACTACGTACAACTAAACTAACTCCAAGAACAATGTATCAATGTTTATCAATATATCAATGAAGGGGGACAATTAACCTATTCCGCTGTGCTTGAAATGATTCTTATGTTTGTCATATGCTAACATCTTAGCAATACAAAATAAAATGGAAAAGATTTTAAAAACGCAAAGGATCTATTCAACCCCCCCTTCTAGATCTATTGTGTGCCTACTGGAAACTAACAGCTTCATACTCAGCTGTGTTGTTGGTGTTGCCAAATTAAAGTTTGGTAGCCACAGGATACTGTTCTCCTGTACCAGAGATAAGGACTGCCCCAGCTCCGACACCTTCCATGTTTACCGCTCCATCAAAATATAGTTTCCATGGTTGGACTGTATTCTCTTATTGGAGTTGTTGAATGGTCATGATCCCATCATCCGGGAAATAAGTCTCCAAGGGCTCGAACCCTCCTGAAGGTGCTTCAGCTAATTGATCTGCAATGCCTTGACCCTTGATTGACTTCTGAGTCACACAGACAATGACGAACTATTGTAGGATCAACTACCATTTGGACAGTCGATAATTCAACATTGGCTTGTTGAATACGTACTTCAGGGGATCCATGCGGGATATGATGTAGGTCGTGTGCCTATGCAAATAATGTTGCAACCTCATGGCGGCTCATGCTAACGTATAGCATGTCTTCTCGATCAGGGTGTATTTTTGTGCACCGCTGCTGAATCTTTTGCTGATGTAGTAGATAACTCTCTCCCTGCTACTATCATCCTTCTGTCCTAGCATACAGCCCATTGCATTGGCATTGACAGACAGGTATATGAACAAGGGAACTCCATCCCTTAGAGGTACCAAGACTGGTGCTTTGATCAGCTGCTTTTTGATAGCAAGGAAGGCTTGTGGACAATCCTCATTCCATTTGGTGGAGGAATTCTTCCTTAATAGCTTAAATATGGGTTCACAGGTTGCTGTGAGCTGGGAAATGATTCGGCTTATGAAGTTGATTCTCCCCAGAAACCCACGTATCTCCTTCTCTATTTGAGGTACTGGCATCTCAGTGATGGCTTTGATCTTGGCTGGGTCTAGCTCGATGCCTCGATTACTCACCAAAAATCCTAACAGCTTGCCTGCTTTGACGCTAAAAGCACATTTGGCGAGATTCAGCTTGAGGTTGTACTTACGCAACCTATTAAACAGCTTCCTGAGATGGTCAATGTGATCATCCTCCCTCCGGGATTTGATGATGATGTCGTCCATATAGACCTCTATTTCCTTGTGCATCATGTCATGGAATAGGGCCATCATGGCTCACTGATATGTGGCTTCAGAATTAATGAGGTCGAAGGATAGTCGCCTATAGCAGAAGGTTCCCTAGGGAGTGATGAACGCTATTTTTTCCCGATCTTCTTCAGCAACCATGAGTTGATGGTAACCAATAAAGCAATCAATGAAGGAATACATGCCATACTATGCCGTATTATGGATCAGGATATGGATGAAAGGTACTGGAAAATTATCCTTGAGACAGGCTTTATTTAAATCCTAGTAATCCACGCAGACTCGTACCTTCCCTCCGGGTTTAGGCACATGAACTATATTTGACAGCCACTCCGGGTAGGTTGATACCATGATGATTCCGACTTTGAATTGTTTAACGACTTCTTCTTTGACTTTTAGACTCCATTCAAGTTTTAATCGCATGAGCTTTTGTTTGAATGGCTTGAATCCATCTTTGATGGGCATTCGATGGATGACGATGTCAGTAGACAGGCCAATCATGTTTTCATGTGACCATGCAAATACATCCTGAAACTATATTAGGAGTTCAATCAGGTCGGCTTTATATTCTTGGGTGAGGTCTATGCCTATCTGGATATCTTTAATGTTTTCGGAGGTTCCTATGTTGATATTGGTGGTTTGGTCGAGGTTTGGTTTGGGTTTGTCTTTAACCCATTCTTTGATCTCCTCGAGCACCTCACAGTCATCTTCCTCCTCTTGATCAATATCCATCAAGTTGAAGTTTAGTTCTACATCAAAGTTGTAGTCACTTTGACAGTTTGGCATCTCACCAGTAGAGACACATACATCCAATGCTTGAGTCCTGAAAACAAAAATGCTTTCATTTTAATATATACAACTGCTTAAATATACAAAGCATTTGGCAAAGCATGACAAAAGTTACTGCTATAGCTGTGCAATCAAAAGTAAGTAGTAAATGAAAGCATGTTTAAAGGGCAGATGTACTCTCTGTCCCTTTACTCTTTTCGATTGAGGCAAGGGACACTGCTCCAGTTATCCAAAGTTAGGTCCTCGTGAATAGGGAGGAACAAGGATTGGTGATCATCCGCTTTGTCTCGGATAATGACTAAAATATCCTTCGAAATAGGGCCAGGGCTTTTCTTTGAACTGCCCCTTTTTCCTTCTTGATGCGAGGAATTTGAATCTGACCCTCACCGTCGCTGTTTGGGATCTCATCATTCATACCCTCGTAATTTATAATAACCCGCATATTATCAAATGGGTGTCGTCCTTTGTACATGATATTTTCTTTTCCCTTTTTGCTATCCATCTCGGATCTGGGAGTTGTTCTCTCACTTGCTGGTATAATGGGGGGAAATAACATTGTCAATACCACAGCTGGGATTTTCCTCATAAGTTTCACCCATCCAACACCCGTAAGGTTTGGTAGTAATATGGTGGAAGCATAAGCCTTAGGATGCTTGTGTGGGTTCCGACGGCTTGACCTGGATGAATAACCTAATCTGGCTCTCACAGTCTAACTCGAGATTTGTACTGGACTCTTGATATCATGTTGATTCTTTCCTAACCCTTCTCCAGGTTGGAAACCCAAAGATACCATCTCTTGGCCTACTGTCATTACCTCGGTGGAGACTTTTGGTTTCAGGGCTGGTGCTCAGATAGGTAGATACTGTGTATCACTTACCTCCAAGGCTTGAAAACTTGCAGGTTCAATCCCTGCATCCAAGCTAATCACTGGCATATCTCCCTGTATGCAGACAAGGTATTCTGGTTTAGCATTGACAGTAATGAGGTTATCGTTGATAATGTATTTAAGCTATTGATGGAGGGTGGATGGCACTGCCCCTGCCATGTGGATCCATGGCCTGCTGAATAACAAGTTATATCCAGTGGCGATGTTGAGCACCTGAAAGGACACATAAAAAGTGTGTGGGCCAATCTCTAATGGAAGCTCTATTTCTCCCATAGCTTGTCGGCAAGATCTATCGAAAGCCCGAATGACCACATGACTGGTTTAGATCCGGTTCAGGTTGATCTTCATTCTTTCCAAGGTATCGTAAGGACAGATGTTGAGGTATGATCCTCCATCTATGAGCACACCCCCGATCACATAACCGGAAGACATCACAGCTATATATAGGGACTTACGATGGCCCGTCCCTTCTGCAGGGATATCATAGTCAGTGAAAGATATCACATTGCTGTTAAAAATGTGTTCTACCACGTGAAGGAATTTCTCAGCATCCACGGTATGTGGCAGATGTGCTTCTTCTAGTACATTCACTAGAATGTTGCGATGATTCACTGATGATAAGACCAAGTCTAGTATGGACATATGTTTGGGTGCATCTTTTAGACTTTGCACTATTTTAATGTCATTGTGTCCCATTTGGTTGAGGAACTCTTCAATTTTCTCATTGGCCACCTTTTCTTTTGCTTTGATGACTGGTTTGATCACCCACTAAGGCATGTATAATGGATTATCCTTTGGTATAATGGCAATGTTGTTTGAGGTGGAACCTTCGTCATTCCAGTAGTTCCATGGGACCCTCTTCAGACTGATAACTGGATACTGAGGTCTGAAGGGCAAGATTAAAGGCTCGGGTGCGGCCACCTTCACAGGATTTTATGTTTCTTTGACCCCTTTCCCAGGTAATACTAAGGGTGTGAGGGTTGGTTCATTATCACAAGAAATAATAGCTATTGTATCCTGATTCCATACAGTGGGAATAAAGAGAGTGTCTTCATCTGGGAGGCCATAATCCTGATTCCTTTTTATCGAGTCACCGCTTTTAATTATATTCTGAATCAAGTTACGAAGCGCCCAACAATCTTCAGTATCATGGCTGGGTGCATTGGAGTGGTATTAACATATTTGGTCAGGCTTGAATTTCTTGGATCGAGGGTTCAATGGAGGTAATAGATTTGCAACCATTCCCTCGTTGATTAACATCTGGAGGATTTCCTTCATTGGCTGGTTCAGGTTAGTGAAATTCCTTTGAAATAAGAATTTCCTACCAGTTTGGACACTTTCCTCTTCGGTCACCTTGTCGTCCCAGAGTTCAAGCTCATGAGACCGGTTATGATCCCTCCTAGGATTGATCTCCGGTGTCGGTGGACGATCGACGTCAGATGGGTTGGCCTGTTTCACCATCTGTCTGGTGATCTGATGCTGGTAGACGACCAGTTCTGCTAATTGTTCAATTTGTTCCTTGATAGACTTTATCTCTTGCTCTATTAGGAATCTCCTTTCTGAGACTTCCCAACTGTTTGGGCTGTTGCTGCTAGATGGAGTTGATTCTCCGATATATCGGAGGTATTTGGATCCTTCTCCATTTGTGGTGCTGATCATATTGACATTCTCCTCTTTATGTTGTGGGAGAGGATTGTCCTATACGTGTGGTTGTTCTGGTTTGGTCACCACAATCTCTCCATTGTCAATCAAGTCTTGGATTTTGTGCTTGAGAGACCAACAGTCTTAAGTGTCATGGCCCGGAGATCTGGAATGGTAAGCACACTTATTGTTTGGGTCAAAATTCTGTCCACTAGTATTGGTTGGTGGAAGGAGTTGTACAATCTTCTTCTGTGCCGTCAACAACTTTAGCACATTCTCGAGTGAATCCCCTAGAGAGGTGAGAGTTCTTTGACGCCTGACCTACATATTTTTTTGAAATGGAGGGTTTGAAGGCTGTGCTAAAGCTTGGAAAGGGGTATAATTCCTCTTTTGAATAGGCATACTATTTGATTCGCCTCTTTGATTCTGTCCTTGTAAGACTAAGGACACTTTTTCATCTCTCTTTTTGTGTACCCTCCGAAGATTACTCCCGTAATTTATGAACTGGATATGCTCAACAACAGCTTTGAGGGAGGTCAGGTCCTTTATCTTTCCAGACTTCAGCCCCATTTCTACCATCTCGTCGTGCTTGATCATTTCAGAGAATGGTTTTCCTATGCCTGCTAGGACCCTCTCATAATATGGAGATTCTTGTATGTCAATGAAGGTCATGACTATCTCAGACTCAGTCATGGCTGGGGTGACTTGTGCTGCAACCCACCTCCACTGTTGTGCATATTCGCTGAATGATTCAGTAATTTATTTTTTGATTTTGGTTATTTTGTATCTGTCTGGAGCCAGCTGAGATTGGAAGCTTTATTGACTGAGGAATGCATGAGCCAACTCTTCCCAACTGTGAATCTTAGAGTTGTCCAGACAGGCATACCAAACTCTGGACTCTCCGGTCAGACTCTTTTGGAATAACTACATTCGAAGTTTCTCGTCCTCTATATAGGATCCGAGTTCTCCAATGAATACCTTTAGGTGGGTATAAGGGTCTCCCAATCCATCGTATTTCTCAAAATCAGGAGTTCTAAATTTTTTGGGATAACGAGCCCCAGGGAATATATAGAGGTTAGAGTAATTAACACTGCCATATGCCCCAGTCTCTTTGATAGACCTGAGAGTTTCCCCCATCTACTGTATTTTCTTCAGAATGTCACCAGCTTCCTGCTCTTTGTTGAGGATGGTGATTTCAGGGGTTTTGTTAGTTGGGTCTTGGTTTTGTGGTCCAGGAATCTGAGTTTTGACTTTTTTGGTCTCTTGACCGCCACCACTACCACCAGGTGTTCCCGATTCTGTGTGAGCTTGGGCTTGCTTCCCTTTAAGGGCATTGCTTTGTTCTCTCAGAAATTGGCCAATTTAGCTATTTGATTCTTCAGTCCTTCAAACTCTTCCCTAGAGATAGGTGTAGATTCTGGCTGAGCATTAGAAGTCATGTCTGTGGATGGACTTAGTGCTTTCTTGGACTTAGATCTAGTGACAGGACCAATTTTTCACCTACAACAAAATATAGGCGTGTCAATTTCCTGATATAGGTAGGGATAGGATGCATGCCATGATGTATTTTTGTAGTTTTTAAATCTTATCCTGCAAAACAGAGGTCAGTTATTTTGATAACAGGATGACAGAAGGTATATGACAGGAAATGTAAATCTTTCATTATGATATTTACATTGTACTCCTTTACATTTGGAATTAAAAACTTGACATTGAATTGAAAGAGGAAGGCATGAAGAAGCTTCCCTTCGGATTTGGTTAATCAGAGGCCGACCTATCTTAGGCTACTCTCGTGGCTTTTTGGCATGAAGGTCCCCAGATCATCACAATCTACTAGAGGGAAAATTAATCTGATCTTTCAACAGGAGCGAATCTGGGTGATGCATTTTTATGAGCCCCCAGAGACTTAGTCGTCCCCAAAGTCATTATTTATCACCGACGGGTTTTGCCTCCCGAAGGAGGAATCACAACATACATTCACATACATCGCGTCTCACCAGTTATGCATATGATTACATTGGTGCGAAGAACTAATATGGGTGCGAAGCACTAAAAAAGCAGGAAAGCATTCATTCACATTCATTCAATGTAAAGACGCAGCATTCACACATTCATTCAATGTAAAGACGCAGCATTCACACATACGCAGTTTTGAAAGGGAAATTTTTGAAAAGATTTGAACGCGACCTAAGCCCTCTACTGATTCCCAGCAGAGTCGCCACCTGTCGACATCGGGAAAAAATCCGTGGGTCGGGTCACAACCTAGATCTTTCTCCCTTCCTAAGTTATCTCTACCCTCACTCCTTTTATTTGTGAAAAAGGTTTTGAAGGGTTTTTAGGAAAATGCCAACATATATCATGTCGACGATTGAACATTTTATAGAGTCGCCAGTTGGTAGATTTGAAATGGTTGTACCAACTCAACCAAGTTTTGTTTGAAAGAGGCCCAATTGCTGGACACTGTCAAAACTTGATCTTTGAAATCGAAGTTTTGAGTTCGGGGGCTTGGTTACGTGTGGGAAAGGTGTTAGGCACCCCACGACTCCCGTGTAAACACGGTACCACATCTTTTTAATATTTTCCTTAAAAAACTAAAGTGTGTGTGAATGCTGTTTAAAAATTGAGTTTATGTTTAATTGAAAGCATGTCTATGCATCGTTGAACCTATATACGAAGGGTTTGATTTGATTTGCAAAAGTCTTTGATTTGATTTGCAAAAGTGTTTGATTTGATTTGCAAAAGCTTCTTTTTTCGAAAAGATTGTTCAAATGATGTTTTGGAATAAGGTTTTCAAACCCTTACGCTAACATAGGAATTAAAGCATATCGATACTTCAGTTTTATCTTTTCACCCTTAAGGCTCAATTTGAATGGTGATTGTCGGGCTGCGAAGCATCCTCGACCACGATATATATACAAGTGTCGGTATCCACATGGGCATGATAGCCATTGGAGGGACTCTGACACGACAAACTATATTTTCACTATGTTGAGACCTTGTGTGACTGCCCCTAAATCCGGGTCCCTTTATTACATCGGATCCGGTGCAGTCACGATACTACTATCATCAAACTATTACATCTTTTATTCATTACTTAAAAAATATAACTTCGCTTTATTACAATTTAGAATATAAATTCTTTCCATATCCAAGATCTTGTGTAATGACCCCAAACTTTTATAAGTTACAATCTTGGTCATTTACCATTCCTGTCTTACATTATATTCGATGTTATAAAAATACGAAATAATTTAAACTTTTTCAATCTCCTTTGACTAAAATCTTTTTATTGATTTCATAACTTTAAATCAATTAAAATCCCTGAATCAACTATATGATATGATTCATTCTATTTGAGTTACTGTATAAACTTTTACATCTTAATACGAAGTCTTCTATGTATCACTATAGTATAACTTTACAACACGACAAGTGTTATACATCATAAGCAACTATTAAGTACCTTGTATAAAACTTAAACATTTTTCAAGATCGTATCATTAGATAACTACGTCGATATCCTTACGAAACTACAGAACTCTATCAATCAAGTGGCATAATACTTTAATCGTGAGTCCTTAACCTGCAAAAATGGTTATTTGCAAGAGTGAGCTCGACAGCTCAGCAATTCTAACAGTTTTCATACATCACATAGTATATAATAACATACTCAGTTCATGCATTCATAATCAATTAATATTTACTACGCATGTTACTTCTCACATAACAAGCATAGAGATTTACTTCACAAGCATATCATCAAAGATCAGCTTTCAATTTTCATACCTATCTCAATGTATTTCATATATATACATCAACATTCTCATAACATAATATAACTCAATTAACTGTTATAGAATTCATATATCAAATAGGAACTGAAAGACTTGCCTGGCTCGTAGATTACCAATTACCAAAAAAGACAGCTTAATATAATCTGCTTCAGCAATCCTACACACATATTACCATATGCATCAATTATTAGTCACCTAGCAGCGCTTATCAATTGTCTAAGCAAATTCTAATTTACACTTCGTAATTCTCTTCGATTTACTCATTTGACACTTACTATAAAATCATATATATAATTAACAATATTAGTTAATTATCACATAGCTAATCCTCAACGTTAGTTAACCACTTTAGGTTAACTCATTCCTCTTTAACTAATAAGTTAATAGTTATGCATAACAAAATTAATCACATCATGCATTAAATTATAATTAAACCAATTATAATTTAAAATAAACAATTACTTAAATTATAAATAATCAATTTCAATTTATACACTCATTAAATTAAAATTAAATAAATTATAATTTAACTTACACATTCACCTTAATTATAATTATTATAATCACATATTAAGTTATAATTACACAAATTATACTTCAAGTTAAACATTAACTTTGATCATAATTAATCAAACTATATTCATTATAATTTAACAAATTATAATTTAAATTAAACCTTTACTATAATTATAATTATCCAAATTATAATTACACATTATTTTATTAATATAACTCATTACTATTATCTAACATTTTAAGGCATGTTAAAATGCCATTAAATTATTACATAAACTTAGCTTTTCAAAACAAAGGTCCCCTTTCTTTCTTTCTTTTTTCTTTTTTTTTTCCTGCATACCCCCCGCCGGGGCGGGGGTTCAAGGCTTAACATGCCTTGCCGGGGAGGGCTTCAAATATTTTCCCAGCATACCCTCCGCCGGGGCGGGGGTTCTTGGCCTTACAAGTCCCGTCGGGGCGGGCCCCCTCCTAAGGGTTCGAATTTTTCTCCACTTTGGTTATGACTGTATTTCATAGATGTTCAACATAGTATTTTTGGATCATCAATATAGCTTACACATTTAATGACATTTCTTATAAAGTCTCATGCTCATAAATATATCATTCTAGGTTTCATGCTCACATGCTTTGTGAAGATTCATTTTAACCTAGATCACATACCAAGACGTATAAATAACATATTCTCTTTCCAAAATCCATCCTTAAAACTTTGGATCCAACATGATCCCACATATACAAACTCCTACAATCAAGCATGCATTTTTCTACTTAGAATCATATATACTAACTTATCTTACAAAAACTTAAGTTAGGTTATGAACTTACTTCTTGAATGCTTTCTCCCTCTTAGCTAGGAACCTCAAGTAGCTCTCCACCTTTGCTTCTCCTTCTTGAACTCCACCAAAATGCAAGCACTTCTCTAGTTTTCTTCTTTTCTCTCTAACTCTCTCTATACTACTAACACTTATGAAATTTCAAGTAAATGAAGTAATGAACTAGGAGGGGTTCCATTTATAGGCAAGGCTCATGTATAAAATACATGTACTAGTACTTGATATAATACTTGTATTTGTACACACAGCTAGTTAATAACCATTGGTCAAAGTTTAGTTGGTGAAAAGCTTCACCTACTCTCCACCAACTATGTCCTTCATCATGATGAGCTCACATGGGTAACTTGTAAGCATTTCGGGCAACAAAAATCAACACTTAGGTCTAATAGGGCAACTAATTTTCGGTCATTAGGGGGGGTACTATCTAAATGTTGCACTTTCATTATCCCATTGGTACATTATGCTAGCTTATCTGTTACCTTTACACATGTATATATATCTATACCTATATATATACACCCACATATATATATAAGTACACTTATCTAATGAATTAACAAACTTCTAACACCAATATATAATATCATGTATCTCATGTACATTGGTTTAATTCAATTAATATTTTAATTGGAGTAGATATAAAATAGTTGGGTATTCTCATACCATAATTTTCCATAAAATTATTATCTCAATTACACCCAAATATTATAATGATAATTAATATCAATTATTTATTAACTTGCCATTATAGTTAAACCTCTATTTGATTTAACTTTACCACCCATACCACATAAGGCACAATTATGTAAGCTTAGTATATAATAGACCTCAAGCTTACAATACTATAATCTTATAATTAATATTATTCTTATTATCACATTTTGTAATATGTTCATAATGTAATACCATTACATCATATGCTCTCATAACTTATATACTAGCACATTCATTTACTAATTAATGGCCTCTAATCATGACCACTCTATTGCCTTCCTATGGGCAATAACCAAGGGGTAAAGGATGGAGTTGGTAGGTAATACTATTAGGACCACTCCCCCACCATTATTGAAATCATTTCCATAGCTATCATCACCATCCTAGAGTTTGGGCAATTAAAGAAATAGCCTACACCATTGGCCTATTCATGTGTTATAAGAAATGGACAATGATTTTGGGACAAGCTACAAACTCAACATTAGTACATTTGCATGCTAGCATACTTATGTTTATTTCATTTGGACAATATAAGTCATACTTCAATACTTAATATTACTATCATATGATATGTTAGGGTCACACATACCCAACCCTACACATATGTACACCCAATCATATAATCCATATTCATTTAACAATACCAATTATATTTTAATTGAGTAGTGTCACCCCACATTACTATAAGCTTTATTATTTCACTTATACTTAATCATTGAGATAATTATTATCAACAATTATTTATTTTGTATAATTTATTATTCCATACATACACCTTAATATATCCATTCATCACATCTTGTCACATAAATATTATTTATGTAACTTATATCATTCCTTCAATCTTACTATATATAGTTCTTATATAATGTAGTTACTTTGAAGTGTTACACTTCATATTATATAGATGTAGTTATAACATATGATCATTTCCCATAGGAATTAATTTACATAATAATACTAATTAATTCCTTTAATTATTCATTCATTAATTTATTTAATGAATGCTTATTCCACCACTTTACCACACTAGGCAAACCTCACAAGCTTACTCTATTAAGCTTATTATCACTTCCACCACACTTTAATATTCCTTTAATATAAGGTTTGTGTGACACATGCATTCTAATGTCAAGCTACCTTAAATAATTATACACTTATAATATGTATAACCTTTATGCTTAGAATAATTAATATTTACCCTATTAATTAAATTATAAAATCTACGATAAAATAATAACTTAAGTTATTTAATACATTAAAATAACTTAATTTTTTTTATTAATTAACTCTCTTGAAAATACATTAGAAATTATGTATTTTGCCATAACATGACATAAAATATTTTTATCATTGTTTTTCTCCCTATATAGGCATTAATTATAATAAAATGACTTACTCATTTTCTCAAGATATTATTTTAATATAATATCTAAGTATTATTAAAATAGTTACATGTATGACACATGTACACCTTTTATATAGAAAATAGACTATAAGTTTATTTCCTATTAATATATTACATATAGCACATATGTTTTAATATATTTACCCTCCTTTATATTACCTCATACAAAGTCATACAAGGTATAACCTTCTCCCTTTTATTAAAATAAATCAATATTAGAAATTATTTTAATATCCTTTATTAGAAATATATAATATTCATTTCTTTTTTCTTTTCTATAAATTGTCTCCAAAACTAATTTCTTTATTCTATACATTTAACCATATCTCAATATTAGTTAATTCTCTAATAAATATTTATTTAAAGATACATTGGTTTAACAACGTATTTTATTAACGTCGTTCGCACATTCATATAATATCATGCCAAATAATATATATAAAGGCACTTACTATAATCACATATTCCACGCATGTGTTAACTCACTATTTACTTAAGTGATCTTAAATCCCTTGCTATATCACCATAGTAATTAAGGCTTTAATATTCAAATTATATTATTTCATAATATAACTTTCAATTTAAATTAACCAATATTTATACTTATTAGTTAATTCCCTTAACTAACTCATGCTTTACTATCCCAATCCATCCGTGGATAGCTTAAGTACTAATTAATTCATATATTACAATCATACTAATCACTAGTATATATACTCAAGAAAATGGTGATTATTTATCAAAGATATTTAATGTCACCAACTTACTATGATAAAATAATTCTATAAATTATTTAATGTTGATAGATAAATCTTATCTATCTTCTTACTAATTCATCTCTACAAATATATAATAATGATATATATTTATTAAACACAAAATCACTTATTACATAGCTCATATTACCCTATGTAATACAATACTACATACCTCGTATTACGTATATATATTCTTATTCGAACCCATCTCATGCTTTAAGAATTTATTTATTAAATTCTTATTATTAATAAATCTTGAAAATTCGTGTTCTTATTTCCCTTCCCCCTTAAAAGGATTTCGTCCTCGGAATCACTGAAACCTTCCATTCTTGGTGCTATTCCGAATATTACATATTCTCTTAAATAATTTTATCCAATTCTTTCTTTGGAAGTTTTATTATTATAACCTTCTCAATCGCATTCTACCATTTTCTCCTTTCTAAGGAATATCTACTTACTGCATTCATCCTTCAGAAGAATAAGAACCTTCCACGATCTTTCAATAATCGGGAAGTAGTATGAATAACTCAGATTCCAAATTATGCTGAGGGGTCACAAGACCGTGAACTTTTCTCCACGTTTACAAATGTCTCAACACGAGTCTCCGCAGTGTAAACCAGCGTGTTTATCAATCACAAAGACTGAAAAACCCTCCACGCGTACTCTAGGTGGCTGGCCTATTGTACCACTACGTTGAGCCACAACGTAGTGTTTTGTAAAGACTATATGCGTTACGTTCGGAACCATTGTCCCCGAAAATATGTCCCCTTTATAGGTTTGTTCACCTCAGCTTTTCAACATCTAAATCCATACCAGAGCAATCTGGTTTGGCATAAATACACAAGAATGCTTGAATTCTATAATTACTTTTCAACAGTCGCCTAGCCGAATCAAATAGCTTAGACTCTTATCAACAATTCGGACATCAATCGAAATAATTTAGTCACCTTTTCATAATTCGAAAGAAAACCAAAAATCATTTTATGACATCAAAATGCCGCACCAACTTAGTAGTACGTTGAAGATTCCTTCATTTTGTGACTTTGCCATATTACATCATACCATAGTGGGCTGACGATCTTACGATCACTTCCGACACTAGGTTCAATTGCATTGATAACTCCATCGTTTACCATCCTACACCATATCAAATGATGCACATGGTCAAAATACATTTTAAAAAATTTTCAAATCATTTTTGTCTTAGTCGAAACAAATAGCTTAGACATACGAATAACGGTGTTATTTTTAAAACTCATTGGTTCAGTCACTTGACCCAATGTTTTCTCAAGAAAACAGAAGTGTAAACACTAGCACAAAGTCAATAAATTTTGAAAATCTAGCATAGCTAGAAGATTTAGAAAAATCCAAATTTCTCCATCAACTACAATCTCTTACTCCATTGCTTCATCATTCTATCAATCTTTTATACCATCAATGCTTACTATATCAAAACTCTTAATACTAGATATATAGTATATCTATTCCTAGTATAGTTCATCAACTTACCACACCATGAAAGTTCAGGAACTTACCACAATAATATGATTTTAGAAACTTGTCCTAGCAATACGTAGTCCAAGAACCAATCAGGGACTGTCCATACGCTTAGGGGCTCAAAAATTCATATGATTATGAGTCACAAACTTGTCATAGGCATGAGTCTTAAGAACTCGCACCTAATCTTAATATTATCTAATTTAATCTTAGAAATCTCTATCTATCAAAATAAACATGAGAAAAGAATCACCTTTTTGCCATATGTATAATGATAGCGCGACATGAACATTCCAATGATTATCAATGTGATGCACTTAGCGTAAGCTCAAAACCTCTGTCCATACAAAAGTTTGTACAACTAAGCCATCACATGAGTCCTCAATGAAAATCCAACACTTGACTTTATCTTACCCTTAACTTGCTCCTTGCTCATTACAAACTTTTTATGTTTCATCACATACAACTCCTCATGAGTTCTTTTTGTACTATTTTATAGTACATTCTCTCATAGCACCAAGCTATAACCACTTAGTCGTTACAGACTATTTATCATTTCATACTTCAATCTGATCACGTCGTGATCATCAGTTTATCTTAGGGTTCTTTCCCTATTATCAACCAAACTCTATTCGAGTTCATTCTTATTATCTTTGTCATATTCATCTTATAGACATCGTCTTAACATTTTCATTACCGGAGTTAGGAAACTCCTGATTCTCATTCTCTAGATACTTCAAGATTCTTCTTTGAATCTTTACGTATATATTCTAATCTTTATCTTTCCCTCTCTCACCTAAGGTTTATAACCTACAACTTTGATACCAACCTGTGACGCCCCCAAATCCGGGTCCCTTTATTACCTCTGATCCGGTGCAGTCACGATACTACTATCGTTAAATTATTACATCTTTTATTCATAACTTAAAGAATATAACTTCGCTTTATTATAATTTAGAATATAAGTTCTTTCCATATCCAAGATCTTGTGTAATGACCCCAAACTTTTATAAGTTACAATCTTGGTCATTTACCATTCATGTCTTACATTATATTCGATGTTATAAAAATACGGAATAATTTAAACTTTTTCAATCTCCTTTGAATAAAATCTTTGTATTGATTTCATAACTTTAAATCAATTATAATCCCTGAATCAAGTATATGATATGATTCATTCTATTTGAGTTACTAGTATAAACTTTTACATCTTAATACGAAGTCTTCTATGTATCACATAGTACAACTTTACAACACGATAAGTGTTATACATCATAAGCAACTATCAAGTACCTTGTATAAAACTTAAACATTTTTCAAGATCGTATCATTAGATAACTACGTTAATCTCCTTACAAAACTACGGAACTCTATCAATCAAGTGGCATAATACTTTAATCGTGAGTCCTTAACCTGTAAAAATGGTTATTTGCAAGAGTGAGCTCGACAGCTCAGCAATTCTAACAGTTTTCATGCATCACATAGCATATAATAACATACTCAGTTCATGCATTCATAATCAATTAATATTTACTACGCATATTACTTCTCACATAACAGGCATAGAGATTTACTTCACAAGCATATCATCAAAGATCAGCTTTCAATTTTCATACCTATCTCATATGCATTTCATATATATACATCAACATTCTCATAACATAATTTAACTCAATTAACAGTTATAGAATTCATATATCAAATAGGAACTGAAAGACTTGCCTGGCTCGTAGATTACCAATTACCAAAAAAAGACAGCTTAATATAATCTGCTTCATCAATCCTACACACGTAATACCATACGCATCAATTATTAGCCACCTAGCAGCGCTTATCAAACGTCTAAGCAAATTCTAATTTACACTTCGTAATTCTCTTCGATTTACTCAATTGACACTTACTGTAAAATTATATATATAATTAACAATATCAGTTAATTATTACATAGCTAATCCTCAACGTTAGTTAACCACTTTAGGTTAATTCATTCATCTTTAACTAATAAGTTAATAGTTATTCATAACAAAATTAATCACATCATGCATTAAATTATAATTAAACCAATTATAATTTAAATTAAACAATTACTTAGATTATAAATAATCAATTTCAATTTATACACTAATTAAATTATAATTAAATAAATTATAATTTAACTTACACATTCACCTTAATTATAATTATTATAATCACATATTAAGTTATAATTACACAAATTATACTTCAAGTTAAACATTAACTTTGATCATAATTAATCAAACTATATTCATTATAATTTAATAAATTATAATTTAAATTAAACCTTTACTATAATTATAAGTATTCAAATTATAATTACACATTATTTAATTAATATAACTCATTACTATTATCTAAAATTTTAAGGCATGTTAAAATGTCATTAAATTATTATATAAACTTAGTTTTTCAAAACAAAAGTCCCCTTTCTTTCTTCATTTTTTTTTCTTTTTTTTTTCCTGCATACCCCCCGTCGGGGCGGGGGTTCAAGGCTTAACATGCCCGCCGGGGTGGGCTTCAAACATTTTCCCTGCATACCCCCCGCCGGGGCGGTGGTTCTTGGCCTTACAAGTCCCGTCGGGGCGGGGCCCCTCCAGGGGTTCGAATTTTTCTCCACTTTGGTTATGACCGTATTTCATAGATGCTTAACATAGTATTTTTGGATCATCAACATAGATTACACATTTAATGACATTTCTTATCAAGTCTTTTGCTCATAAATATATCATTCTAGGTTTCATGCTCACATGCTTTACTAAGATTCATTTTAACCTAGATCACATACCAAGACATATAAATAACATATTCTCTTTCCAAAATCCATCCTTATAAATTTGGATCCAACATGATCCCACATATACAAACTCCTACAATCAAGCATGCATTTTTCTACTTAGAATCATATATACTAACTTATCTTACAAAAACTTAAGTTAGGTTATAAACTTACTTCTTGAATGCTTTCTCCCTCTTAGCTGGAAACCTCAAGTAGCTCTCCACCTTTGCTTCTCCTTCTTGAACTCCACCAAAATGCAAAGCACTTCTCTAGTTTTTTTCTTTTCTCTCTAACTCTCTCTATACTACTAACACTTATGAAATTTCAAGTAAATGAAGTAATGAACTAGGAGGGGTTCCATTTATAGGCAAGGTTCATGTATAAAATACATGTACTAGTACTTGGTATAATACTTGTATTTGTACACCCAACTAGTTAATAACCATTGGTCAAAGTTTAGTTGGTGAAAAGCTTCACCAACACTCCACCAACTATGTCCTTCTTCATGATGAGCTCACATGGGTAACTTGTAAGCATTTGGGCAACAAAAATCAGCACTTAGGTCCAATAGGGCAACAATTTTCAGTCATGGTGGGGGGGGGGGTACTATCTAAATGTTGCACTTTCATTATCCCATTGGTACATTATGCTAGCTTATTTGTTACCTTTACACATGTACCTATATCTATACCTATATATATACACCCACATACATATAAGTACACTTATCTAATGAATTAACAAACTTCTAACACCAATACATAATATCATGTATCTCATGTACATTGGTTTAATTCAATTAATATTTTAATTGGACTAGATATAAAATAGTTGGGTATTCTCATACTATAATTTTTCATAAAATTATTATCTCAATTACACACAAATATTATAATGATAATTAATATCAATTATTTATTAACTTGCCATTATAGTTAAACGTCTAATTGATTTAACTTTACCACCCATACCACACAAGGCACAATTATGTAAGCTTAGTATATAATAGACCTCAAGCTTACAATACTATAATCTTATAATTAATATTATTCTTATTATCACATTTTATAATATGTTCATAATGTAATACCATTACATCATATGCTCTCATAACTTATATACTAGCACATTCATATACTAATTAATGGCCTCTAATCATGACCACTCTATTACCCTCCTATGGGCAATAACCAAGGGGCAAAGGATGGAGTTGGTAGGTAATACTATTAGGACCACTCCCCCCACCATTATTGAAACCATTTCCATAGCTATCATCACCATCCTAGAGTTTGGGCAATTAAAGAAATAGCCTACACCATTGGCCTATTCATGTGTTATAAGAAATGGACAATGATTTTGGGACAAGCTACAAACTCAACATTAGTACATTTGCATGCTAGCATACTTATGTTTATTTCATTTGGACAATATAAGTCATACTTCAATACTTAATATTACTACCATATGATATGTTAGGGTCACACATACCCAACCCTACACATATGTACACCCAATCATATAATCCATATTCATTTAACAATACCAATTATATTTTAATTGAGTAGTGCCACCCCACATTACTATAAGCTTTATTATTTCGCTTATACTTAGTCATTGAGATAATATTATCAACAATTATTTATTTAGTGTAATATATTATTCCATACATACACCTTAATGTATCCATTCATCACATCTTGTCACATAAACGTTATTTATGTAACTTATACCATTCCTTCAATCTTACTATATATAGTTCTTATATAATGTAGTTACTTTGAAGTTGTACACTTCATATCATATAGATGTAGTTATAATATATGATCATTTCCCATAGGAACTAATTTACATAATAATACTAATTAATTTTTTTAATTATTAATTTAGTTAATGAATGCTTATTCCACCACTTTGCCACACTAGGCATATCTCACAAGCTTACTCTATTAAGCTTATTATCACTTCCACCACACTTTAATATTCCTTTAATATAAGGTTTTTATGACACATGCATTCTAATGTCAAGCTACCTTAAATAATTATACATTTATAATATGTATAACCTTTATGCTTAGAATAATTAATATTTACCCTATTAATTAAATTATAAAATCTACGATAAAATAATAATTTAAGTTATTTAATACATTAGAATAACTTAACTTTCTTTTATTAATTAACTCTCTTGAAAATACATTAGAAATTATGTATTTTGCCATAACATGACATGAAAATGTTTTTATCATGTTTTTCTCCCAATATAGGCATTAATTATAATAAAATGACTTACTCATTTTCTCAAGATATTATTTTAATATAATATCTAAGTATTATTCAAAATAGTTACATGTATAACACATGTACTCCTTTTATATAAAAAATAGATCATAAGTTTATTTCCTATTTTACATATAGCAAATATGTTTTAATATATTTACCCTCCTTTATATTACCTCATACAAAGTCATACAAGGTATAACCTTCTCCCTTTTATTAAAATAAATCAATATTAGAAATTATTTTAATATCCTTTATTAGAAATATATAATATTCATTTCTTTTTCCTTTCTATAAATTATCTCCAAAATAATTTCTTTAATCTATACATTTAACCATATCTCAATATTAATTAATTCTCTAATAAATATTATTTAAAGATATATTGGTTTAACAACGTATTTTATTAACGTCGTTCGCACATTCATATAATATCATGCCAAAGAATATATATAAAGGCACTTACTATAATCACATATTCTACGCATGTGTTAACTCACTATTTACTTAAGTGATCTTAAATCCCTTGCTATATCACCATAGTTAATTAAGGCTTTAATATTCAAATTATATTATTCCTTAATATATCTTTCAATCTAAATTAACCAATATTTATACTTATTAGTTAAGTCCTCTTAACTAACTCATGCTTCACTATCCCAATTCATCCGTGGATAGCTTAAGTACTAATTAATTTCTATATTACAATCATACTAATCACTAGTATATATACTCAAGAAAATGGTGATTATTCATCAAAGATATTTAATGTCACCAATTTACTATGATAAAATAATTCTATAAATTATTTAATGTTGATAGATAAATCTTATCCATCTTCTTACTAATTCATCTCTACAAATATATAATAATGATATATATTTATTAAACACAAAATCACTTATTTCATAGCTCATATTACCCTATGTAATACAATACTACATACCTCGCATTACGTATATATATTCTTATTCGAACCCATCTCATGCTTTAAGAATTTTATTTATTAAATTCTTATTATTAATAAATCTTGAAAATTCGGGTTCTTACACCTTGAATTCGGATAACTGTTTTAAGGTCTTTTGTATGTACATTTTTATAGAAAAACTGGTAGGGTACATCTGTAAAGTGGAGTTTGTCCATCGTGGGAATCAGATTCTGATCTATTTGATCATGAATCCCACGATTCCTAAGCTCACATAGGGAGGCCAATAAACCTGTACAACTCAAATTTGTACAGAAATATATCCAAACGCTATAATGGCCAAGGATCCATCAGTAAATCCTAGCTAGTGCTAATCCAAAGCGTCTCGTTCCCACTAGATAGCGATCTAAGGGCCGCGAGGTTGCTTTTATAACTGAAACTAAAAAAATGTTAGATTTAAATAAATCTCAGTCATTCTAGCTTCCCGGTTCCGTCTGTACTAATTTTGAACCTGTTTGAAAGCTAGAGTTGGCGAGATTTAAATAAATCTAGTTCGCTCGCAGATAAGTCAGTGTCGATTCATATAAAATGAATATTTAAAGTAACAATTGAATAAAAACGAGTAAATCAATATATATACAATTATATATATGAAAGCTGTAAAGGGCGATGGGTTTTCACACCGGTGCCCTGACTGGAATTGAAATATATATATATTATTTATAAAAGCTGTATAAAAGCCACGGAATGATCTAGGCTGGACAGAATTGAAATATATATATAGAAAAAAATAAAAAGGGCGATGGGTTTTCACGCATGTGCCCGGACTGAAATATAAATATATTCAAAAACGTAGTCAACCAGGACTGGGAAGATAATCCAGTATGGTGAATGGTGCAAAAATAGTAAAAAGGCCACAGAATAATCCAGGCCAAACTGAAATGTAAATATACAGAAAAGTAGGCAACCAAGACTGGGAAGATAACCCAATGTGGTGAAGGCTGCTTATATATGCATATTTATATATAAAAGCAGTAAAAAGGCCACAGAATGATCTAGGCAGAACTGAAATATATATATATATATATATATATATATATATATATATATGGAGATAGAAAAGTAGTCAACCAAGACTAGGAAGATAACCCAGTGTGGTGAAGGCTGCTTATATATGCATATTTATATATAAAAGCAGTAAACTACCGCAGATTTGACATCCGAGATTGACAGAATTGAAAAGTTAGTATATATTAAGTTAAATATATACAAAAAAAGCCAAACCCAGACTGGGAAGATAACCCAGTCCGACGAAGTTGCGAATAACGAAGATGCAAGTATATGCAAGTTGCTAGAAGTGACGGATCGTTAATCCGAGTTGTAGAAATGGCAGAAAATACGTTTATGTACAAAAATATACCAAAAATTGACAAAAACGACCACAGAACTGAGTTCCGGGCATATTTAGAAAACAAAACTTGATGTGCAAGTGTAAAATAGTGTAAAGTAGTAGTATTGACTTGCTGATCGTAAATATACTCCCAATGGACTGCTACACGGGCATTTTGCCAAATTGTAGGCTTTAAACATCCAAATTTATCGGTTATTTTCTGATATGTGGTAGCATGTGGGTATATCTACGTGTTAGAGTGAAAAAATTTGGGTTTGGAAGACAAAAAATTGGATAGAAAACCAAACAGGCAGAGGTTTGAAGCGTTTCAGAATTTGTTTTTTGAAATAAAAGGGTGGTGGCCTCTTATTTATAGGCCAAAAAGCCTCCACTCTACCTACTGCTACCGCAGGTAGAGGTGAGGCTCCACGTGGTGGGGCCCACGTGGTCGGTCGCGTCGTCTCGAAGTACGTGCACTCCTAGCAACGCGAGGTCCGATTCAAAACTTTATAAGTTTTGATCAAAGCGTCCGTTTAAGGCGTGCTATACCTTTTCGGAAAGCCCTGGCCAAGAGTGTCACAATGACATGGGATAAAACATTTTTCGAGTCTAAGAAGACGGGTTCATAACCAGGTCTTCGATTCCCCGTAGTTTATCCGTTGAGCTGTCTTGTGATGTTTGTACTCGGGATCATTCTTATGGTTCGTTCTGACCTTGGTGACATCAATTCAGCTTGAGTTTGACCGAATTGGCTTAGAGTTGGTAAAATGACCATTTTACCCCTTCCGGGGTTGCCTTCAGTGTCGGCATAGCCTTCGGTTGACTTCTTGGGGCTATTTTCAAGACTTGGATTCCATTTGAGTCTGTTTTCCTCAGGGTTGTCTCTGAGGCTGACTTGGTCACTCTAGGTTTTCCTTTGGAGGGGTTATTGATGAGTAGGTGTCATACCTACGAATTAGATATTGTTTGAGTTTACTTATTGTTATCTTTAAGTGTTTTTAGGATCTATTTATTTGTTTTTGAGTTTATTTCTTGTAGGTGGAGTTGGAAGGGAAAATATGTCATTTTGGAAGAGAAAAGAATTAAAAAGAAGTCAAAAATAGGCGTAATGGCAGTTTTGTAATTACTTGGTCCTGGTCAAGAGCCTAGGCGCTTGGATTTGCCTTTGGACAAGCGCCTAGGCGCTCATGCTCGATTTTGGATGCTAATTTATGCGGCTAAGTATAATGGAGGCCAATCAGACTGGATATTAGGGTTTTTAAAAAGTAAGGGACTAGAGGGAGATACAACGGAAGAAGGATTTGAAGGAGATCACAAAGGAGAGTTACAAAAGGTTGAGGATCAAGTTAGATACTTGGAGCGGCTTAATAGTTTCTTCTATCCCTTTCCTCTATCTTTAATTTTGTAATCTTTGGGATGTTTGGATTCGTAATTTGGATGATGTTTTTCTCTATCATTATGAACTAACTTTTTATTAAGATCGCAACGGAACTTAGTATGTAATTTGAATTTGATGCTCCTTATTTGATTTAAGTTAATTACTCTTGAATCGTTTATCATATCTTGTGTTCATTGATTAATTGTCTGATCAACAATTATCGAGATAATTTATACGAAATTGGAAAATGGAGTATGAGTTAGATCTAGATATGATATCATCTGTTCATATAAATTGAAAAAGGTTAATATAGTTTAGCATATAGGATAGGAATATATCTATATGTCTTTTGCAACCATTAAAGAATCTGTACTTGAAAATCCCAATTATCTTAATTCACATAGGAATATAGTGGATTAATTATTTAGGGTGTTCCTTGTAAATCTGTTGCTTAACTGCTGGATGTATAAGGATTCGTTTACGTGTCTTCGAAAGAAGTACTTGAATATTATAAAGAATTCTTGGTTAGCAATTCATAGTGATTGAATAATTAAATGAGTGTATTGGTTTAAATGAAATACTAAGGGAAGTTGTGATCTTAACCTATTCCATCTGCATTCATTCTTGTGACGATATACTTTAGTTGTTAATTAGAATTCTCAAAATCATAATCATTATTCGTAGTTTAATTTAAGATTAATTGAATTGAAATTGATATTTGGTAATATTAATCTATTTCCTCGTGGGAACGATATCCTTGCTTGCTAGATGTTATAAATGAACACGTATACTTGCGCGTTTAATTGCTGTTAATAAAATAGGCAACAAGTTTTTGGCGCCGTTGCCGGGGAGATTAGTTTAATATTTCATTTTTATTAATATTGATAAAGTTGATCTTAATTTAGACTTTTATTTTTATTCTCTTCTAAGGTTATCTTCTCTCGTGCATGCAAACGCGATCGAAACTGCGGAGCTTGAACCATACGAAGACGATATCGACAAAAGGTTCAGACAGTTGCATAAGTGGGTTAAAGAAACGTGAGAGGCACTTGAGAAGAAAGATACAATGGCAGAAGAGCAACAAAAATCCCTTCAGGATTATGCTATGCCAAAAATGGATGGGATCAGGTCAAGCATTCAACGACCGGCAATTAATGCTGCAACTTTTGAGATTAAGCCGGGAACCATCTAAATGATTCAAAATCTGGTACAGTTTGGGGGCTTGTCGAATGATGATTCGAATGAGCACTTGGTGAGTTTTCTAGAGGTTTGTGACACATTCAAATACAACCAAGTCTCAGACGACGCAGTTAGACTTCGTTTGTTTCCGTTCACTCTCCGAGACAAAGCAAGAGGATGGCTACATTCACTGCCACCTGGATCCATTACCACGTGGGATGATCTGGCACAGAAGTTCCTAGCAAAGTTTTTTCCTCCTGCCAAAACAGCAAAGTTGAGGAATGAGATAACCAATTTCACTCAATTTGATTCAGAGTCATTATATGACGTCTGGGAGAGATTTAAAGAGTATATGAGAAAATGTCCACACCATGGATTGCCCGATTAGCTACTAGTACAATCATTCTATAATGGGCTCATGGGTGGTATACGGGCTAGTGTTGACGCGGCATCTGGAGGAGCCTTCATGACAAAAAAATTTAATGAAGCGTACAGTTTGCTAGAGGTGATGTCAGCTAACACCTACCAATGGCCAACTGCTAGAATGACACAACCAAAAGTTGCTGGGATAATAGAGGTAGATGCAGTTACAGCATTGTCAGCCCAAATTGTAGCTCTAACACAGAAAATTGAACAGATGGGGAATCCGAATAGGCAAACTGTGGCCATGGTATGTGAATTGTGCGCGGGGAACCATTCAAGTGATCAATGTGCAATAAGTCCTGAATCAGTGCAGTTTGTGTCTAATTATAATCGACAACAAGGTAATAATGCAAATAGTTATAACCCAGGATGGAGAAACCACCCAAATCTATCTTGGAGCAATAATTAGTCACAAGCTCAAGCTCCAAGACAGTCACATCCACCTGGATTTCAGCCTCAACACCCACAACCTCAACAACATCAGCAACCTCAACAACCTGACAAGTTATCTCAAATGGAGGAATTACTTGCAAGAATGGCAACTCAGTTTGAAGCAACAACAAAGAACCAATCAGCAGCAATAAGGAATCTTGAAAATCAGATTGGGCAGATAGCAAGTGCTTTAAACAACCGACCTCAAGGTTCGCTACCAAGTGATACTGAGAAGAATCCGAGGAAGGATGGGAATGAACAATGTAAAGCAGTTACACTCAGAAGTGGGAAGGAGTTGGCTACAGACTCTGATGAGCATAAGAAAAAGAGTAATGAGAAGGTAGATGGAAAAGAATCTGAAAATTCAGAAAGTAAGTCTGAGGGAAAAGTGGTGGAAAAGCAGAAAGAAGAAAAGCAGATGCCAGTTACACCACCTTTACCATTTCCACAGAGATTTCAGAAACAGAAGTTAGACAGACAATTTTCAAAGTTTCTAGAAGTGTTTAAAAAGCTACAGATTAATATTCCATTCGCAGATGCTCTAGAATAAATGCCTAGCTATGTAAAATTCATGAAGGATATTCTATCGAGGAAGAGAAAGCTAGGAGAGTTCGAGATAGTAGCATTGACGGAGGAATGCAGTGCTATTCTACAGAGGAAGCTACCACCGAAGTTGAAGGATCCGGGTAGCTTCACCATTCCGTGCACAATAGGAACTCAGTTTTTCAGTAGATGTCTGTGTGATTTGGGAGCAAGCATCAACCTTATGCCATTATCAGTCTATCAACAGCTTGGGTTGAAGGAAGCTACACCAACGAATGTTACTTTGCAGCTTACTGATAGATCTCTCACCTACCCCAAGGGAATAGTGGAAGACGTACTAGTAAAGGTAGATAAATTTATATTCCTTGTGGACTTCATAGTTCTTGACTTTGAGGAGGATAGCAATATACCAATTATTCTTGGGCGCCCGTTTTTAGCTACGGGTAGAACATTGATTGATGTGCAAAATGGAGAGTTAACGATGAGGGTCCAAGACGAAGAGGTGACTTTTAATGTATTCAAAGCTATGAAGTTCCCAAAGGAAGAAGAAGAATGCTTTAGGGTTGATCTGATTGAGGGAGCAATTAGGGAAACAAGTATCGAATCAGTAAATGAAGACCCTCTAGAAGCGGCATTGGTAAGTGAGAACATGTCTGATGACTCAACTGTATTAGAATTGGCTCAAATGTTAGATTCAACTCCGAAGTTCACACGATGTATGCAAAAATTTGAACCTTTGGATTATTGGGGAAAGCCAGTTGAAAAGGTGAAATCATCCTTAGAAGAACCGCCCACCTTAGAACTTAAGCCATTGCCTAACCATCTACGGTATGCCTACCTCGGTTCTTCTTCTACTCTACCAGTCATAATTTATGCTTCACTTAATGAGGTTCAAGAGGAAAAGTTGTTAAGGGTACTTAGGCAGTATAAGACAGCTCTAGGGTGGACTCTTGCGGATATCAAGGGGATAAGCCCATCAATTTGCATGCATAAGATTTTGTTAGAAGATGAAGTGAAACCGACAATTGAACAACAACGAAGACTCAATCCCATCATGAAGGAAGTTGTCAAAAAGGAAATTATTAAATGGTTGGATGCGGGAATTGTTTACCCTATCTCAGATAGCTCATGGGTAAGTCCGGTTCAATGTGTGCCAAAGAAAGGGGGAATGACAGTAGTTGCAAATGAACATAATGAATTAATCCCGACTCGAACAGTTACGGGTTGGCGGGTGTGTATGGATTACAGAAAGTTGAACAAGGCCACTCGTAAGGACCATTTTCCTCTACCATTCATAGATCAGATGTTGGACAGGCTTGCAGGGCATGAATATTATTGCCTCTTGGATGGATACTCAGGTTATAACCAGATTTCCATTGCACCCGAGGATCAGGAGAAGACGACATTCACATGCCCATATGGTACTTTCGCTTTTCGCAGAATGTCTTTTGGGTTATGTAATGCGCCGGCGACATTTCAACGGTGTATGATGGCTATTTTCTCCGATATGGTCGAACAAAATTTCGAGGTATTTATGGATGATTTTTTAGTTTTTGGGGATTCGTTCGATTATTGTTTGGAAAATCTCACTCTTGTGCTTAAACGGTGTATGGAAACGAGTTTGGTTTTAAATTGGGAGAAATGTCATTTTATGGTGTAAGAGGGGGTAATCTTGGGTCATCGAGTGTCATCAAATGGAATTGAGGTTGATAGAGCGAAGATCGAAACTATAGAGAACCTCCCGCCACCAGTTTCAGTAAAGGGAATTCGAAGTTTTTTGGGACACGCTGGTTTCTGTAGAAGATTTATAAAAGACTTCTCCAAAATCACGAAACCACTTTGTAGTCTTTTGGAGAAGGATGTCCCATTCAACTTTGATCAAGCATGCTTGGAAGCTTTTGATGTGTTGAAGAAGAAACTAGTTACCGCACTTGTAATCATAGCGCCAGATTGGAGTATCCCGTTCGAGTTAATGTGTGATGCTAGTGACTTTGCGATTGGCGCAGTCCTTGGCCAACGAAAGGATAACATTTTTCATGCTATATACTATTCTAGTAAGACATTAACGGATGCCCAACTGAATTATACTACTACCGAGAAGGAGCTATTAGCAGTTGTCTATGCATTTGATAAATTTCGCTCATATTTGATTGGGACAAAGGTGATTGTGTTTACAGACCATTCAGCAATTAAGTACTTGATAGCAAAGAAGGATGCGAAGCCGAGATTGATTCGATGGGTATTATTTCTACAAGAGTTTGACTTGGAGATCCGGGACCGAAAAGGAATAGAAAATCAGGTTGCTGATCATTTATCACGGTTAGAGAATAAAAAACAAAAAAAAAAATGACACAACAGTGATCAACGAATTTTTTCCGGATGAACAACTGTTTGCGGTAAGGATGGATACACCATGGTATGCAGATTATGTAAATTTCATTGTGAGTAAGGTGTTTCTGCCAGATTTGACGAGTCAACAGAAGAAGAAATTTCTTCATGATGTGAAGCAATATCTTTGGGACGAGCCATTCCTATTTAAACAATGTGCAGATCAAATAATAAGAAGGTGCATTCCGGAAGTCGAAATGGAAAACATTTTACACCAATGTCATGCATCGGAATATGGTGGACATTTCGGGGGAGAAAGAACTGCAGCCAAAGTACTTCAATGTGGATTCTATTGGCCGACGCTCTTTAAGGATGCTCATGTGTTCGTGTTGAAATGTGACAGATGCCAAAGAGTTGGCAATATATCGAAGAGACACGAGATGCCACTCAATACGATCCTAGAGGTTGAATTATTTGATGTTTGGGGCATCGACTTCATGGGACCTTTCCCCTCGTCTTTCAGCAACTCCTATATACTTCTAGCGGTGGATTACGTTTCGAAGTGGGTTGAAGCTATCGCATCACCCACCAATGATGCCAAAGTTGTGGTTAAGTTTATTCGTAAGAACATCTTCTCTAGATTCGGCACTCCTCGTGCGACAATTAGTGATGAAGGCACACACTTCTGCAACAAGCAGTTTTCAGCTACTCTTGCTAAATATGGAATCACTCACAAGATAGCAACTGCTTACCATCCGCAGACGAGTGGTCAAGCCAAAGTTTCTAACCGAGAAGTGAAACGAATTCTCGAGAAGGTAGTGAACCCGAGTAGGAAGGATTGGGCAAGTAAGTTGGATGATGCTCTGTGGGCATACCGTACAGCTTACAAGACACCAATAGGGATGTCACCATACAGGTTGGTTTTTGGGAAAGCATGCCATCTTCCGGTAGAATTAGAACACAGTGCTTATTGGGCTATCCGAAAGTTGAACTTTGATATATCCGCTGCGGGAGAAAAACGCCTTCTAGAATTGAATCAAATGGATGAATTCAGACTCCACTTGTACGAGAATGCTAAACTGTATAAGGAAAAAGTTAAGAGGTGGCATGATGAGAAAATTATAGCAAGGAAGTTTGAACCGGGGCAAACAATGTTGTTATACAACTCTAGACTAAAACTCTTTCCAGGAAAGTTGAAATCACGTTGGTCAGGTCCATTCAGTATTACTAAGGTATTCCCTCATGGAGCTGTGGAAGTTGAGGAGTCAGATTCAAAACGAATGTTCAAAGTCAACGGTCAGAGGTTGAAACATTACTATGGGGGTCACATCAATCGTGAGAAAACATCTATCAGTCTTGCTGATTAGAACAGAGAAGAAAGTCAGGCTGAAGACTATAAACCAAGCGCTAACTGGGAGGCAACCCAAGATTTTATTTTATTTTTTATTTTTTTTGTTATTTTTTTGTTATTTGCTTTATTGTTAGTTTATTTAGTGGTGAAACTTTTATAGCTTAGGATTTTATAGAACTAATATCAGTAGTTACGCCCCTTATGTTCTCTAACACGGTCTTCATTTGATTTCAGGATAAGAAATAAAATTTCATAATTTACGGGTTCGACTAATGGCCACTACGACTACCCATTCGAGGGTCTCGCTCCCCGGAGAGCGAGCGGCTGCCCAGCTCGCCGGTGAGCTGGCGAGGGTTGCAAGGGGGCAACGCCCCCTGGAAGCCAAGCACTTATGAGTTCAAATGCAGAATGTCCATTTGTCAAATTCTCAGATTTCTAATTATTTTCCTCCATTTTTAGTGTTATTGAATTGCTTAGTAGTATAGACCATTTAGGTATTTAGTATTTATGTCATCTTAGTCTAGTATGCAAATGGTGGCAATTACTCATTGATAGTGGTTGACTTGATTGCAGGTCCTAGAAGGACAGAAGTGGAAAACAAAAATCGCCAAGTCTAGTCCAAGCGCCTAGGCTCTCAGGTTAAGCCTCCAGCAAGCGCCTAGGCGCCACCAACCAGTAACTCCCCAATGACCCAAGCGCCTAAGCTCTCCAAACAAAGCCAAACCAAGCGCCTAGGCGCTGACCACAACTCCAATTCGCTGCCACCAAGGGCCTAGGCGCTCCAACATGCACAATTCCAAGCGCCTAGGCGCTACCTGCATATAACAAAAAAAAAAATTTGTAAGCCCTATTCGGGCAACACACTTCAACCACATCTCTCTCTCTCTCCTAGTTCATTTGAAGTTCTTTCTTTCCTACTCCTATCAGCCGAATTTAGCCTATCTAAGTTCTCCAAATCACAGCCACCAACTTAAGCAAACCTCTCTTTCTCCGAATCAAGGCCATAAACATCAAACCTTTAATCCACACCACACCAAAAATTCGCTCCTACCCATAGCAACAAACGACCAATTTCGTGACTTTCTTCAAGGGAGTCTTCTCATCTAATTGACATGGACCTTCAAGTTTAGTCCTAATTTCAAGTAAGTTGTGCATAAATTAATTATAAAATACTTGGAATTGCTTGGAATAAGGCTGATTACTTGGTATTTGAAGAAATTTAATTTCCTTTGCTTGAATTCCCCATTGAGTTGGTGTGGCTAAATTGTGTTTAGGTGTCAATAAATTGTTATTTTTGTGCATTCGAACCATAGGGTGCTTGGTAATTGACAGATTTAGTGAACACTAAGTTGGGGGAAGGCTTGTAAAAGGTTATTTTGTATAGTGCATGCCAAGTGTTCGATACATTGCCACAAAGAGTTTTTTTGTTTTTCTCAATTTAGCCACTGAACTTAAGTTGTTGGGCTCGGATTTGACACACTAGCTATATGGCTCCCAAAAGGCACAGGGGGGAAAGTTCAGGTTCGTCTGGCAAGTTTGATAAGAAGAGATTTGTAAGCGTTCAGGCTGCTGATAGATATCAAAAAAAGGCATTAGGCAAATCTATAATTCCAGAACGTGGTTTACTACCTGATGACCACGATGGGGAAGTTGCCCAAATGATTCGACACCGAAAGTGGAGTAACTTTACTTCTCAGCCTGGACCAGCAGCGATAAAAATTGTTAAGGAGTTCTATTCAAATGTTAAAGAGGCCAACGGCAGTTTAGTGATGGTTCGTGGAAAATCAGTTAATGTTGGTCGAAAGGCAATCAACGCTTATTATGGATTGAAGAAGATTCGTGATAGTGATTATCGTATGTATATGAAGCGAGAATTGGATTACAGTGAAGTGATTGAAGCCCTTTGTGTACCAGGAACTGAATGGAAACTAACAGATCAACAAGAAGCAGTTCACTTTCCATCTTCGAAGTTGAGCCGATATAGAAAAGAGTGGCATGCATTCATCTGCGCTAAGTTAATTCCATGCAGGCATATAAGTGATGTTATTAATCAGCGGGACTGCCTTGTTGTTTTGCATTGCTAAGGGAAAATATGTGGATGTTAGGGAAGTCATCCATGAATCGATTATGCGAGGGCTTGACGGAGGCACTTCAGGTGGGTTGCCTCACCCATCTCTGATTACAGAATTGTGCCGACAAGCTGGAGTTCAGTGGGATGATGAAGAAGCATTACAGGCACCTTTAGCCCCAATTAACCACTCTGTGATGACACTTTACAAGATATGGGATGGGACTGAGTCACACCCACGGGGAATGGGATTTAGTATCGTTCCCCCAGTACATGTTGAGCAGCCTGTTGAGCAGCCTCCTGAGGCCCCAAGTTCAATGCCACCACCTGATTGGGTTGAGAATATACGGAGAGACCTACAACATCATACGAGACGGATTGACTTGGTGGCAACCCAGATACACCAAGGTTTTGACCGTATGGATCGGCAGCAGTCTTGTCTTGCCCAACGCCAAGCAGAAATTTATTCTCATTGTACCACGTCGTTGGCAGATATGTTTCACCGAATGAATCCAGCCGGGACTCCGTACCAGTTCACACTCCCTCCACCTCTGTCAGTGTATCCACCTCCAGACTTACCTCCTCCTAATGCCGAAGATGAAGATGCCGGAGAGGAGTAAGCTTTGATCAGGGAAGTCCTCAGTTCTTAATTTAATTACACTTACACAATGAGGACACTGTGTCATTTAAGTTTGGGGGTGGCATTATGTTTTGTAGTTAATAGTTTGTGTATATAGAGTAGGAGCATGTTGCTTAGTTTACTCATGTTAGTAGTACTTATGCATGTTTCATTAGAGTTAAGTTGCATGTGTCGCATCTAGTTGCATGAATCAAGCAGGGTATGATGTACTTATCTAATTTTGGCCAATGATAAGACTGAAGTGATAGTTTGAGACTCAAATAGGATTGAATACTAATGTGGAGTAATGACTTAAATTGTGAAGTCAATTATGCCTGTCTGAAACTCATAATTAGCAAGAAAAGCACATAACTGACTGTTTGGTCAATTTAATTCAAATCGTTACATAATCTATTTCTGGTAAGAAAATTTGGGATAATATTTGATGAATTCAGTGAAACATTCATGAAGGCGGAAGTTAAGCAAGAAACTAAGTTTGGGGGAATCTTAGGGTGAATCATAAAAATAAAAAAAAATCAGAAAAGAGAAAAAAAAAATTCAGAAAAACAGGAATAAATAATCAAACTTGACTGGTTTAGTTTCGTGGTCATTGCTACTTGGGTTATTAGATCCGTAGGGGTGTCTTAACACCTAGTGCCCTAAAGCCAACTGGTTTTGGAGTCACTGGTCGAAAGCTCGATACATGGGTAGTTTTGAGAGCCTAAGGAAACTAGACATTGCACAAGTCGAGTTAAAAAGCGAGATGGAGCGTAAAACGCACTCGTACAATAATAAATTATGTGTAGGATAACCCTTGGTGATACCCCTGTGCTTAGTAATTGCTTACTTTAGTCGGATTGGTTGTGTTAACTTGTTGAGTTTAATAAAAACTGGAGTTTCTTTCTAAGAAGTTGCGTATGTGAGTGATTTGAGCTGTGATTGATTAAAATAGTTGGTTTACACACACACACATAACATGAATGATGACAAACATAATTTGACTAAGTGATTTGAGTTGGAAACTTTATGTTGGGTGGATGTTCTAGATTGAGTATTATGTGTTATTTTTGAGGCCTGATATTGGATGCTATGTTATTTGGTTGTTTGATTCGTAGGCATATAGTTAGGTTGCATTTGCATCATTGCATTGCTTGAGGACAAACAATGGGTTAAGTTTGGGGGTATTTGATGAGTAGGTGTCATACCTACGAATTAGATATTGTTTGAGTTTACTTATTGTTATCTTTAAGTGTTTTTAGGATCTATTTATTTATTTTTGTGTTTATTTCTTGTAGGTGGAGTTGGAAGGGCAAATATGTCATTTAGGAAGAGAAAAGAATTAAAAAGAAGTCAAAAATAGGCGTAATGGCAGTTTTGTAATTACTTGGTCCTGGTCAAGAGCCTAGGCGCTTGGATTTGCCCTTGGACAAGCGCCTAGGCGCTCATGCTCGATTTTGGATGCTAATTTATGCGGCTGAGTATAATGGAGGCCAATCAGACTGGATATTAGGGTTTTTAAAAAGTAAGGGACAGAGGGAGATACAACGGAAGAAGGATTTGAAGGAGATCACAAAGGAGAGTTACAAAAGGTTGAAGATCAAGTTAGAGATTTGGAGCGGCTTAATAGTTTCTTCTATCCCTTTCCTCTATCTTTAATTTTGTAATCTTTGGGATGTTTGGATTCGTAATTTGGATGATGTTTTTCTCTATCATTATGAACTAACTTTTTATTAAGATCGCAACGGAACTTAGTATGTAATTTGAATTTGATGCTCCTTATTTGATTTAAGTTAATTACTCTTGAATCGTTTATCATATCTTGTGTTCATTGATTAATTGTCTGATCAACAATTACCGGGATAATTTATACGAAATTGGAAAATGGAGTATGAGTTAGATCTAGATATGATATCATCTGTTCATATAAACTGAAAAAGGTTAATATATTTAGCATATAGGATAGGAATATATCTATATGTCTTTTGCAACCATTAAAGAATCTGTACTTGAAAATCCCAATTATCTTAATTCACATAGGAATATAGTGGATTAATTATTTAGGGTGTTCCTTGTAAATCTGTTGCGTAACTGCTGGATGTATAAGGATTCGTTTACGTGTCTTCGGAAGAAGTACTTGAATATTATAAAGAATTCTTGGTTAGCGATTCATAGTGATTGAATAATTAAATGAGTGTATTGGTTTAAATGAAATACTAAGGGAAGTTGTGATCTTAACCTATTCCATCTGCATTCATTCTTGTGACGATATACTTTAGTTGTTAATTAGAATTCTCAAAATTATAATCATTATTCGTAGTTTAATTTAAGATTAATTGAATTGAAATTGATATTTGGTAATATTAATCTATTTCCTCGTGGGAACGATATCCTTGATTGCTAGATGTTATAAACGAACACGTATACTTGTGTGTTTAATTGCTGTTAATAAAATAGGCAACAGTTATGATGCTTCAGGATTGGTTCTGAAGTTGACCTTACTTCCAAGGTTGAGACTGGGGCTGGCCTGCACTTTCCGAGTTGAGACCGGGGCTGATCTGTACCTCCCGGGTTGAGATCGGGACTGACCTATGCCTCCTGGGTTAAGACCTGGGCTGACCTGTGCCTTTCGGGTTGAGACCGGAGCTGATCTGTACCTCCCAGGTTGAGACCGGGGCTGACCTGTACCTCACGGGTTGAGATCGGGACTGACCTGTACTTCTCGGGTTGAGATCGGGGCTGACCTGTACCTCCCGGGTTGAGACCGGGGCTGATCTGTACTTCCCGGGTTGAGACCGGGGCTGACCTGTACCTCCCGAGTTGAGACTAGGGTTGACCTGTATCTCCCGGGTTGATACCGAGGTTGGCCTGTACCTCCCGGGTTCAGACCGGGGCTGACCTGTATCTCCCGGGTTAAGATCGGGGCTGACTTGTACCTCCCGGGTTGAGACTAGGGCTGACCTGTACCTCCCGGGTTGAGACCGGGGCTGACCTATACCTCCTGAGTTAAGACCGTGCTGACTTGTACCTCCCAGGTTGAGACCAGGGCTGACCTGTACCTCCTGGGTTGAGACCGGGGTTGACCTGTACCTCCCGGGTTGAGATCGGGGCTGACCTGTACCTCCATGGGTTGAGGCAGGGGCTGACCTGTACCTCTCGGGTTGAGACTGGAGCTGACCTGTACCTCCCGGGTTGAGGACTGGGGCTGAATTGATGACCCGGTATTGAGACCGGGGTTGAGTTGATGTCCCGGTATTGAGATCGGGGTTGATTTGATGGCCCGATATTAAAATCGGGGTTAATTTAATGGCTCAGTATTGAGACCGGAGTTGATTTGATGGCCTCGATATTGAGTCTGAGGTTGATTTGATTGCCCGGTATTTAGACCTGGGTTGAATTGATGACCCGATATTGAGACCGGGGTTGAGTTGATGGCCCGGTATTGAGATCGGGGTTGATTTGATGGCTCAGTATTGAGACTGGGGTTGAGTTGATGGCCCGGTATTGAGATCGGGGTTAATTTGATGACCCGGTATTGAGACCGGGGTTGAGTTGATGACCCGGTATTGAGACCGAGGTTGATTTGATTGCCCGGTATTGAGACTGAGGTTGAGTTGAGGACCCGGTATTGAGACCGGGGTTGAGTTGACGACCCGATATTGAGACCGGGGTTGAGTTGATGACCCGATATTGAGACCGAGGTTGATTTGATGGCCCGGTATTGAGACCGGGGTTGATTTGATGAGATAGCCTTGCCCTCCTACAATGTTAGTAATAGGGAACGAAAATTTTGAGTGTCTACATATGTTATTTTCTTTTAATTATCGTAAGAGATATTATTTTCTTTCATACTCCATATTATGTAAGTGATATTATTTGATTTCATATTCTTAAATTTAAACTTACTATGGTGAGTATTGCTTCTATAATTCTTGAAATGATTAGAATTTCCTTGAGGTTTGCACTTCATCTAATATCATTTCACTGGAATATTGGTATGAACTTTTTTTATTAAAATTATAATCTTTTCATGTCAGGATACTATTCATTCAGGGTACTATTCATACCGGAGTACTATTCACGACGAAATTAGTTTCTTTTTCTGTCCAAATTATCGTTGATATATGAATCTTATTCTTGAATTTGAATCCACGTTTTACTCATTATGTTGACAATTTGGACATACTAGAATTCTATATAAATTGAATTATAAATCTCTAATATTTATCCTTAATCTCACTTATATTCATTCTTTATATCATTGTTATCATCCTCATACTTGAATTGTGGTGAAGAGTTATCTTTGGCTCGTAGTGCAAAGATAAAATGTTGATTGGTATTATTATGACCAGGAACTGTGTTTTGGTATACTCATGACCTTTAATGTTATAGATAAAGGCTTGTGATGAAAGTTCTCTTTGGCCCGTAGTGCAAAGATAAATTGTTGATTGGTGATACAAATGAATATCTTTGGCCCGTAGTGCAAAGATGAACTTTTGATTGGTGTTACAGGGATAAAATATTGATGGTCTACTTGACCCTCCTATTGGATTGCTTGTTCCGCTGCAGTTGTTGTTCTAAAACTCGTTGTCTACTATATTTTATCTGATTTATTATTGTTGCTGGCTAAAGATAATTTATTCTCCATTATCTTAGTCATAATATTATTTACTGGGCTAGTTGAGCTCACCCTTTTTCTTTTGTTCCATTGTTCTTCTCTGGAAATGAGAATGTCGCTGGGACTAGTCGGAGAGTGGAGTAATAATCCGAGATAGTAGTCCTCACTATTCTGTAAAATAGTCTGTCAATAATTGTAGTGAGGACTTAATTTGAGTGTAGATATTTTCATATTATATACGACACAATATTTGTATTGAAACTCACAGTTTATGTGTGGTTGTATTTTGCACCACAGATTAATATTTGTAAATAGGAAGATTTGTATTTGGATTTTGTAGTATGCATTTGGCGACTCAAAATGGGTTGTGTGGACCTATTTTGGAGGCGTCACAGAGGGAGTGAAACATTTGACAGTATAAAATTGTGTCCAAACAAATAAAAATTTTAACATGCAAAATGATGTGTTTTGGGGTAAAAAAAGAGGCCGAAACGTGCTTATTGGGTTTGTGTTACTTTTGGTTAACAACTTACTAGTCATTGCAAAAAATTGTACAAAATATGTAACGAAAAAAAATTGTTGACTGACCCATATTAGGCAACGAAATATAGCAACAAAAAAATATTCGTTGCCCACGATGAGGAGAATCACATTGGCAATAAAAAAGTAAATAAGAGGGGACTTTTTTTTTTCGCTAACGAATTAGCAACACAATTTTTCAAAGACCTATGAATTTCGTTACGAAAAATGAAAGCATTTCACAAACTGCAACGAATGACAAATTGTGTTGCTAAACAAACATATTTGGCAACGACTTTATAAGTCGTTGCCTGAAAAATCGTTGTCGAATGTCCATTTTTGTGTAGTGATATGTAATATTGTTCTTTAGAGTTCACTATCTCTATAGTGACTTCTCCTCTTTTAATGATTCCTCTAATCAAATGAAAGTGTTGCAACACATGTTTGGATCTAAGATGAGACTTATGAACTATTCTAGTTTTGTAGTGAACTTTTCATCCAAAACATCAACTTGCAGCTTTATTTGTCTTTGTCACTAAACAAGCAAATCTTTGCTGTTTGGAACCTTTTCAATTCACCGCACCACCTTCAAGGTAACACTTTACCCTATAGTGGATTTATTGTTGTTTAGTTCGTCTGAAAAACATGAGTCTGTTTAGTCCTCTAGTTTTAATTCAGACCCACCATGAATCGTGATCACATCTTTAGTGCCGGTTAAGTACTTTAAGATATTTTTCACTGTCTTACAATGATCTTCTCCAGCATATGACCGATCAACATCAGGTCTCGTATATTTCATTGCATACATGACAGTAACTCATGCGATCTCTCTTTTCTCTTTTATTGAGGATAATTTAGAGAGATACACTCCATGACTCATCTACATGAGACATCTCTTGGAGTTTGTCATGCTAAACGCCTTTGGCATCGAATGGATATACTTTCCTAGGGTCAAGCCGAACATCCTTTTAAATCTATTAATATAGATCTTTATTCCCAAAATATAGAATGTTCTACCCAAATCATTCATGGAGGAATGTTTAGACAACTTTATCTTAATGATTGTAACACTGGTATGTCATTCCTTATCTGTAGTATATCATCATATAATATTAGGAATGTCACAATGCTCCCACTAATCCTTTTGTACACACTAGGTTCATTCTCGTTTTTGATAAAATCAAACTCCTTTGATTGTCCCATTAAAACAAATGTTCCATCTTTGAGAAGCTTGCTTCAGTCCATAAATGGATTGTTGTAACTCATATACTTGATTTGCTTCAACTATTGAAACAAATCCATTTGGCTGTATCATTCATACATTCTCCTCTAATAATTTATATTTGAGGAAGGGCGTCTCTACGTCCATTTGCCAAATTTAGTAATAATAAGCTGCAATCGCAAGTAAAATTCAAATGGACTTGAGCATTACTACCAGTAATAAGGTTTTATCATAGTCAACTCCTTGAATTTATTTGAAAACCTTTTTCAGACCAGTCTGGCCTTATAGGTCTCCACCTTGCCATTTGTTCCAAAGATCCATTTTGAATTTTGTGGTCATCTGCTATTTTTCTGAGTGTCTACAAATCTTAGCTTCATCGTATATAACTGGATCATCATCATCTATGATGCGTACCTCATCATCATCATCTATGATGAATCTATACCTTTTAGGTATCTTTAGTATTTTTCCAGATTTACGACTCGGTTGTGGTACAATAGGTCTATCTTCAGGTTCCTCTTTTGACTTCTAGTGCTTTGTGATTCTTGAACTCCTTCAAGATCTATTATCCTCTTGGTAGCCCCTTCAATGATAAACTCCTTTATCTAAGAAGGTAAGTGTGTTTCGCAACAAACACCTTTTGCTCAGTAGGATTATAGAACATCTATACCCTAAACTTACTTTAGGATGTCCTACAAATATGTACTTGTTAAATCTTGTCCCAATCTTATTCTTTTGAAATCTTTTCACATAAGCTGGACAACCCTTTATCTTAACATACTTAAGATTAGGAATCCTCCCTGTCCATAACTCTTATGGAGTCTTGGGGTCGGATTTTGAGGTTACCTTTTCGTAAATATGCAACCATTTCTAGGGCATTTCCCCATAAGGATACTGGAATGTCGATAAAATCATTATGGACCGCACCATATCCAAAAAGGTATGATGTTTCCTTTTAGATGCATTAATCAATTATTGTGTATCAGGAAGCGTCTATTGTGAGAAAACCATTTAATATGATCTAGAAACTTATTGCATAAGTATTTCTTCCTCGATTCGATCGAAGAGTCCTAATAATTTGCAAATTAGTTTCACTACTGAATTCTTTGAACCATTCAAATAATTCAGACTTGTATTTCAGCAAATACAATATTCAACTCTTTGAATGATTATCTCCTTTTCTTATACTAGCTTGTTCAATATGCAAAAATATTTTTCATGTAAGTCAAGTATACAACGTCCATTAATTGAGAGAATTTTAGGACATATTCCCAGAAGATTTTCACCTCTTCCTCCAGACAGAGAAATTGAATTCGTGATAGATTTAGTACCTAGGACTGAACCAATTTTGAAATTCCCATATCGTATGGCGCCAGTAGAAATGAAAGAATTGATGATACAACTTCAAGAATTACTAGATAAAGGATATATTCAGCCGAGTATGTCTCCCTGGAGAGCACCCATTTTTTTGTCAAGAAGAAGGATGGATGAATGAGGCTTTGTATCGACTATCGAGATTTGCATAGAGTAACGATTAAGAATAGATATCCATTGCCAAGAATTGATGACCTTTTCGATCAATTGAAGGGAGCAAAGTATTTTTCAAAGATAGATCTGCGAACGGGTTATCATCAGTTGAAGGTACGAAAGGAAGACATACCGAAGACGACATTCCGGACTCGATATGGACATTACAAATTTTTGGTGATGTTATTTGGTCTGACTAACGCCCCAGCAGCATTTATGAATTTGATGAACCGAGTTTTCAAGCCATATTTGGATAAGTTAGTGGTGGTTTTTACTGACGACATTTTGATTTATTCAAAGACCAAGGAAGAGCACGCCGAACATCTGAAGATGGTATTGGAGACGTTGAGAAAGGAGAAGATGTACGCGAAATTTTCTAAGTGCAAATTTTGGATGGAGAATGTATAATTTTTAGGACACGTGATAGACAAAGATGGAATTTCAGTAGATCCTGCAAAGGTGGAGGCGATGAGTAATTGGGAACAACCGAAGATGCCGACAGAGGTGCGAAGTTTCTTAAGGTTAGCTGGGTACTATCAAAGATTTATCCAAGATTTTCCTAAGATAGCGACCCCGTTGACCAATCTAATGAGGAAGACGATAAATTTTGCTTAAATAGAGAAATGCGAGGAAAGTTTTAGAGAATTGAAGAAGAGGTTGAGCGAGGAGCCTGTATTGTCATTACCGGATGATATTGGAGGTTTTATGGTGTATAATGATGCATCACACAAAGGTCTTAGCTTTGTGCTAATGCAATATGGCAAGGTTATTGCGTATGCGTTACGACAGTTGAAGGATTATGAGAAACGATACCCTACCCATTACTTGGAGTTAGCGGCGGTAGTTTTTGTGTTGAAGATTTGGAAGCATTATTTGTATGGAAAGAAATGTGAGATATATACGGACCACAAGAGTGAAATATCTTCGCACAAAAGGAGTTAAATATGCGACAAAGGAGGTGGTTGGAATTAATTAAGGATTATGACTGCGAAATTCTTTATCACCCGGGGAAAGCGAATGTAGTAGCTGACACATTAAGTAAAAAAGGGAAGGAAGGAGGAGATAATAAAGGAAATGGAGAGACTGGAAATAGAAGTGAAGGAACCCAGAAAGTTCGAAATAAAGTTATTCGTAAAGGAAGCTTGTCCAAGTCCATTTGGATTTTACATCCATTTGGATTTTACATGGGATGCAACTTATTATTACTAAATTTGGAAATGGACGTGGAAACGTTGTCGACGCCGGGAGAATTTCCTATCGCGTTCTCTACCCTTTAGATTTTGCTATGTTGATTTTATCTTTCTTTAACAGTGAGATTTTAGAAAAGACCGACATACAATGTCGATGATTTGAAAAGATTGATTTTAATGATTGGGCCGAATTAGATAGAGCCGCCAGTTGGTATGAGTTTAAATGGTTGTACTAACTCAACTAGATTTTGAAAGGTTTTCGCAATATGGCCCAATATGTGACTTCGTTTAATTTGGTCTAGAACCCGAGATTCATAGAGTTCTGGGATTTGCTTAAGCAAGGGGAAGGTGTTAGGCACCCCCCGACTTTCATGAAACACGGTTACCGCTACTTTTTCATTCCTTATGCATTTAATGTGTGTGTGATGCAGATAAATGTGCTCGCAGTGCTTTATTTGAAACTAGTGATGTGCCTCTTTGGACCTATGTACAAAGGGCTTGATTTACACAAAAGTTCATTTTTCAGTTAAAGCATATGAAAGTGATGTTTTAAAATCTAATTTTCAAAACCTTTCACTCAAATAGGAATTGAGGCCCTTTGATACTTCCAGTTTTATTCTAGAAGCGGCTTGATTTGATTTTATTGAGCTGCGAAGCATTTTTGACAGTAAATAAAACTATTTACAAGGGTCGAGCTCCTTGTGGGCATATAAGCCATCTAAGTAAGCTCGAACACCACATACATGATTTTTCACTATATTGGGGCCTTTAAATCTGGATACATGTAAGATTCTGACTTTTAAGAAATAAAAGTCTCATTTAATTTATGATTTTTATTCTAAAACTGTAAAATGTTAAATTGAAAAATGGTCAAATAGACAATTAATTGACTAAGTGAGTAAATGAATTTTGGGGAAAGTGGGCTCCTAGAGGGGTTGTTGGCAGCTTTGATTGGAAGAAGGAGGCTGATAATTTAGGAAGGGGAAAGAGACAAAGAAATGAAGAAAATAAGGAAAAGAAGAAAGAGAAAAGAATAAAAAAAGGGAAAGAAACAAAAAGATAGAAAAAGGAAACAAGGAGGAGAATTCCTCCACTGGCCATTCACTCTCGGCTGAAAATCAAGGAGAAGAAGAGAGAGAGAGAGAAGATGAAGAAGAAGAGAAGAACAAGATTGAAGAAATTAAAAAGAAAAGGTATGTTTAAAATATTTAATTTATCTTTGAATATAAGTTTTTATGAATTTTATGTATAGATGACATATTTATATATGTATGTGATGGATCAAACTTGTATAAACAAGAATTAAACAAGAGAAATCAAGAAATCAAAAGAAGAATAAAATATGGAAATTTTTAAAAAATTAGTTTACTACTTGATTTTGTAAAATCCATAACTCATTGTCTATAATGAGTTAGTAGTTGAAACTTATATCAAAAGAAACTCCTGGAAGGAAGCTAAACACAGAAATTAAAATCACCCAAAATTCCTAGTGGATTTTTTGTGGTGAATGTTTGAGTGAAACTGGTCCGAAGGACTTATAGTTCGAGAAATCAGTTTTCTTAAGCTCTATTGCGTAAGTTATAATTATTAATCTGACCGTTGGATCGTTGTAATTTTTGGATATGTTATACATATATAAGTCGAGTATATGTCCACAAATTTTGAACCGTTAAAGATTAAAATATGATCTGTGATGAATTTTAAGAGGTGACTGATTTAGAATTTGTGTAGCAGAATTTTCAGCAACATGTATAAATGTTTCAAAATGTATAACTTAATGATTTTAAAACTGATTTGGGTAATTCTTGAGGCTAAATTAGAGTATTTGAAGTCTAGTTGCTGTTAAAATTATTTATTTTGACAAATAAATTTTAATTAATGGTGGTAATACCATAATAGTGGACTGATGTTTTAAAAATAAATTGTCATATATGGGTTTCTTAAGTTTTGTTATTAACTGATAAGTTTTGGAATGTTAATTATGAAACTTGGTGAAAAATCCTATATTATTATTTCAAAATTACTGAAATTTTATGGAGAACTATTAAAGAGCATAAGTATTTATTGAATTTTTAAACTTTTTAAAATTAGTTTAGGAGTTAGTGGAAATTCATAGAAAATTCTATGAATGGTGAAAAATTATGAAGTTTATTGAAAATCTTATAATAATATAAGATTAATATTGATGGTGTTTCAAAGATATAAAATTATGTGGAGTTAGTATTTCTATTTTAAAGTTATTATATGATAGTTTATATAAATAGAAATAATTATAAAAAATTGTCGGATAATTCAAAAAAATGTGAAAATTATTAGAAAAATTCAGAATAATATTTTAAATATTTTAGAAGTGTTAGTAAGCTCATGAGGTGTCGGGATGTAAACTCACAAGTAACGAATGAGTTATGATAAAAATAAAAATAATAATTTTATGCGATAAATAAAGGCACCGTGAATGAATTGTGAATTATTAGTTGGTTTATATTTTATTCGAGGAGAATATGTTTTGGTGACCCCAACTTTTAGTAAAATTTAAATTGTGTATAGCAAGGTGTTGATTTAATAAATGTTTATATATTTATATTGTTATATTTTATCATCATTTGAGATGGTGATTTAGTAGTGGGAAGCCAGACATAAGTCCCTATTAACGTGGGTTCGAGTCTTGGTAAACTCCTCTATGCTCAAGTGGTCTCACGCCCTGGATTTATTCGAGGGAAAGTTGAGCCCTAGATTTATTCAGGTGTAAGCTTGTGTCATGCCGATGAAGACACCACTGAGGCCTCTAAATTTTTTGGTGATCAGGTATTTATTTTATCCCTATCGTGCATTTAATTATTTATTACATATGTTCATAAATAACAGTTATGATATTATAAGACCAGTTGAAAGTATTGTGAGTCTATAATAATAATTGTTGAAAGATTAAAAAATGTGTAAATAATTGATGAATAAAAGGTTTTGATTAAAGATAAATATGATATGCAGATGTTTGTTCAAATTTTTTTTTTATAAAAGTATGTTTGACAGGATTTGCCGACACTCTACTTTTTCTAAAGTAGTATGGACCATAACTCTATTATTGAATAAATTTTGTTAAAACGTGTAAAATTAGTTTAATTCTCTCTGTGGGACCACAAATTCCACTACAATTATTTTATATAGCCCATTTGGTTATTTTGTCAAAGCGTGTGTGCTAGTTGTTTCCTCAATTTTCAGTATAAATAGTTTGCTCGGTTGAGCAACTAAACACACACCATCACTACACTAAAATATAAAATTCTTTTACTACAATATTGTGAGTATAATATTGTAAGTATTTCTTTTGAGTGAAAAGTTACTTCAAGTGTTGATAAAGAGTGCAAGCATTGTTCAGGTTGATCAATTTCATAGAAAGCAGCATCTAGTCACCTACTAAGGTAAGGGGTATCACTTTTTCATAATATGGTAAAGGGATATCTTTTTCTTTCATACTCCATATTATTGTAAGAGATTATTATTCATTCTTCAGATTAATATTAAATGGTGAAAAGTCCTGAAATGATTAGAATAACCTCAATGGTTTGTGATTCATCTAATATCTTGACCTGAATCTTTATATTCGGTTTTAAGTTATTATATTTGATCGAGTAACTTTACATTTACTTGAACTTTATATTCTATCCAAGAATTCTAATCGATTTTCTGGATATCGTGTTGGTAATTTGGACTCTGAATAATTATGTTGAAAATCACTAAGATCTATTTTATCTTATTATTCTAATTATATATCATTGTTATAATTATTGTGGTGAAATTTCTCTTTGGCCCGTAGTGTAAAGATGAAGTGTTGATTGGTATACAATTGTATGTCTTTGGCCCGTAGTGCAAAGATGGACTGTTGATTAACATAATCATTGGTTTTACAGTTGTATGTCTTTGGCCCGTAGTGCAAAGATAAACTGTTGATTGGCATGACCATTGGTGTTACAATTTGATATCTTTGGTCCGGAGTGCAAAGATGAATTTAGTAGCATGATTATGAACAAGATCTATGAATTGTTATAACCATGATATTTGGTGTTTCAGGTAAAGACATGTGATGAAAGTTCTCTTTGTCTTGGGTACAATGAAGAACTATTGATTGGTGTTACAGGAATAAAATATTGATGATGGACTTTTAATTTGGAGAATATAGTGGACATTATGTTCTACTTGACTCTTCTAATAGATTGTTATTTCGCTGCAATTATGGTTGAAAACTTTTATCATATACCATATGTTCTAAATATCTGATTTATTAATGATGAATGCTATTGATAATTTAATTATATTAGTCATGATATTCTTTATTGGGCTATTTGTGCTCACCCCTTTTGCTTCACAATTCCTTTCAGAAAATAAAAGTGTAGCTGGAACTAGCAGAGAGAACATGAGTATAAAGTGGTGTTTCGAATTAGTCACGGTCCTCATTAAGTTATAGAATAGTGTGTCATAATAACTGTACTGAGAACTTAAAATGTGTGTGTCGTATTTTATACGTCATTTAACAATTGATTTTGGTGAATCAAATAGAGTGATGTGAACCCGAGTTTGAAAGTGTCAAAAATGCACTCCATTAGAATGATGAGAGCAGAAATCTTCTCGGGTTCCTTTGAGGACTTGAATATTTGTAGCTTTATTTGATACGACATTATAATAATTTTGGTGCGAATACTGTCGTACTATATACGATATGGTAATAGTTGTAAATAGGAAGATTTGTATTTGGAATTTTGTTGTGTGTATTTCTGGCGACTCAGAATAGGTTGTGTGGACCTATGTTTGGGGCGTCACATTTGGTATCAGAGCTTAGGGATATGATCTCTAGCAGAGATCTAGGATTAGAACTAGGAGGGGAGAGACGAGTAAAATCCTTCACTAGTGTGTGTCCTACCTAAACTGAATTTTTGTTATTTAATTAGTTGACAAGTTGTGATATGTCAATTAACATTTGTTTTGTAACTGTATTCTAGAATTGTATTTGAATTCTAGGAGATGAGCAATGCATGAACCATGATACGGAGGAAATGACATGTGAGATAGAATTTGAAATCTTTATCTCTTCGAAATTCCAGGTACGTACGTAAATTTCGAGGGACGAAATTTTATAAGAAGGGGTGATTGTAAGATCCCGAATTTATGAAATAAAAGTATAATTTAATTTATGATTATTATTCTAAAACTGTAAAATGTTAAATTGAAAAATGGTCAAATGGATAATTAATCGGCTAAGTGAGTAAATGAATTTTGGGGAAAGTGGGCCCCTAGAGGGGTTGTCGACAGCTTTGATTGGAAAGAGGAGGCTGATAATTTAGGTGGGGGAAAAAGACAAAGAAATGAAGAAAAAAAGGAAAAGAAGAGAAGGAAAAGAAAAGAAGAAAGAAAGGGAAAGAAACAAAAAGATAGAAAAAGGAAACAAGGAGGAGAATTCCTCCACTGGCCATTCACTCTCGGCTGAAAATAAAGGAGAGGAAGACAGAGAGGGAGAAAGAGAAGATGAAGAAGAAGAGAAGAACAAGATTGAAGAAATTATAAAGAAAAGGTCTGTTTAAAATATTTAATTTATCTTTGAATTCAAGTTTTTATGAATTTTATGTATAGATGACATATTTATATATGTATGTGATGGATCAAACTTGTATAAACAAGTATTAAACAAGAGAAATCAAGAAATCAAAAGAAGAACAAAATCTGGAAATTTTCAGAAAAATTAGTTTACTACTTGATTTTGTAAAATCCATAACTCTTTAGTGTATAATGAGTTAGGAGATGAGCCTTATATCAAAACAAAGTCTTGGAAGTAAGCTAAACACAAATTAAAATCACTCAAAAATTACTTGTGGATTTTTCGTTGTGATTGTTTGAGTGAAACTGGTACGAAGAACTTATTGTTCGAGAAATCAGTTTTCTTAAACTCTATTGCGTAAATTATAATTCTTAATCCGACCGTTGGATCGTTGTAATTTTTGGATATGTTATACATATATAAGTTGAGTATATGTCCACAAATTGTGAACCGTTAAACATTAACGTTTGATTTGTTATGAGTTTTAAGAGGTGACTGATTTAGAATTTGTGTAGCATAATTTTCAGTAACATGCTTTAATGTTTCAAAATGTATAACTTAATGATTTTAAAATTGATTTGGATAATTCTTGAGGTTAAATTGGAGTATTTGAAGTCTAGTTGCTGTTAAAATTAATTATCTTGACAAATAAGTTTTAATTAATGGTGGTAATACCATAATAGTGGACTGACGTTTTAAAAATAAATTGTCATATATGGGTTTCTTAAGTTTTGTTATTAACTGATAAGTTTTGGAATGTTAATTATGAAACTTGGTGGAAAATCTTATATTATTATTTCAAAATTATTGAATTTTTTTGGAGAACTATTAAAGAGCAGAAGTATTTATTGAATTTTTAAACTATTTAAAATTAGTTTAGGAGTTAGTGGAAATTCATAGAAAATTTTATGAATGGTGAAAATTATGAAGTTTACTGAAAAATCTTATAATAATAGAAGATTAATATTGATGGTGTTTCAAAGATATAAAATTATGTGGAGTTAGTATTTCTATTTTAAAGCTATTAAATGATAGTTTATATAAATAGAAATAATTATAAAAAATTATCGGATAATCCGAAAAATATGAAAATTGTTTGGAAAATTAAGAATAATATTTTAAATATTTTAGAAGTGTTAGTAAGCTCATGAGGTGTCGGGATGTAAATGCACAAGTAACGAATGAGTTATGATAAAAATAAAAATAATAATTTATGCGATAAATAAAGGCACCGTGAATGAATTATGAATTATTAGTTGATTTATATTTTATTCGAGGAGAATATGTTTTGGTCCCTGACTTTTAGTAGAATTTAAATTTTTTATAGTAAGGTGTTGATTTAATAAATGTTTATATATTTATATTGTTGTATTTTATCATCACTTGAGCTGGTGACTTAGTGGTGGGAAGCCAGACATAAGTCCCCATTAACATGGGTTCGAGGCTTGGTAAACTCCTCTATGCTCAAGTGGTCTCATTCCCTGAATTTATTCGGGGGTAAGTTGAGCCCTGGATTTATTCGGGGGTAAACTGAGTTGTGCCGATGAAGACACCACTGAGGCCTCTAAAATTTTTGGTGATCAGGTATTTATTTTATCCCTATCGTGCATTTAATTATTTATTACATATGTTAATAAATAACAGTTATGATATTATAAGACCAGTTGAAAGTATTGTAAGTCTATAATAATGATTGTGAATAATTGTTGAAAGATTAAAAAATGTATAAATAATTGATGAATAAAAGGTATTGATAAAAGATAAGTATGACATGCAGATGTTTGTTCAATTATTTTCTTTTTATAAAAGTTAGTTTGGTAGGACTTGCCGACACTCTACTTTTTCTAAAGTAGTATGGACCATAACTCTATTATTGAACAAATTTTGTTAAAACGTGTAAAAATTAGTTTAATTCTCTCTGTGGGATCACAAATTCCACTATCATTATTTTATATAGTCCATTTGGTTATTTTGTCAAAGCGTGTGTGCTAGTTGTTTCCTCAATTTTCAGTATAAATAGGTTTCTCGGTTGAGCAACTAAACACACGCCATCACTACACTAAAAATATAAAATTCTTTTACTACAATATTGTGAGTATTTTTTTTGAGTGAAAGGTTACTTCAAGTGTTGATAAAGAGTGCAAGCATTGTTCAGGTTGATCAATTTCATATAAAGCAGCATCTAGTCACGTGCTAAGGTAAGGAGTATCACTTTTTCATAATATGGTAAAGGGATATCATTTTCTTTCACACTTCATATTATTGTAAGAGATTATTATTCGTTCTTCAACTTATTATTAAATGGTGAAAAGTCCTGAAATGATTAGAATATTCTCAATGGTTTGTGATTCATCTAATATCTTGACCTGGATTTTTATATTCAGTTTTAAGTTATTATATTTAATCCGGTAACTTTATATTTACTTGAACTATATATTCTATCAAGAATTCTAATCGATTTTCTGGATATCGTGTTGGTAATTTAGACTCTGAATAATTAAGTTGAAAATCACTAAGATCTATTTTTATCTTATTATTCTGATTATATATCATTGTTATAATCATTTTGGTGAAATTTCTCTTTGGTCCGTAGTGCAAAGATGAAATATTGATTGGTATACAATTGTATGTCTTTGGCCCGTAGTGCAAAGATTGACTGTTGATTGGTATGACCATTAGTTTTACAATTGTATGTCTTTGGCCCGTAGTACAAAGATGGACTGTTGATTGGCATGCCCATTGGTTTTACAGCTAGTATGTCTTTGGTCAGTAGTGCAAAGATGGATTGTTGATTGGCATGACCATTGGTGTTACAGTTTGATATCTTTGGCCCGGAGTGCAAAGATGAATTTATTAGCATAATTATGAACAGGAACTGTGAATTGGTATAACCATGATCTTTGGTGTTTCAGGTAAAGACAGGTGGTGAAAGTTCTATTTGTTTTGGGTACAACGAAGAACTGTTGATTGGTGTTACATGAATAAAATATTGATGATGGACTTTTAATTTGGAGAAGATAGTGGACATTATGTTCTACTTGACTCTTCTAATGGATTGTTGATTCCGCTGCAATTATGGTTGAAAACTTTTATCATATACCATATGTTCTAAATATCTGATTTATTATTGATAAATGCTATTGATAATTTAATTATCGTAGTCATGATATTCTTTACTGGACTATTTATGCTCATCCCTTTTGCTTTACAATTTCTTTCAAAAAATAAAATTTTAGCTGGAACTAGTAGAGATAACATGGGTATAAAATGGTGTTTCGAATTAGTCGTGGTCCTCATCAAGTTATAGAACAATGTGGCATAATAACTGTACTAAGAACTTAAAATGTGTGTGTCGTATTTTATACGTCATTTAACAATTGATTTTGGTGAATCAAATAGGGTGATGTGAACCCGAATTTAGAAGCGTCAAAAATGCACCCCTTTAGAATGATGAGAGCAGAAATCTTCTCGGGTTCCTTTGAGGACTTGAAATATTTGTTGCTTTATTTGATACGACATTATAATAATTTGGGTGCGAATACTGTCGTACTATATACGATATGATAATAGTTGTAAATAGGAAGATTTGTATTTGTATTTTGTTGTGTGTATTTTTGGCAACTCAGAATGGGTTGTGTGGACCTATTTTGGGGGCGTTACAATACTATTTTAAGGCCCAAGGTTTACATTTACAATGGCTTGCAAGCTGGCTGTGACGCCCCCAAAATAGGTTCAATACTCAACCCATTCTGGGTCGCCAAATACACTCAACAAAATCTAAATACAATCTTTTACATCAAACGGTCGTGCAAAATACGACCACACAACTGTGAGTGTTAATAAAGACATGTAGAAAATATAAACATTCAAACTAAGTTCTCATTACATTTATTATCACACTATTTAAAAAAAATAGTGAGGATTTCTACAGCTCTAACTCGGACCATCACTCTATTCCCCGACTAGTACCCGCGATATTCTCACTTCCTGAAGAGAACAATGGAAGAAAAGGGTGAGCTCAACTAGCCCAGTAAAGAATATTATGACTAAGATAATTTAGTCTTCAACAAATCAGATAAAATATTATGGACAACATGTTTTAGATCAACAACTGCAGCGGAAATAACAATTCATTAGAAGAGTTAAGTAGAAAATAATGTCTACTATCATCTTTGATTTAGAAGTCCATCATCAATATTTTATCCCTGTAACATCAATCAATATACATCTAGAATCAAATATTCATCTTTGCACTACGTGCTAAAGATATTCATTTGTATCACCAGTTGGTTATGTTCATCTCAACACCTGTCCATCTTTACACTACGGGCCAAAGATATTCATCAGGTAATCATTTTTGCACTACAGGCCAAAGATATTCATCAAATAATCATTCATCTTTGCACTACAGGCCAAAGATATTCGTTTGTATCACCATTTAAGACTGAGGATGATGAAAAATAATATAAGAAACGAGTCCAGTGAGATAAAGGATAAAGATTAGGATTCGTAATTTAGTTTATTCAAGTTCAGGAATACTCCGTAATATTCAATTGTGGAGCAAAATTCAAGAATGAAGTTTAAAACTTGGATACAATCAAAGATAATTTGAAAGAAAATAATAATTTTTTTATCATAAATAGTAACTCGTGAATAGTAACTCATGAATACTATCCTGATATGAAAAGATCAAAATTTTATATAAAAATTCAGACCAATATTCTAGTGAAATGATATTAGATGAAGCGCAAAACTCAAGAAATTTCTAATCATTTCAAGAATTATAGAAGCAATACTTACAGTAGTAAGTTTAGAGTTAGAAATTTGAAATCAAACAATATACAACACTGGAAATGGATTTTCAACCGTCATGCGGTAGTCCACGTAGACAGATCATTTCCACAACTTAATAAAGAATGAATACGAGGGGTTATTCACCAGGCTTGCGGTAGTCCGCGTAGACAGGTTATTCCCACAGAATAATAAAGAATGAAATAACAACAGGATTTCACTATGCATGCGATAGTCCGCGTAGACAGGTTATTCCAACAGAATAATAAAGAATGGAATAACAACCCTTACGAGTATTGAAAGAAAATAACTCTCTTCATGAATAAGAAAGAAATAATACCCCTTACCTTAAAAAATTTTTGGAGACTGCGCTAGTGTAATAGCAGAATACTCTTCTTCTTTCTCTCTTATTCTCTCTATACTTTCTCTCTCTAAAGCTTTAGTGAATTGGTGAGAAATAATGAAGAAATGAGATTTATTTATAGGCTTGGCAGAGTAAGGGTAAAATAGTCTTTTTGCTATAATTTATGACATCATCGCTTACATCATCGATCCTATGACATCATTGCTTACCTCATCGTTCAGATGACATCATTGCTTTCCTCATCGTTCGATGACATCATTGCTTACATCATAAGAATTCAAATTCAATTTGTTCTCTGCTACCTCGTTTTACTTTTATACCATGAATTTACTATAATAATGTTACCATTCAAATTATAAAAATCATACTATTATATAATCATATCATACTACTATAATGTAATATTATAATAATATATTTGAATAAATTATTTTATCAAAAAAGATAAAATACCAACTTTCAATAAATATCACATGTTAAAAATTCCTCTGTTTAAATCTACATTGAATAAATATTTCCTTATCATATATATCAAAAATTAATTATTCACAAATAATATTACAGAACTACAATATTGACAACCAGGTCGTTCCCAGGAAAGAGGGGGCCTTCCGATAAGGATTTTTCCTTACTGGCGCGCAATTAATCAACCCCTTTCCTAGACAGAACTTCCTTAGACATTGTCAATAATGCTATCTAATAATATTATTCAAATAATATGAATTATTAATTTAATAATTTGAAATACTGTGCAATGACAATTATTAAATCACTAATATAAAATAGCAAAGTAGCACTTATTAATATAAAATATCCACGTAGCAAATATTGAACCAATAAAATATAATGCAATTATTGAATCAATAATATAAAATATTAAACAGTAATTACTGTAACAATAATTGAGTAAGTGTCTTCCCACGTAAGAATCAATAATTAGAATTACTGTGCAATACCATGTGCTACTGTGCACACCGCGTATTACTGTATTTTAACCACCGGGTATTTCAACAGTACTAACGGTAACAACTACGCCGTTATTTTATAAAAAGGTATTTCTGTCGCTTTCTATATCCGACAGTTATTCTGTTGTGTGGCCCATAAATGGCTGCGCCGTCGTACGAATATTCTCCGATAACAAGAATATCCACGACCAAACGAATATTCCCCGACAATAATGAATATTTTATAACCACTTGTTTACTTTGAAATATTTGCACATTTCACCCATAACTTATCACATTTATCCAATCAACACCTTACTATTTTAAAATAATATATAAAGAAATTTAAATCTTTATTCATAAAATTTAGGGTCTTACAACCTCCCCTCCTTATGAAATTTTGTCCTCAAAATTGACGTACGTACCTGGTATGTCGAAGAGGTGAGGATACCTCGCTTTCATTTCCGATTCTAACCCCCAGGTCATTTTCTCAATTTCATGGTTTCTCCATAAAACTTTGACTTGAGATATAACCTTTGAGCGTAGGACATGTTCCTTCTTATCCAAGATCTTAACGGGTACCTCCTCGTACGTTAAATCTTCGGCTATCTCGTCTGGTTCTAACTCAATAATGTGGTTTGGGTCTTTCACATATTTATGTAGCATGGATATGTGAAAAACGTTATGAACACGAGACATGCTTGGAGGTAAAACGAGTCTATATGCCACATTTCCTACTCGGTCAAGAATCTCAAATGGACCAATAAATCATGGATTGAGCTTTTCTCTATTCCCGAATCTCGTAACTCCTTTCCATGGAGCAACACGTAACAATACATGATCCCCAACATTAAATTCCACGTCCTTTCGATGAAGATCCAGCATAACTCTTTTGTCGATCCTGTGCCGTTTGTATACGTTGTCGGATCATTTGAATCTTTTTCGTAGTCATATGTACTAACTCCGGTCCCAACAATGTTGCTTCACCCACCTCATCCCAACATACTGGAGAACGACATTTTCTTCTATACAACGCCTCGAATGGAGCCATGCCTATACTTTCCTAATAACTGTTATTGTAGGAGAATTCCACCAATGGTAAGTACTTATCCCAACTCCCTTTGAAGTCTAGAACACAGAGTCTCAATAGATCTTCAAGAGTTTGGATAGTCCTTTCTGATTGCCCCTCCGTTTGAGGATGATAAGCCGAACTGAATTGTAAATCCGTGCCTATAGCTTTTTGCAAACTGACCTAAAATCAGGAAATTAATCTGGGGTCACGATCCAAAACTATGGATATTGGCATGCCATGCAATCTCACAATCTCATGTACGTACATACGAGCAAGACGTTCAAGGGAATAAGTCTCTCGTATAGGCAAGAAATGAGCAAACTTGGTTAATCTATCGACAATAACCCAAATCACATCTATGCCTTGAGAAACCTTGGGAAGACCCGTAACGAAATCCATGGTAATGTGTTCCCACTTCCATTTTGGAATCTCAAGTGGTTGCAATGGACCCTTTGGCACTTGATGCTCCGCCTTGACACGTTGACACATTAAACACCTCGAGATAAACTCCACGATCTCTCTCTTCATATTGCTCCACCAAAATGTATGTTGAAGATCACAATACATTTTGGTACTCCCAGGATGGATTGCAAACGGTGTGTTTTGTGCCTCCATCATGATTCTATACTTCAAATCAGAATTGTCAGGAACACAAAGTCTGGAGTTGACTCGAAGTATTCCTTCTTCATCGATTCTTGCTTCTGGAATAGCACCTTCTTGCACTTTGTTCTTCATCTTTATCAGCTCCGGGTTTGTAGCTTGAGCAGCTTTAACTTTATCAATCAAAGCTGGTTCTACGCGTATACTTGACATCATCGCGTGGGTCCCCGGAGTCTTGAACTCTATCTACATCCTTTGTAAATCACACAAAATAGGCCTTGAAACATCGCATTCGTTCCCACATATGATCTTCTACTCCATGCGTCAGCTACCACGTTCGCTTTTCCAGGATGGTATTGGATGGTATGGTCGTAATCTTTCAACAGCTCAAGCCAACTGTTGTTGCCGCATGTTGAGTTCCTTTTGGGTGAAGAAATATTTAAGGCTTTTATGATCCGTATAGATCTCTACTTTCTCCCCATACAGATAGTGTCTCCATATCTTCAATGCTAAAAACGATAGCTGCCAACTCTAGATCATCAGTAGGATAATTCCTCTCATATTCTTTGAGTTGTCGCGAGGCATAGGCTATGACTTTCTCATGTTGTATGAGAACACATCCTAACCCTTTGCCCGAAGCATCGCTGTAAATGACAAATCCATCCGAACCAGATGGTTTCGTCAGAATAGGTGTCGAAATAAGTCTCATCTTGAGCACTTGAAAGCTCTTCTCGCATTCCTCGTTCCATACGAATTTTGTATCTTTCCGAGTCAGCTGAGTTAATGGAGTAGCGATTCGAGAAAATCCTTCCACAAATCTCCGATAATAACCAGCTAAACCCAGAAAGCTACGTACTTCGGTCACCGACTTCGATTGCTCCGAACTTTGTATTGCTTCAATATTCGCCGGGTCAACAGATACTCCACGTTTTGATACCACGTGCCCAAGGAATGCTACCTCCTCAAGCCAGAACTCGCATTTCTTCAGCTTGGCATATAACTTGTTTTCACGAAGCCTCTGAAGTACCAGCTTTAAGTGGTGCTCATGATCTTCACGGCTTTTGGAATAGATGAGGATGTCATCAATAAAGACAACCACGAACTGATCCAAATATTCCTTGAATACACAGTTCATCATATCCATAAAAGCAGCAGGAGCATTAGTCAATCCAAAAGACATGACTAAGAATTCATAATGCCCGTATCTAGTTCTGAAAGCAGTCTTCGGAATATCCTCAGTTTTAATCTTCAGCTGATGATATCCTGAACAAAGACCGATCTTTGAAAAGAATTGTGCACCTTACAACTGGTCGAACAGGTCATCAATACTAGGTAACGGATACCTATTCTTGATGGTGACATGGCTCAACTCCCGATAGTCAATACAAAGTCGCATACTCCCGTCTTTCTTCTTTACGAATAAAATAGGAGCACCCCAAGGAGATGTACTAGGACGTATAAAACTGATGTCTAACAACTCCTGTAGTTAAACCTTTAACTCCTGAAGTTCAATAGGAGCCATTCGATATGGGATTTTAGAAATGGATTTTGTACCGGGTTCAAGGTTAATAAAGAATTCAACTTCACGTTCCTGGGGGTAGACCGGGAAGTTCTTCGGGGAAATACATCAGGAAACTCATTAACAACAAAAATATCATTCAAACCTAACGTATTCTGTTTTAGATCAATGACATGGGCTAAGAAAGCTTGACATCCGTTTTTCAATAAACGAATAGCTTTATGACTTGAAATAACATTGATTGATTTTAGTGGTTTGGTTGTTTGAATTCGCACAATAGGTCGGTTAGGAATATGAAAACTAACAACCTTATGAAAACAATCAATTTTGGCATGATAAGTGGTCAACCAGTCAATTCCTAAAATCACATCAAATGCAAGTATTTTCAAAGATATAAGATCAACAGGTAGGGTGAGGGTACCAATTTGAATTGAGCAAGATTTGTAAACTGTAGATGTAACGAAGGTTTCTCCCAACGGAGCTTCAACAGATAAGTTAAAGTCTATTTTTCCAGGTGTCAAGTTCAAAGTTGAGCACAAGCAGGTGAAATAAAAGAATGGGTAGCACCGGTATCTAATAAAGTGTAAACTTCGCAAGAGTTTATTATCAGCTTACCCGTAATAACCTCGTTCGGGTTCCTTGCTTGTTAGGTAGTCACGACAAAAGCTCTTCCAGGAACCACTGACTTTGACTTGTCAGGGATAGCCTTTGGAGTCACCATCCCTGCTGGACTTGGTTTCGCTATAGGACACACTCGAGCTATGTGCCCTTCCTTTCCACAATTATAACACACCTTGGATTGTTGTGTGCAGTTGGGGCTGATGTGTCCCTCTTGCCCGCATTTATAGCATACGACCGGAGGTCGTTCTCCTCCCCTAGAAACAGTTGATGTTGGTGCTGCTATCGATGCTTTCACGTTCTCATTGTTGTACCTTCTCTTCTTGAAATCTCCCCCCGACTCACTTCTTCTATTATCATGGCCACAATTACCATCGGAGTGGTTACCGCTTCTGTCATGATACTTTCCTCCCTGCTGGTTGTCATTGTTCCGATTACTGCTGCCACCGGTACGACCTTGGTTGTTGTCCCTTGGTTGAACATAATCATTATCTCGTTCTAATAACTGGGCCCTGTTCACTACATCCGAATATAGAGAAAAATTGTGAAAAATGAGGTATTGACGAATCTCATGTTTCAAACCTCTCAGAAACATCCGTGTCATACGTTTCTCATTCTCCACCAAATGAGGTGCAAACCGGGATAACTCCGCAAACTTAGCCTCGTACTGGGACACAGTCATGTTGTTCTGTTCCAGTCTGATAAACTCTACCGCTTTTATGTGACGAATACTTTCTGAAATGTACTTGTCATTGAACAGTTTCTGGAATGCCCCCGAAGACATCTTGAGTGCGGCAGGCTGGGTACGCTTCACAGATTCTCACCAGTAATCTGCCTCTCCACGGAACATAAACGTGGCGAATGGAACCTTCTGTTCCTCCGTGCATCCCAAGACATCAAATATCTTGGTAATTTGCTTAATCCAATTTTCTGCCTTGATTGGATCTGGCTTTCCCTGAAACTCTGGTGGTCCCAACTATTTAAACTGCTTGGCAGTGACAAGCCGTGAGTTGTTATTTCCACCTGTATTATGAACACAAGTCTCTCTCGTCTGGTTTTGCATGAACTGCAAAAAGCTTCTAAACATCCCATCGTTCATCGTTTGATCGAATGTGTCGTTTCCAGAAGGAATATTGCCTTCTTATTGCACGTTCTCCTGGTTGGTGATTAAAGGTGTCTCAACGGTCTCATTCACTCAATTGTTTAGATTTTCAGCTGCTATTCTCAAATACTGCCACAAAACAAGGGTTAATCAAACAAATTAACATATCACATATTAACCCTATGTTCCAAACGACCAATTAAATACAAAATAAGCTTAGGTAGGACACACACTAGCGAAGAATTTTACTCGTCTCTCCTCGCCTAGTTTTATTCCCAGATCTCCGCCAGAGATCATATCCCTAAGCTCTGATACCAACTGTGACGCCCCCAAAATAGGTTCAATACTTAACCCATTCTGAGTCGCCAAATACACTCAACAAAATTTAAATACAATCTTTTATATCAAACGGTCGTGCAAAATACGATCACACAACTATGAGTGTCGATACAGATATGTAGAAAATATAAACATTTAAACTAAGTCCTCATTATATTTATTATCACACTATTTAAAAAAAATAGTGATGACTTCTACAGCTCTAACTCGGACCATCACTCCATTCTCCGACTAGTATCCGCGATATTCTCATTTCCTGAAGAGAACAATGGAAAAAAAGGGTGAGCTCAACTAGCTAGTAAAGAATATTATGACTAAGATAATGAAGAATAAATTATCGTTAGTCTTCAACAAATCAGATAAAATATTATGGACAACAAGTTTTAGATCAACAACTACAGCAGAAATAACAATTCATTAGAAGAGTTAAGTAGAAAATGATGTCTACTATCTTATTTGACTTAAAAGTCCATCATCAATATTTTATCCCTGTAACATCAATCAATATACATCTCGAATCAAATATTCATCTTTGCACTACAGGCCAAAGATATTTATTTATATCACCAGTTGGTCATGTTCATCTCAACACATGTCCCTCTTTGCACTACGGGCCAAAGATATTCATCAGGTAATCATCTTTGCACTACAGGCCAAAGATATTCATCAAATAATCATTCATCTTTGCACTACAGGCCAAAGATATTCGTTTGTATCACCATTTAAGACTGAGGATGATGAAAAATAATATAAGGAACGAATCCAATGAGATAAAGGACAAAGATTAGGGATTCGTAATTTAGTTTATTCAAGTTCAAGAATACTCCGTAATAATCAATTGTGGAGCAAAATTCAAGAATGAAGTTTAAAACTTGGATACAATCAAAGATAATTTGAAAGAAAATAATATTTTTTTTATCGTGAATAGTAACTCGTGAATAGTAATTCGTGAATAGTAACTCATGAATAGTACCCCGATATGAAAAGATCAAAATTTCATAAAAAAGTTCAGACCAATATTCCAGTGAAATGATATTAGATGAAGCGCAAAACTCAAGAAATTTTTAATCATTTCAAGAATTATAGAAGCAATACTTGCAGTAGTAAGTTTAGAGTTAGAAATTTGAAATCAAACAATATACGATACTGCAAATGGATTTTCACCTGTCATGCGGTAGTCCGCGTAGACTGATCATTTCCACAACTTAATAAAGAATGAATACAAGAGGTTATTCACCAGGCATGCGGTAGTCCGCGTAGACAAGTTATTGCCCATAGAATAATAAAGAATGGAATAACAACAGGATTTCACCATGCATGCGGTAGTCCGCATAGACAGGTTATTCCAACAGAATAATAAAGAATGGAATAACAACCCTTACGAGTATTGAAAGAAAATAACTCTCTTCATGAATACGAAAGAAATAATACCCCTTTCCTTAAAAAAATTTGGAGACTGCACTAGTGTAATAGCAGAATATTCTTCTTCTTTATCTCTTATTCTCTCTATACTTTCTCTCTCTAAAGCTTTAGTGAATTGGTGAGAAATAATGAAAAAATGAGCTTCTATTTATAGGCTTGGCAGAGTAAGGGTAAAATAGTCTTTTTGCTATAATTTATGACATCATCGCTTACATCATCGATCCTTTGACATCATTGCTTACCTCATCGTTTCGATGGCATCATTGCTTACCTCATCGTTCCGATGGCATTATTGTTTACCTCATCGTTCCGATGACATCATTGCTTACATCATAAGAATTCAAATTCAATTTGTTCTCTTTTACCCTCATTTTACTTTTATACCATGAATTTACGATAATAATGTTACCATTAAAATTATAAAAAGCATACTATCACATCATACTACTATAATGTAATATTATAATAATATATTTGAATAAATTATTTTATCAAAAAAGATAAAATACCAACTTTCAATAAATGTCATATGTTAAAAATTCTTCCAGTTTAAATCCACATTGAATAAATATTTCCTTATCATATATATCAAAAATTAATTATTCACAAATAATATTACAGAACTACAATATTGACAACCAGGTCATTCCCAGGAAAGATGGGGCCTTCCGATAAGGATTTCTCCTTACTGGCGCGCAATTAATCAACCCCTTTCTTAGACAGAACTTCCTTAGACATTGCCAATAATGCTATCTAATAATATTATTCAAATAATATAAATTATTGATTTGATAATTTGAAATACTATGCAATGACAATTATTGAATCACTAATATAAAATAGCAAAGTAGCACTTATTGATATAAAATATTAACGTAGCAAATATTGAACCAATAAAATATTATGCAATTATTGAATCAATAATATAAATATTAAATAGTAATTACTGTAATAATAATTGAGTAAGTGCCTTCCCACATAAGAATCAATAATTAGAATTACTGTGCAATACCACGTGCTACTGTGCAACACCGCGTATTACTGTATTTTAACCACCGGGTATTTCAACAGTACTAACGCTAACAACTACACCGTTATTTTATAAAAAGATTATTTTTGTCGCTTTCTATATTCGATAGTTATTCCGTTATGGGCCCACAAATGGCTGCGCCGTCGTACGAATATTTCCCGACAACAAGAATAATCCACGACCAAACGAATATTCCTCGACAACAATGAATATTTTATAACCACTTGCTTACTTTAAAATATTTGCACATTTCACCCATAACTTATCACATTTATCAAATCAACACCTTACTATTTCAAAATAATATATAAAGAAATTTAAATCTTTATTCATAAAATTTGGGGTCTTACACTGGCTATACAACTGAAACAAGTTCATCACGGGAACTAAATCTAGATCCATTGATTAAATCATCGACCCTGATGTTCCTAGGCTCACAAATCATCATTTCACAGCTTATACAATGCATATATTAAAATAAAGTACATAGCTACTCTAGGCTGTACTGAACAAAGGATTCATCAGTTAAATCCTTATATGCGAGTAGCCAAGCTTCTCTTTTTCTCTACATACAGATCTAGAGTTATATGGTTGCTAAATATTTACAAACTAGAAAGTAAACTAGATCTACCTAGATCATAGTCAGTCTAGCTCAAAATGTTCAAGTTTTACAACTTTTGAACCGGTTAAAAGCTAGATCTGACTAGATCTAGTACAGATCTAGTCAATACACTTTAAATACTGACTATTTACACAAAATAAACGATTAAAAAGCTTGATCTATGCAATATTAACTAAGATATATATATATATATAGAACACTTATATATATAGTAAAGCAAGAAATAAGCATAGATCTAAAAAGATCTTACAGTCTAGCACGAGATTTGCTAACAAACAGCTTTTTGCACCTCAAAACTCAGTTTTCACCGGTTAAAACTTGATATGTTGCAATATATATGTATATGAGTGTTTATAGAAGAGATATACAGAGTTTAAACGCAAGAACTAGCCTCTTTATCTCGCTAAAACCAACCCTCTCTCTAGCTTCTTCTCTCTAGCTCTCTCTTCTCAAATAAACTAGGATCCAAATTTTTATAAATGAAAAAGGGGGAGCCTGTGGTAGGTGCGGGTCACCTATGACAGCTCAAAAGTGGGCCCCACTTGCTCGGTTTTCATCTTGAGAAATCATATTTTCATGATGCACGCTTGAACGACCATAACTCTCAATCCGGGAGAAGTTAGAAGACGTGTCATATCATTACGGAAATCTCTTTCCAATATCTTCACAATGGTATATTATTTGACCAATTCTGAGTTCGGGAAGATAGGAAAAAAGGGGAAAACCATCCCTAGATAGATGCTAGATAGCCATTTATCTTGCTGTGCACTGGGAAACTTGCTCCTTTCAATCCTGGAATAGTTGGGAGACGCGCTATACCATTCTGAAAAGCTTTTTCTGAGGGCTATATAATGAAATTGGGCTTGACCATTTCTGAATCTGGGAAGATGGGTCCATGACCAGAATATCATCTTCAGGTCTTTGCAAGTAGTTCATTAAGCTGTCTTGCATAGTTTGCACTTGGGATTGCTGCGGTGGTTCTTTGTGAGCCTATACTTAGCTGGATTATTTTTTCTATGTATTTTTTGGCAAAATGACATATTTTCCCTCCCGGGGTTGTCTCCGGGTTTTACAATGGCTGTCTTCCCTTAGAATTGTCTTTGGGGCTGAAACTGTGATGCTATTTTCTTTCGGGGTTTTCTCTATGGTTTGATTTGATGTCCCACGGGGCTGTCTCTATGGTTTGATGTTGTAATCTTCCGGGGCTGTCTCTGGAGTGGAAGAAGATGTTTTTGCCCTCCTACAAGGTTAGCAAAAGGAAAGAAAAATTTCATATATCTACAGATGCCCCTCTTTATCATGTTTATGCAATGCAATGGAATTAACTTGATAATAACTACTAGACACTTGAAATAATAAAATATCAATTTAATGATGCAATGTGATGCAATGAATGGTTTGATGAATGCTAAAACACTTTCGCAAATCGCACTTCGCACATCGCAAATTGCACATCTTACGTCGCACCTAGCAAATTGCACATCTTACATCGCACCTCGCAAATTGCAAATCGCATTACCAGGTATTGCTAATGCCTACATTGGGGCTGACTCCAACGGTTGACTTCCATCAGTGATGCTGATGTTTACGTTGGTGTTGACTCCAACGGTTTGATTTGCAATAGTGTTGTCGATGCTTGTTTGATGAAGATAAATTGAAATATTTATATATCTGGACATTTTCAACATCTCTGTTGGGGATGATTTTCTGAAATCATCGGGCCTTCCCGATGCCTACGTTGGGGCTGTCACCAACGGTTTATAATACCAGATGATGTCGATGCTTACCTTGCCGATAGTTTACAATGATTTACCTCATCGAATGATCTCGATGCCTACCCTGTCGGTAGTTTACATCGGTTTACCTCATCAGATGATCTCGATGCCTACCCTGCTGGTAATTTACAACGATTTACCTCATCAGATGATCTCGATGCCTACCCTGCTGGTAGTTTACAATGGTTTACCTCACCGAATGTTCTTGATGCCTACTCGAACGGTAGTTTACAACGATTTACATCATCGGACTGTGTCGATGCCTACTCGAATGGCAGTTTACAATGTTTTACATCACCAGACTCTCTCGATACCTACTCGAATGGTAGTTTTCAAAAGTTTACATCATCGGACTGTCTCGATGCCTACTCGAACGGTGGTTTACAAAGGTTTACATCACCAGACTGTCTCGATGCCTACTCGAACAGTAGGTTTAAACAGCAGAATTTTTCCTCGTGTCTGGCCGTTTAATGTGCATTCATATTTAACTTTACTGGGAATGCATGCTAAACTTTTTAATAGAGATGTGTGCTGATATAGCGCGGTTGTACATGTGCAGACCATGCATGATGTGATGATCTAAATTTATCCTTAGGAGTCTAATGTCCTAGGTTGATGCACATGCTTAATTGAATTGACTAGATATAGAAACATACCTCACCCTTTCTGAGGCGATTTAGAGTTTCTTTTCAGGCATGGATTTTGATAGGCCTACTAGCTCCAACTCCCGTATGGCTACTTTTGGCATTCGCAGGGCAGATTCGGATGTTCCTTTTTCATACGCCGTCTTGGTGGGGATCCCATAAAGGCTGCTACTTTTTCTGGATCTGGATCTGGTGCTGGCCCATCTGGCGGTCCAAAAATTGATGGCTTCACTAGGAGATATCCTGATATCTTCGCTGAAGTAGTGTTCAACAGCTTGCATCACCAGATCCTTCCCTAATGCTACGCTGTATTGACGCCAATAGGTTTGATCATTGATTATGAAAAGGGGCGAGCTCATTACTTACGACCCTGCTGGATTAGATACTGGCTTGACTGATGACCCGATAATTGTTGACATCCTGGAGGATGTGGCCCATTCTTTCACTGCCCAGATTTGAACTTCAGTGTAGAGGCCTCGACTTATGAGGACTTGTCGCAGGTTGACATGTTTGATGATGTAGATTTCATTTGCTAGACCTTTTGTTTGTCATTGGGCATCTATTTTTTGAGTTAAGGACTCTTTTGAGAATTTTTCTTTCTTTTGTCAAGGGCAATCTTATGTTGCTGTGATTTCTTTCAGGAGTTCTCCCCTTTCTTTTGATGAAAGGCTTGATCCTGCCTTATACTCCTTCCATTTCTTGGAATCAAAAAATGAACCAGCCCTTTCGCACTTTGTTACCGGGGATTTATATAAGAAACTCTCTTTCTTGACCAAGTCGAGAGTGAGCAATATCCTGCACATCAAATAAATAACAGAATGCGCAAAAGCTTAACGGCTTTGGCCATTAGGGCTAGTATAATCTAGTGAATGGGTTATGAAATCGCAAGGAATTTTTTAAGCATTCATGGTCATTGTTAATGGGTAGGATCAGATGCAAAAGACTTATCTCCCTCTATCAAAGATACTTCATCTTCTCTCTAGACGTTATTCTTCGTAGAATTGATTTTGTTGGGTGTTGCATATTTAAATTTGATGTTGGAATAAATAAATGTGCATGCATTATCAAAAATGTAAAGTCCTTATTAGATCACATGTTCAAGGACTTAGTTAAAAGATCAAAAATGTTAAGTTGATCTGAGCTGAATGTTTATCATCTTTATCTTATTGTAAAGTCCTTTGAAATAGAAAGATCAAGCTTATTAGGTTGATCTTATGAGTTGTAATAGATAGGGATGAACAGAATTATAGTATAACAAGCCAGCCAAGAGATTGCAGAAGTCAAGGCAGAATCGTAGCCTGTCAAGTAAGCCTCTCTCGGAATCGTGGTCTGTCAAGTAAGCCTCTCTCGGAATCATAGTCTTTCAAGTAAGCCTCTCTCGGAATCGTAGTCTATAAAGTATGCCATTCTCAGAATCGTAGAGACTGTCTGCCGAGTGCTTGCCAAGCTAAGTCAAGAATCGCAAGCTTCGCTCAAAATCGTGGAGTCTTCAAGTCGTCACCAATTAAAATCATAGTCAGTCAAGTGCTTACAAGCCAAGGTAGAATCGTAGAGTACTCTACGATTCTCATCAGATAAGCAATCCAGAATGAATCACTTACACGCACTCATCAACACACAACAATCGTAGTATTAAGACAACGATCGTGGTGCTCATCAGTCAGTAAATAATCGTGGTGCTCACCAGTCAGTATCAGAATAGTCAAAGTTCTCTTGTCTGGTGAAAGAGGATGTCCAACAGTGAAGACTGACATATGAACGTTGATATATGAGAATCCCAATACTCTCACCAACATCCTTGGTCTAAATCAAAGAAACAAAAGGAAAATGAAAAGTGACTTCCAACTGGTCTGCTGAAAGTGACATTTCAGAGGTGTTAGGTGAGAAAGCAGTTTGTTGTGTCAGGCAAGTCAGAAAAGCGTGTACACATGAACCCAGAATGTCAACATCAAGACCTCAGAATATCTGAAGCATTAAATGCTCCAGATAAAGCATTTCAACGGGAAGATTTCAAAGGCTCCTACATAAGGCAAATAGATTGAAGATTTCAAATAAGCAAGAACGCACAAAACATAAGAACATCTGTCAAAGCCTCACTCTACGAATTAGAAGAAATATATTGCTTCGCTACTCTATTCTTCAGAACTTATGCTTAAGGCAACTGAGTAGCACAACAACAAACAAACTCTCATTACAGTGTTCCAAGTCTACTGGGCTTGAAGAGTTCTTAGTGAACTTGAGTGCCAAGGCTGCTAGTCTTGAAGGAATCTTAATGATTCAAAGTTGTACCCATATCCTTAGTGGATTTCCTACTCGTGGAGTAGAAGAGTGGATTAGGAGTCTTGAGTACTCTGAACCACTTAAAACAGTTGTGTCAATTACTTTCAGTCATTTACTAACTGCTATATTTGTTATATCTGTTATAACTGCTATTTGAACTATAAATTCAAGGGGATAATTAAATCATACATTACGTTGTGGTTAATTAATTAATTAATTAACAAATTTGTTAAGTTACTCTTTGAAAAGAAAAAGTTTTAAAATATCTATTTAACCCCCCTTCTAGATAACTTTTGTGCCTCCGAGAACTAACAATTGGTATCAGAGCAGGTTCTCTCAACTAAAGCCTACAAAGCTTGAGTAGATCAATGGCACACATCATAAGCGAATCTAAGCTTGGTGGAGGCAGCAAAGCACCAATGTGCAACAAAGATAAATTCTCCAACTAGAAAGTTCGAATGCAAGCTTACATGGATTCAATAGATAACGAGCTATTTGAAATAGTACTTAATGGGCCCTATATACCTACAAAGCTTGCACCAACTTCTGACAATCCAAACCGAACATAAATCAAGAAAAAAATCAGAATGGACAGACAATGAGAGGAAAGCTGTCTAACTAGACAAGAAGGCCAAAAATATTATGTTCCAGTCTTCAGAAGATGATCTGTTTGAAAATGTGGTCAACTGCAAAATAGCAAAGGAAGTCTGGGAAGCACTACTTATCATGCATGAAGGAACTGAAGAAGTAAGAGAGAACAAGAAGTCTTTACTTACTCTGCAGTATGAAATGTTCACTCATACACCCAGAGAGAACATTAAATCCACCTATGAAAGATTTAATGTACTGCTCAACACTCTCTGAGCCTTTGGAAAGATCTATCCTAACAAAGATCTTATCATCAAATTCATGAGGGCCTTACCAAGCAAGTGGGATGCAAAAACAACATCCATTAGAGAATCAAAGAATCTTCATGAGATAACTGTGCAACAGCTATATGGAAAAATTCTCACCTATGAACTGGAGCTGACTCAACAAGCAGAAACCTTATTAGATGGAAAAAAGAAGGAAAAAGGAGTTGCTCTCAAAGCAACATAAGCCACCTCTAAGGCTAGAGTCGATAATGAATCTAACACTGAGGAAAATGATGATGAAGATATTGCTATACTTGTAAGAAGGCTTAAAAGGTTCATGCGTAAAGGCAGATGCAACAGACGTAAGAGATTCAACAACAATAAAAATCAAGAGCAGAATAAAGATCTATGCTACAACTGCAAGAAGCCAGGTCACTTCATTCCAGAATACAACAAACCTCTTAGAGAAGAGCTAAAGAAGAAATCAAACCCGAAGAAAGAATTCAAAGGCTACAAGAAGCTTCAGAAGAAAGATAAAGGCCTTGTAGCTAGAGGATCGTGGAGTGACTCAGAAAATGACACAAACTCTGAGTTAAATGAAGATGAAGAAACTCAAATGGCCAACCTATGTTTGATGGCCAAGGAAGCCACAAACATGAAAAGCACTGAACAACATGAAATCAGCATTGATGAGGTATTTAATTTCAACTCTCCTGATGTGGATATTGATGATTTAAGAACTACATTGCATGATATAACTTCTGATCTGCATCAATACATGAAATGGTTCAGAGTTCTGTCAAAAGATTATTCTATTCTTTAACAAGAGAAAGAGAAAGTTCAAGCAGAACTGGAGATAACTTTTCTATGCACTTTCTCTCTAATCTTGAAGCTGAGAATAAAAGATTAAAACAGACCAATGAGCTCAGTGCACAAAGAAAGTTAAACCTAGCTTCTAAAATTAAGGAGCTAGAAAAGACAATCCTGATGTGGAACAAGTCTTCTTCATCTATGGACACTCTGATCTCTAGTCAGAGAAATTCTTCTGACAGATCAGGTTTGAGTTTTGGGGACTCTCCCTCAGAATCATGTGTGGAAAATCATTGGAAACTAACATTAGCAGTGCTTTAAATCTCAATAGAAGCATTACATTTATGAAATCCACACAAAGCATAGAGCCGATGAATCCTAGATCTTCTGATCAAAGTAATGTTTCTAGACATAACGGATCCCATGTTGTTCTAGGATTCAGAAAAGTCTAGTAAATTAACTACTACGTTCCAACCTCGAAGGATCGTGGAGTCAAATAAAACCGACTCCACGAATCAACCGGGAAAGAAACCTAGAGTTGAGGTTCACTCTACAAAATCTCTGAATCAAAGAGCAGTATGGAAAAAGAAGAATCAACATAAGGAAACCATATATTCACATATGTCTATGTTAAGAAAGAATCCACACACACACAAGCATGCATCATACTAGATGTTTTGTATGTGATAAATATGGTCACAAAGCTGCAACATGCTATTATAACCCTTTGAACCATAGACCTAAAGTCAAGCAGATTTGGGTCCCCAAGGGAACTAACAAAGTAGGACCCAAGAAAGTTTGGGTACCAAAATGAAAGCTAAATCTTACTGCAGGTACAGAGCTCCACTATAACAACTGTTACCTTGATAGTGGATGCTCAAGGCACATGACTGGAAACAAAGCTCTTCTATCTTACTTCAAAGAAAAGGAGGGTCTTATAGTCATCTTTGGTGATAATGGCTCTGGAAAAACTAGAGGATATGGCTCAGCTGGAAATGGTGCTGTGTCTTTCAGCAAAGTAGCTTATATTGAAGGGCTAAAGCACAACCTCTTGAGTATCAGCCAACTATGTGACAAAAGTCATTAAGTCACCTTCCTCAACAATCAATGTCAAGTTAGAGATCTGAAGACCTCTTCTCTAAAGCTAATTGGAACCAGAGAAGGAAATTTCTATGTTGTCTACCTTGCTGAGTTAAATTCTGATGAGACAATGTGTTTTCTTGCCAAAGCCTCCTGAAGAAATCAGCTGGCTATGGCATAGAAGATTATCTCATCTAAACTTCAAAAGCATGTTGAAAATAGCCTCCAAAGACCTAGTAACAGGCTTACCTAAATTCAACTTCGTTAAAGAAAGACCCTACAAAGCTTGTCAACTGGGAAAGCAGACAATGAGCTCATTCAAAGGCAAAATAGTCAACTCTAATGATAAGCCCCTGCAGTTACTTCACATGGATCTTTTTGGGCCTATCCCAACTGTAAGCCTTGGAGGGAAGAGATACTCACTGGTGTAGTTGACGACTACACCAGATTCACATGGGTATTCTTTCTAAGTTCTAAAGACGAAACTAGCTCTCAACTTATCAAGCTATTCAAGCTAGTCATGAATGACAAAGGAGAAAAGATCAAAGCCATTAGAAGTTATCATGGAAGAGAATTCGACTTCTCTGAGATGGATCAGTCATATGAAGATAATGGCATCAACCATAACTTCTCAGCTCCAAGAACTCCATAGCAAAATGGAGTAGCTGAAAGAAAGAACAGAACCCTGATTGAAGCAGGAAGAACACTACTTGCAGCAGTTCATCTACCAAAGTACTTCTGGGCAGAAGCTATCAACACTGCTTTCTACACCCAGAACAGGTCTCTTGTTCACTCTACACTCAAAAAGACTCCTTACGAGCTATGGAAAGGAAGAAAGACAAATATTAGCTATTTTCATGTATTTGGTTGTGCTTGTTACATTCTTAACAATGGAAAATAATATCTGACTAAGTTCCAACTAAAGTCGGATGAATGAATCTTTCTTGGGTATGCCACAAATAGCAAAGCCTACAGAGTGTTCAACAAGGAAACCCTAAGTGTTGATGTCTATATTCACGTCACCTTTGATAAAACAGACTCATCAGACAAAACAGTACCACACAACACTGCGATCGTCGAACCAGACACTACGATCAAAGTGGTAGAGCCAGACACCACGATCACAGGCTCAGAAGATGGAATCGTGGAGAACGGAGAAGAAATCGTAGAAGGCACTACACCAGACAATGAGCCTCTGCAACAAAAAGCAGGAGTCAACCTTGAAGTATTTAAACAAGAAGGCACTAGAACAGACGTTCCAATAGGAAGCAGATGGGCAAAAGATACACCCAAGACTTGATTATCGGATATCCAAATGCAAGAATCAAGACAAGATAAGCTACCCAAAATGAATGTTTTTACCTAAGCTTTATGTCCCAGATGGAACCTAAGAAGATAGAGGAAGTCTTAGAAGATTCAAGCTGGATAGAAGCTATGCAAGATGAGCTAAATCAATTTGAAAGAAGCAAAGTATGGAGATTAGTTCCTAGACCAAAGCATCACCTAGTCATTGGCACCAAGTGAGTATTCAGAAATAAGATGGATGAAGTGATCACAAGAAACTAAAGCAAGGCTGGTGGCTAAAGGTTACTCTCAAGAAGAAGGCATTAACTATGACGAGACCTTTGCTCCTGTTGCCAGATTAGAAGCAATCAGAATATTTCTTGCTTTTGCTGCACATATGAAGTTCAAAGTCTTCCAAATGGATGTCAAAAGTGCATTTCTAAATGGAGAACTTCAAGAAGAAGTCTATGTGGAACAACCTCCAAGTTTTATCAATCCAACTCTCTCTAATTATGTCTATAGATTAGATAAAGCTTTATATGGACTAAAACAAGCACCTTAGAGCATGGTATGAAACTCTAACAAACTTTCTTATTAAAAAAGGATTCACTAGAGGAAGAGTAAACACCACATTATTCCTTAGGAAGCACAAAGATAAAGTTCTATTAGTACAAATATATGTAGATGACATTATTTTTGGTTCTATTGATAAAAAATTATGTGAAAGATTTGTTAAACTTATGCAGAGTAAATTCAAAATGAGCATAATGGGTGAATTGAATTTCTTCCTTGGACTTCAAGTGAAGCAGACTGATGAAGGCATCTTCATTAACCAAGCCAAGTACAGTAGAACCTCTTTAAATTAATACTCGGTAAATTAATTAACTCTCTAAGATAATATTTTTCTCCGGTTACGACTTGGACCAGTTGAAAAATTAACAAATTTCGATAAGATAATATATTTTCAAAAAACCCCTATGTAAATATAGGGTCCTATTAATATTATAAATTAATAATTATATAAACTTACACAAACATAACTAAGATAATTTAGTGAACTATGATTCTAGAGTTGTTTGTTTTAGATGAGGAACCATTGTTGGATGTGGTTTCAAAAAAATTCTATCTTGTTTATATAGTATTTTCTATCACCATCATACATTGAATGTTTTTAGTAAAAATACAATGAATAATACTTAATTATTAAGAAACAATGAACATTATTTATTAGTTTTCATTAATATTATGTACAATGAATCTATGTTTTAGATTAATTCAATTAATATGTTACATGAATTTTTCTAAGATATAATGCTTTTTGATGTAATCAAAATTCAACTTCAATCAATTACAAAAATCTCTTTAAATTAATAAATATTAATTTATCGGTTAATTAATATCTCTATAAAATAATAAAATATCATGGTCCCAACCATATTAATTTATAGAGGTTTTACTATATGTCAAAGACTTACTTAAAAAGTATGGCATGGAATCAGCTTTCCCCATGAAAACTCCAATTGCACCAGCAACTAAGCTTGACAAAGATGAGAAAGGTAAATGTTTTGATATTACTCAATACAGAGGTATGATAGGTTCTCTCCTATACTTAACTACTAGTAGACCAGATATTATGTTTGCTACATGTATTTGTGCTAGATTTCAAGCTAACCCTAAGGAATAACATTTAATAACTGTGAAAAAGATTTTCAGGTATCTCAAAGGCACACCTCACTTGGGACTTTGGTACCCCAAGGAGTCTTCCTTTGAATTAATAGGATATTCAGAAGTTGATTTTGCAGGTTGTAAAATTATTAAAAAGAGTGCAAGTGGCACATGTCAATTACTAGGAAACAGGCTTGCGTCTTGGTTTTGTAAGAACCCGAATTTTAGAAATTATTAAATAAGGATTTAATAAATAAAATTCTTAAAGTGTGAGATTGGTTCGAATGAGAACATCTATGTGATATAAGTTATGTAGTATTGTGTTACATAGGGTTATATGAACTATGTAATATGTGATTAATAAATATATATTGTTATTTATAGTAGAGACAATTCGATGGAGATAAAGAAAGTGGATAAGATTTTCTATCGATATTAAATAATTTATAGAATTATTTTATCATAGTAAGTTGGTGACATTAAATATCTTTAATGTATAATCACCATTTTCTTGTTTATGTATACTAATAACTAGTATAGGTTATTGATAGTACTTAAGCTATCCGTGAATGGGTTGGGATAGTGAAGCATGAGTTAGTTAAGGGAATTAACTAATAAGAATAAATATTGGTTAATTGATAGTTGAGAGTTATATTATGGAATAATATAATGTGAATATTGAACCTTAATTAACTATGATAATATAGTACGGGGTTTAATTTACTTAAGTAAATGAGTGAATTAATATATGTGTTGAATATGTAATTATAGTTGATATTTTTTATATATTACTTAGAATGGTAATATGTGAGAAAGTCTAATGTACGAATAACGTTAATAAATATATATACGTTATTAAAGGGAGATGAAAATCATTATATCTTTAAATGAATATGTAATATTTGAAGAAATTATTTTGGGGATAATTTATAGAAAAGAAAGAGAAATAGTTATTTCTAATAACGGATATTAAAATAATTTTTAATATTGAATTATTTTAATAAAATGAGGAAAGGTTATTTTCAAATAATAATATTACCTTATATATTTTTGTATGAGGTAATAGGTATGATTAATTAATATGGTAAATACATTAAAACATATTTGCTCTATATAAATAAATTAATGGAAATAATTTATTATAATAGAAAATAAACTTATTATCTATTTTCTATATAATATATGTATATGTGCCGTACATGTAATTATTTTAATAGATATTATATTAAGAATAATATATTGAGACAATGAGTAAATTATTTTCTAATAATGAATGTCCTTATTTGGAGAAAACATAATATTTTATGTTATGACAAAATACATAATTTCTAATATATTTTCAAGAGAGTTAATTTAATGAAAGAAAACTAAGTTATTTTAATGTATTAAATAACTTAGGTTATTATTTTATCGTAGATATTATTATTTAAATAATTAATAGAGTAAATCTTAATTATTTTGTAAGCATAAAGGTTATACATATTATTAAGTATATAAATAATTGAGGTAGCTTAGCATTAAAATGCTTGAGTCACACAAACCTTATAATAAAAGAATATTAAGTGTGGTGGAGATAATAAGCTTAACATTGAGCTTGTGAGAAATGCCTTGTGTGGCACGATAATAGATCCGACGATTAATTAATTCAAAGATGGAAGAATTATTAATTAAATAATTAATCTATATTAATTGTTATTATTATAGTATATGGATTTATTATTATGGCTAGTGATAGTATAATAATAAGAAAATTGATTATAAGTATAATCGGATTTGTAATTATTAAGTTGATGAGGAATTAGATAAATTGTCTTATAATATTAATTATTGTTATGGACAATATACAATTATCAAGTAATTATGTGATAATATGTTGATTAATGAGTAAATGACTTATAAATATAATAAGATTTATATTTATAATATAAATGCTAATCAATCGTTATAAAGGTTAATAATTGATTTACGAGGAAGGGATTGATTAATATTATTATTAATTAATTGATAAGATAAGAAATTTATTAATTCCTATGTGCAAGCATGCGATATTAAAAGTATAACGTATGGTGGTTAACTATATATTATACGAAGTGAAAAGTGCGACGTGACTATGTTATATATATAGGCTATATAGTAAGATTGGTTGCATTAAGAGGGTTACGTAATAATATTGCTTATGTAACGTGATAAGGAATTCAATAATTTTATTTAATGGAATACATCATGAGGTAGGTGACAATATGAGATTAGTGGATACATTAGGGTGTACATATGTGTTTGTGTATATATATACATATAACTTATATTAATGTGTTAATATTAAGTAAGCCTAATGTGAATTATTATGTCCAACGGGATATAACCTAAGTGTATAATTATACATTGATGTATATAATATACATATGTATATTGCTCAAAGGAATGCAAAGCTGAGATTATTTCTTGTCCCTAATTGTGAGTCACCCCTCAATTTCCTCTCATGTGAACTCCCTAGTCTACACTACTCTTCTTCTCATTTTCCTCACAATTGTAGCCAATGATTTCAAAGGTTGTGGGTTTGATGATGTGATTTACCAACCCTCAACCTAATCTCCATGAACCATTAGATTCTTGTTCCTTCCATTAGTTTGAAATGGTGAGTAAATTCATGGACTAGGTAATGGATTGTCTATAAATGCAAGCTCTCTTCTTCTCTTTTTAATTTGCTGAGAATTCAAAATGAAGTAAATTGGGTAAGTATATTGAAAGAGATTTTCTATTGAGTTGAAGAAAGCAATATAGCAGTGTAGTAGAAACCATTTAGCAAGCTTTGCAAAATTGAGATAGCAGAGGTATAACTTCCCATCTTTGTTCTCTGTCAAACTTTATATTCTTGAAATTCTTAATTCTTGATTATGTTGAATTGGATTGATTAATTAATTGTTTGGAAAATGTTGTTAAGTATTATTTAAGTTGATAAGCATGATAGAAATACATGATAGCTAGTATTGGATCGAATTCGTATGGATTTCTGAGTTTGGGATGGAACCTGTCGAAGCAGGCTTTTTCTTGGCATGAACTGCACACGGCGCAGCTGTGCTGGGTTTATACCCAGGCGCTGCGTAGCTGCGCCAGCAGCCTGTTCTGGTTTTGTTTTCTGCTGCAGAATTTTTATAGGCTATCGTGTAATAATTTTTTTGGCAAGTATACTAGCATGAATAAATTGTATATATGGATATGTAGACATAATATGAGCATGTTCTACTACGATTATATGCATGATTAACGGACGATTGTAATTTTCAAAAGTAAACGTAAAGTTTTATAAACAAAATTGACTTATACGAACCATGTTGACATTCTGATTTTTCAAGCATGACTATATGATTTAGGAATGCATGAGAAGCGTACAAACTTACGAATATATGTTTCATAGTATAACATGCATATCGGACCTCGTTAGTGAACATTTCTAACAAAAACGTAAGTTTTGAAGGTGGATATTGATATGAAAATACCATATATACATTCTGATTTTTTTAAGCATGTCTAGGTGACTTAGAAATGCGTGTCGGACATGTTAACACATGAATCTAGATAGCATGAACATGTTAGTCCATATTAGTGAGCTTACTAATGAAAATATAAGCTTTGATTGTGCACGTTAACATGTTACCTTAAGATTTGGATTTTTGATGTTTATAGACATATGTGACAGCACTCTTAGACTCTCTCATGAACCATACATGTATATATACCATGACTACATGTCGTGAAACCAAGTTTAGCTTAAACGAAGCATGTTTTCAAACTAATAACTATGATAGTTACATGTATGAAATATGAATATTCATGAGCATGCCTAACATAAGTTATATGATTACCTTATATGTTTAAAAGGCGAGCATGTTAGACCTTGTGACTTTATAACCTTGAATGGACTTAAGTTATTAAGGGTATTAACTTAGAACCTATATCATGAAAATTGAACGTGAAAAGGTTGAACGAGTATGAAAGTATCCTTAATATGTATACATGCTATGTAAGATCATATGTTAATACTTAAATCCAATTTTGACGGTTAATAGAGTATGTTTGCTAATTGTTATGGCCTTCTTTGTTAGTAATGATATATGAGAATGATTAACTAAAGGATGGACTACACTAGCTATATGTAAATAGATTAGTGGTAGGTGGACATGTGCATATGAAGTATGGTAGTAAGTATGTATGGTTAAAGTATACTTATACGTACATAGTTATTCTAAGAATACAAAAAGAAAGCGAGACGAAGGTTCTAAGAACCCAGTTAGACAACAATATAACCTTTATTATTACATTGAGAATGTGTGGATACGTATAACTGATAAGTGTGAATCCATGATTATATAATTGTGTATGATTACACGAAGTGCAAATATCTTTAAGCCATTAAGTCGTAGTTGTTAAACTACGCATCAAGCAAGTCTTTCAGTTCCTATTTGATATATGAATTCAATAACTGTTAGTTTAATCATATTATGCTATGATGATGTGAACTTATATATGAACTGTATATGAGATATGTATGAGATTGAAAGTTGATCTTTGATGATATGCTTGTTATGTGAGAAGTAACATGCTTAGTAAATATAAATTGATTATAAATGCATGAACTGAGTATGATGTTATATGCTATGTGATGTATGAAAATTGATAGAATTGCTTGAGCTATCGAGCTCACTCTTGCAAATAACCATTTTTGCAAGTTAAGAACTTACGATAAGGATTTCGTGCTTCTTGATTGATAAAGATAGATAGTATCACAACGAAGAATACTATTTAGATTATCATTTGAACCCTGTTTAGGTTCTAGGAGTGTACTTGATATATGCTTACAATGTTTAATACTTATTGTATTGTAAAGATGTATTAGTTAATACATAGAAGATATCGAGTTGAGTTGTAAACGTTTATACGATAACTCAAATAGAATGAATCATAGTATATAGTTGATTCAAGAATTGTAATTGATTCAAAGTTATGAAAATCAATAAAAGATTTTATTCAAAGGAGATTGAAAAAAATTTAATTATTCCACATTTTTATCAAATATTATGTAAGACAGGAACGGTAAATGACCAAGAGTGAAACATATAAAATGTTTGGGGTCATTATACAAGATCCTGATAATGAAGTGAATTTATACTTCTATATTATAATAAGTGAAATTTATTCATTAAGTTTTGAATAAAAGATGTAAATATTTGACTAATAGTATCGTGACTGCACCGGATCCGAGGTAATAGAAGGGAACCCGCATTTGGGGGCGTCACAGGTTTAGCAAGAAGCAAAACTCTGTATCAACCTTAAAAACAGAAGTTGAATACATTGCAATTGGCAGATGTTATCCTCAAATCCTATGGATGAAAAATCAGCTAGCTAACTATAGGTTTGAGTTCAAATCTATTCATGTTCACTGTAATAATACAAGTACTATAGCAATAACTCATAATCCTGTCATGTATTCTAGAACAAAGCATATAGAAATAAGATATCTTTTCATTAGGGATCATGTGATAGTAGTGTGCATACAAGCCAATCATATATGATGATAAAGCACATACTTTATAAACAATCTTATTTATTTATTAATAAAAGAATTCATTTATTAAAGGCATTTAATTATCTACATGATGCTGTTTTTATAATATGTAAATAACTCATAGTTTTAAACAATGCTTTTAGAATCATGATGTTGATCATGCTAATGAGATCTAAATTATTAGAAAGCTTAAAACTAAAATAGTTCTCAATTGTTGGATTACTAAAAAGGGAATTAGTAAATCCAGATAGATTGATACATATGTTGCTTCCTCATTGGATGAGGATGATTGATCTCATGATTATTTATGTGAGACACTAAAGCAAGTATGTAGGTGCTTATTGGAGAATAAGTTCACTGAACGTGACTCGCTATGGAATACCTAATGGAGTTTTACTTGCCTGTCAATAGGAATTCCTAATGTGATAATAGTATAAGTGATCCTTGGACTTGAGATCATCATAGTATCTTATATGTAATTAATTATACTTTGACTTATTCCTTAAGACCCTTAGGGTATATCAAAGGGTATGCTTAGGTATAATAAGTTACATATGGAGATAATGAATGGTCAATAAAGAATCTACTACTTCTAATTAAAGAAGAGATATGTCCTATGTGATTCGTTAAATGACAACCCAGTAGTCCTTGACCAAGGCAGAATGAAATTAGAAAGGAGTTTCTAATTTACATTAATTGGAGTTGTGCATTTTCTAATCGAAATACATATAATTAAATAAAATAAGACTTGCCAGTAATTTCATGTCTTATATTTAATTGGGACATTGTATAGTGAAAGGATTGAATTGTACGGTAACTATTTACTCACAAGTTAATTCTTTTATAATTAATGTTGAAATATATATTATCTAGAAAGTCGTTGATCGCTAGGGAGGCTTATCCCTATTGTAGAATAAATATTATTTATTTAAATAGATTTTTAGTTTAATTTATTTATTTAAATAAGATTAGAATTGTTCTAATTGATTTATTAACAACCGGTTTAATATGAAAAACCTAAAAGGTCACACCATAAAATGAAGAACAATTATTTAAGAAGGTAATGGCATAATTGTAATAATGCATTAAGTGTAATTAATTTAATCTATGGTGATAGAATAAATTAAATAGCTTAATATTTATTATTTAATATTTTGAAAATATTAAATATAAATTAATAAGAGGAGTCTTAGTAATATTATTACAATTGTTATTATTTTAATTTCTAAAGGAGTTTAGGAATTAATTTAATATTAGTACTCTCATTTATTCCTAATAAGATTAGGAGGCAAATTAATTAAAGAATTTTAATTAATTAAATCCCAATATGTTGGGAAAGCCTAATTAATTAAAGGAGTTTAATTAATTAAATGAAAACCTATGTCTAATAAGATTAGAATGGCTGAACAATATTTATATAAGAGGAGTCTTATGTTAGATATCAGTTGATGCAATTCCAATTGTTGGAGAGTATTCAATTTCTATAGAGGATAGAACTAGGGTTTAGCCAACCATTCTCCTTCTTAAATAATTCCTCTTCCTTGGTGGATTACCTCTTGAGGCCAAACACTTAGATGACTAATGTTGATCAAATGAAGGAATCTAACCCAGAAAGTCAAGGAGATCTCGAGGAACAAGGAGTTGAACTCGTACATATGAAAGCTTCGTTCTACAAGGGTATGATTCCATAACTTCTTATTTATCATTTTAAATTACTAATATGCATAAAGGATGATCCGTGTAATAGTTTTGTAGAAATTTTTAAACTCTGATATACCATAGTTCCGCTAATTTTTGTAATTCGATTACGCCACAATTTCGTATAAACCCAACAGTGGTATCAGAGCCAAACCTTTATGCAATTATTAATTATTTTGATTCCATATTATATGGGTATGTATTTAGAATAATTTATTGGGCATAATTAATTGTATAAAGTTATTTTTTTTTGAAAGAAAAGAAAAAAAACGGAAAGCGTCTTTTAATTCTTAACTGGAAAAAAAATCGCGAAAATAATTATTTATTGGAGCGAGTCACGTTACTAGCAAGTTTGCGAAGCTGAAATTCTTTTATTTGCGAAAAAATTAATTTTTTTTTCGCTAGGAGTCACGTAAAGTACATGATTCAATAAGTGATTTAGTGGATTTCCAAGTGACGTGTAGCTAAGTGATTTGGTGGATTAAGAATGTGATATATATATATATATATATATAATATTCTTAATAATTTTATAATTAAAATAACAAGTTTATTTTAATCTTGAAATTGGATTTCATACAATTTAAAATTACCCATTAAATGATATTCATATATATATGGAATGTTTTAATTCATAAGATTATATTTATTTATTGATGCATATGGTGATATGTATGATAATAAATGGGATTGATTATGGGACTATTGACCAATGTGATTGGATTTATTTTAGTTGGATGCTTGAATGTATGAGTTTTATTAAATGGAGTCTGCTGTACCTCGTCTTATCTGGTTTTTCTTAATGTAAAATTCTATCTCCCTCCTATGTACTTCCCATTGACTTTTGATCAAGGTTTCTATTTAAATTAAATAGTTTAATGTAATAGAAATAGTTACAATTATTTTGAAGAAATTGGAAACTAAGGAGTAAGGAGCGCGTGAAGACCCGTTTGTATGGAGCCCGAGTTTAAATGTAATAGCTACGTTTAAATTTAAATTCTTCCACTCCTAGGTTTGACCTTTTGGTTCACTTGGTGGTTCTAGTGAACCAAACTAGAATAAAAGTCCATAATCAATCCGGGTAGAATATAGTATTCTATATGTGAATGCTAGTATTATATATATTATATTTGATGTAAACATGCTTCACATGTTTAATAAAATGGCTTGTATTATATATATATATATATATATATATATATATATATATATATATATATCTGTGTGTGTGTGTGTGTGTGCATGCACGCTAAACAAGTTGAGACTAATAATAACAAACCCCTCAAAAAAATTATATTAAGTCTAAAGCGTTCAGAGATATTTGGAATATCGAACGTCACCTTCTAGCATGATAAATTAATAGAGTATTAAATATTTAATACGAGTTTGTTGTGCTATCCACAAGGTAAGTATTGCGTATTTAAAATATTAATTTAATCACATTTGATACTTATCAATAAAATTGAACAATATTATTTTGTTGAGCTATCCACAAAGATAATATTTTTCTTTTTTGAATTTATAGAAGTGCTAGGTTGGACTTAACTTAATTTATTTTAGTTCGAATGTGCACACACTTGACCATTATGATCTAAGAGGCAAAATAAAAAGGAGTTACATGTTGATGTAATTGACAAAGAGTTGTCTACCTATTTATTTATATATCATTTGTTGTACTATCCACAAGGCTATATACATTTGAAATGAGATCCTTATTCTCATTAGCAAATCTTTAATTAAGATGTTACCGAACTATATAAGTGAGGGTAATAGAGTTTGAAGAAAATAGTGAGAGATACCAATTTAAAATAAGACCTAATTTATTTTGGTATATAAAATTAAGTAAATGAATGTTTGCTAAAATATTGTCTTTTCACATACATAAATTTAAAAAATATCGAAATCACTTATTTCACTGCGTAGCATACTTGATGCTAACAAACTAACCGGATCGAATTACACGGACTGGTTAAGGAATCTGAGAATAGTTCTCACTGCTGAAAAGATTTCTTATGTCCTAAATTCACCTATCCCTGGAACTGTTCCAGAAACAGCCTCTGAGGAAGAGATTGCCACTATTGTAAAGTGGCAAGATGATGCATCTGTGGCTCAATGCATCATGCTCGCATCCATAAATAATGAGCTTCAGCGTCAACATAAAAACATGGATGCTCCTACGATGTTGCTTCATCTCAAGGAGTTGTATGGTGAACAAAGTAGGACTGCAAGATATAAGATATCTAAGGAGCTCTTCCAATTGAACGCCTTGGACAACTTGAGTTCGTCATGGATGGGGAGTTAAGTCAAGACTTAACCTTGCAGTCACTCCCTGAGACCTTCTCACAATTCGTTGTTAATTTTCACATGAATAAGTTAGATGTCAGCTTCCCTGAATTACTTAACATGTTAAAAACTGTAGAAGGTCACTTACCATCCAAGAAGAACCATGTCTTAATGGTGGATTCTTCCAAGAAAAGGAAGAGGCCCAATGTATCTTCTGAAAAGAAGAAATCTAAGAAGGCTAAAGGCAAGGTGAACATGAAGGAACAAAAGAAACCTGATTCAGCTAGCAAAGAAATGTGCTTCAATTGCAACAAGCCGGGTCACCGGAAGAGGAACTACAAAAAGTTTCTAGCAGAGAAGAAGCTTGGAGAAGCTTCGACTTCCAATTAAGGTTTGTTTATGATTGAAATTAATTTTTTAGAAAGTCAAAATTCTACTTGGGTATTGGATACCGGCTGTGGTTCTCACATATGTAATACTGTGTAGGGACTGGTCAGAAGTAAAAAGCTGAACACGTGACACCCCCAAATCCGGATTTACTAACCTCAAATTTGGTGTTCACGATACTCAACAACAAACATACTTTCTAACTGATGCGGAAGAATAAACATTCATTGTTTATCATAATAGTAATAAAGTCTTACAATCATAGTTTCAAGGTTCTTTAACCTTAACTTAAAACGTACTCTTAATACTATAAAGAGTTTACATAATCAAATAGCATTTAAAATAAAATAGTACATAAGCATTCTCAAACATCTACTCTTGAACCTTTCCTTTTTCTTTGCCCCCTTTGGACGTTTCTGCCTTAGCTGAAAGAAATGTCATGATATAGCAAGGGTAAGCAACTAATTTGTTTAGCAAGTTTATACACAAGGGAGATATATTATGATTAGAAAGAAGTTTCGCTTTCAATGTTCAACAACAGTATAAAATTGTGAAGGAACATGAATTAATAGTCAATAATTGAATATTCGAATAATTGAATAACAGGTGCTGAGTGGTTTGAAATAATCATGAACATTTGCTAAGGTTCTCAGCATTTAAACTGGACCTTTTAATAAGTTTTGTTAATCAAGGGGATTAGCCTTTCATACCCCATGATTTATGCATAAACACTTAATAATCCGGCATTGATATCATGCTTTAATTAAATTCGTCATTTTCTTAGCCAAGAGTTCTTACCATATAAATTTAATAAGAACAGCTTTTAAAACACATTTGATTTAACAATTTTAGACATGCTTGATCTAGCTGATACAATTAGCATAGATCTATCTCATAAACAGTTCATGAAAGAAAGAACTTTAATTTAATTCACAGTTCAATAATAATAGAACATGAATTCAATTGCACAAAGTGCGAATCTCAATAATCAGTATAGATGTGAATAATCAACAATAATTATTCACTAACATGTTTTGAAAATAATTACTCGAGTTTGAGTTAGGGAACTTGCCTCGTTTGTAGGCTACTGCTATGCAATTAAATTCTATCTGCTAGGCAGTTTAATTATCTTCCTTTGAGAGACCTATAGTTAATCTTTCAATTAGTCATAGCATAACATTACATTATGTAATCACATAGATATTACATATTACATTTAGTTCTTAGAAATATTATCATGCCTCGATAATATTACTATTAAATAACAACTACCTTTAATTCACTTAATATTATAAATCTTGATAATATTTAATTCACTTCTTAGTATTATTAGTCCACTAATAACACTTTTATTCGCTTACTAATATTATTAACATCTTAATAATATTTTAATATTTTATTAATATTATTAATCCTCTTAATAATATTTTAATCATCCAATAATACTTTAATCTAATATTATTAATTTTTTAATATAATATTATTATTATTTAATAATATTTTAATCATTTATTAATGCTTAAATCAAATATTATTAACCATTTAATAATATTTCAATAAAATTTTAAATCTTAATATTTTTATTTACTTAAAAATATCAGATTCTTATATTACAAATATCATATTAACATTTTAATAAGTTATTAGGCAAAAAAATAATTTATTTTAATTATTTTACCCTTTATTAAACAACTTATTTAATACCCATAAAATATCATAAATATTATTTATCATAATAAATTACCAAAATACCTCACATAGGTCAGATTACACTATAATAGACTCACCTAAGCTTTAACATCCTATTTTCCTCATTTATGACATCATTTAACCATTTATTTCTTTTTATTCATAACTTCATCATTTTTAGGAAAAATACCAAACTAATTCCAAAAATTCTTCTTTTCTGGATTTGGATAGTGTATAACCCAATAATGATTCCCAAATATTCCTGGAATTTTAGAACTTGTTTTACTATTTTTAAAGTGCTTAAAACTTCCGAATCTTGCAACATTTATCATAAATCGAGTTTCTGTCCAAACAATATGAAATTTTCAAGGGATGTCCCTGTTATGTATATGTACTTCCTGTAGCAATTTCATATATTTTGGAGTTACACACAAAGAGATATTCACGTTTACTTTTAAAAGAGTCCTTTCTTAGAAAAGGCATAACTCCTACTCTATACATTGAAAAAGGTCCATTATTTTTCTCAAATGTATATAACTCATCAAAGTACCTTTTTGATTTTTCTCAGAATTTTCAAAGCACATAAAATGAACGAAAATGCCCTTGGTAGAAAGTGTCCAGAAATTGTCTACTACTTTTGTTCTATAGTGGAGTACTTCGGCTCCAACACTCACCAAGGGTTGGAAAAATATTTTTTTCGAGTGCTACCACTTGGTTTAAGTACTTAACTTACATATCTAGCACCCCCCTTTGACAGATCACAAATTAGTGGTGCATATCTCAATTTATGGGTGATCCAAGTGAAGAAAAGCTAGGGTTTTTCATCCTTTATGAACATAAGTTCATTTCTCCTATTGATCTTCATTCTAACACTCAAAAGGGTTAGATCCTTACATGAAACATAAAGATCTAAGGGTTCTTGAGTCTTAGAACACTACCCCTCTAAAACTTTGAAAATAAAACAAACTAAAAAGAAGAAAAGATTAGTTTAGGGTTTACCTTGATTTTCTAGCAAGCATTCTTTTCTTTCCAAAGTAGTTAAGAAACTTTGGGTGCATGAATGATGAAAGCTCTCCTCTCTATTCCTCTCAATATTTCGGCCACTCTCTCTCTCTCTCACTCTTGTTCTTTCTTTTGTTATCTAAGAAGTGAAAGGAAGAAGAAATGAAATGAAAAATGAAATTAAGTGAAGTGTTAGTTTTTTTGGTAAGTAAAAATTAGATACACCATATATCTAACTATTATCCCCCATACTTCTTTTACCGACTATACAATTATCATTATCACTTTTAATCTTATGTTTTAGGATTACAAGAATCTCTTAGTCAAGATTTCTAACCAATGGGAGTTTGACACATAAGAGGGTGGAGTGGATAAGGAGATTGGTTAACATAATTAGCAATTAAATCATCACATTACAAGGCCATTTTTGGCATGAAAAATCCGGCCATATCCCCCCCTTTTTGCCCCCAATCTTGCTTTATTTTTAAATGCCAAATTTGATTAATCAAATGTCCAAAATGTCCCTTAACAATTGGGCTAAAGTTTGGACTTCTAATTTAATTCTTGTGGGCTTTATAATTAATTGTTTGGACCATGTAATAAACATAGTTTAACAATTTTAATATATATTACCCTAATTATTTATTTAGGATTTTTATTTCCAATCTTATGAAATTTAATTACTTACACATATCTTTTTAACTTGTATCCTAATTAGGTTTACTATAATTAGGTTTAAAATTATTAATCACTTGCAATAATAAAATTATCCACTTAAGTTAGTATAAATATTAAATACTAACTATTCATTATTACCATAACCCTTAGGTTATTTAATTATCTCACCTAATGTATAATTAGGTTATGAAGCTTTCCTTTTTAATAAAATCTATAAATATAAATATATATATATATATAAATATATATATATATATATATCCATAACTATAGTATATATATTTATTTAGCCATACACCACTTCACATATGTTATCACATATTAAATCTTTATATAGCACAAAGTTTTAAATATCAATAATGTATATACATATAAAGTGACTTGAAATTCCTGGTTATTACATCCTCCCCCCTTATAAGAATTCCGTCCCCGGAATTACACATAAGGTTACTCAAAAAGATGTGGATAATTTTCCCTCATCTTTTCCTCGAGTTTCCACATAGCTTCTTCAGCATTGTGGTTCCTCTAAAGAACTTTTACACAATGTATAACCTTATTTTGTAACTTCTGCTCTTTTCTATCTAAAATTTTTATCGGAATTTCCTCGTACGACAAATCTTTTTCGATCTGAATTGGTTCGTACGATATCACGTGCTTGTAGTCAAGCTTATATGGTCGTAACACTGACACATGAAACATATTATGAATATGTTCCAGTTCATGAGGTAGAGCTACCTTGTACGCCACTTCGCCTATCTTCCTCAAGATCTCAAATGGTCCAATAAATCTCGGACTCAACTTACCTTTCTTTCCAAATCTTATCTTCCCTTTCCAGGGAGATACTTTCAAAAACGCATAGCTTCCCACTTCAAAATCTCTCTTCTTGCGATGTAAGTCCGCATACTTCTTCTGGCGATCTTGAGCTGCTACCAGCCAGGCTCTTATCACCCTGATGATCTCTACTATCTGCTGCACCAGTTCTGGTCCCAACAGCCTGTGTTCACCAACTTCATCCCAGCATAAGGGCATTTTTCATTTCCTCCCATACAATGCTTCGTATGACGGAATTCCAATGCTGGCGTGATAACTATTGTTGTATGCGAACTCTACTAATGGAAGATGATCCTCCCAGCTACCCTTGAAGTCCATCACACAAGCTCTGAGCATGTCTTCAAGTGTTTGAATCGTTCTCTCACTTTGCCCATCGGTCTGCGGATGATACGCGGTGCTCATCTGTAGCTGCGTCCCTATTCTTTCTTGAAGACTCTTCCAGAAGTTTGACATGAATCACGGATCCCTATCCAATACAATAGATACCGGTACTCCATATCTCAAGATAATTTCTTTGATATATAATTTGGCTAGCTGGTCCAAGCTATACCTAATCTTGATCGGCAAAAAGTGAGCTGACTTCGTAAGACGATCTACAATCACCCATATGGCGTCGTGCCCTTTTTGTGTTGCTGGAAGTCCCTCCACAAAATCCATCGTGATGTGCTCCCATTCCCATTCTAGAATTTCTAACGGCTGTAGTAATCCACTCTGTCGTTGATGCTCTGCCTTGACTCTCTGACAAGTTAGACATCTGCTGACGCATTTCGCAACCTCTCTCTTCATGTTTGGCCACCAAAAGTGTTGACACAAATCTTGATACATCTTTGTACTTCCTGGGTGTATCGAGTACCTCGTACTGTGCGCTTCTTGCAAAATTTCCTCTCTTAGTTCTGGTACTGACGGTACCCAAATTCGTCCTTCGAATCTCAACAGTCCGGTGCCATCAATCTTGTATTTCAATTCGTCGCTTTCAATTAATCGCTTCTTAATGTTGTCGCAATCTTCGTCCTTCTCTTGTGCCTTTTTAACCTTATCTAATAAGGTCGGGCTTGCTGCTACTGTAAATAATTTTTCGTCTGTCTCCATCGAATACTTGATTTCCAATTCCAGTCATTCGAAATCCTTCACTTACTCCTCTTGAATGGTCAATTTCAGTAACTTCTCCCTGCCTTTTCTGCTCAGGGCATTTGCCACTACATTTACTTTGCCTGGATGGTACAGAATCTCACAATCATAATATTTGATCAATTCTAGCCATCGGCGCTGCCTCATGTTTAGCTTCTTCTGTGTGAAGAAATACTTTAGATTTTTGTGATCCGTATATATCTCACACTTCTCGCCATAAAAATAATGCCTCCAAAACTTCAAGGCAAAAACTACCGCTGCTAATTCCAGGTCATGAGTCGGATAACCCTTCTCATAGTCCTTCAGCTGACGTGAAGCGTACACAATGACCTTGTCGTGCTGCATCAGTACACAGCCAAGACCCTTGTGCGACGCATCACTATACACTACAAATCCTCTCGTGTCGTCTAGGCAAAGCCAACATAGGTGCTTGACTGAGCCTCTTCTTCAACTCGATGAAACTCTCCTCATATTTCTCCGTCCAAACGAACTTCACCGTCTTTCTAGTATGGTTGGTCAATGGCGATGCTATCTTTGAAAAATCCTGGATGAATCTCCGATAGTATCCTACTAATCCCAAGAAACTCCTGATCTCTGTCGGCGTTTTCGGCTGCTCCCAGTTGATAACCGCTTCTACTTTTGCCGAATCCACCGAAACTCCATCCTTGTCGATAACGTGACCCAAAAACTGCACTCTCTGCAACCAAAATTCACACTTGGAGAATTTTGCATATAACTTCTCCTTCCTCAATGTCTCTAACACTATTCTTAGATGTTCAGCGTGCTTTTTTCTCCGTCTCTGAATACACCAGAATGTCATCGATGAATACGAAAACAAACCTATCCAAATACTGCTTGAACACTCTGTTCATCAAATCCATGAATTCTGCTGGTGCATTCGTCAAACCAAATGACATTACCAGAAACTCAAAGTGTCCATACCGAGTTCTGAATGCCTTCTTCAGAATGTCCTCCTGTCTCACCTTCAATTGGTGATAACCGGTCCTCAAATCGATCTTTGAAAAGTACTTCTCCCCCTTTAACTGATCAAATAAATCGTCGATCTTAGGCAATGGGTACTTGTTCTTAATTGTGACTTTGTTCAACTCTCGGTAGTCGATACAAAGCCTTAATGACCCATCTTTCTTCTTTACAAATAAAACTGGCGCTCCCCAAGGTGATACGCTCGGTCGAATGTATCCCTTATCTAACAACTCTTGTAGTTGAACCATCAGTTCTTTTATTTCTACCATTGCCATACGATACGGCGCTTTGGATACCGGTGTTGTCCCTGGTGCCAAATCAATAACAAACTCTACCTCTCTATCCGATGGCAATTGTGACGCCCCCAAATTCGGACCGTCACAGTCCCGAATTCGGTTCGCCACGTTCTAAATATCTAATATAATAATATGACTAAATATCATATCGCACAGCGGAATAACACATAATATGAATTGATTACATTTATTTAATATAACCATTCATGTCCCAGGGTTTCGTAACTTAAACATCTCTCATATCTTAAACATAGTTTAAGCATACATAATCTTAACTTAATAAATAATAGACTAGAATCTTATTACAATTATCATAAAAGTTATACATAATTAACAAGCTACTCCGTAGCCTTGCCCTTGCCCTTATTAGCGCCCGAAGGTCCGCCTTGCTCTGTCTTAACTGAAATATTTTTAGGGAAAAGCAAGAATGAGCAACAAGTTTGCTCAGCAAGTAATATAGAAATAAGGGTCAATATAGTTTTAACTTCTCAAGGGTATAGCAATAAATGATAGTTCGAGGATAATAAGAAGTATCAATAATTTTCAACAATAGTCGCTAAGGACCGAAGATATCAATGAGATTCAAGGTTTAACCTTTTCACAATTTAAGAATAATGAATACTGAGTAGTTACTAAGGACTATGAACTTCTACTAGAATTAATAGGAATTATACTGATAATCCAATAAAACAAGTACAACAGGTGATCAGCCTAAAGTACCCTACGTTATGCATACCGTTTAATCGTACTCAAGTGCGCACGACGGTATCCCGACAATATATAATTTCCCCTTCAAGAGGGTTGTTCATCTCAGTCAATATAAGATTCTGCACCAATCAATTGGTTTGGATCGCTTTTCAAATTCATAATATAGGTTTAGCCGAATCAAATGGCATAGACTGCTCTTTCAATGTATATAAGAACAGTCATAAGTTCAAAACTCAAGATTTTAAAGTTCGAAGAATATAAATCGACTTTATCTTAGGCACGAAGTATTTAAGTCTTAAATCATAAATCATAATTCCAATAGCTTACTTGTACGACAGTAATAACACAAGTTCAATAAATGCTCAATAAGAGTAGAGTTTGAGTACTTGCTTACAATATCCGTCGAATAAAGTAAATGCAAGGGTTTAGGATACTTGCACAACAAAAGAGTGTAAGTTAGGGAACTTGCCTTAAGCGTAGGTTACCACTTATAGCTTATCAACACTTCGAATTCCTATCGTAATATATTTGCATGTATAGGATATCTATTAGTCACACAATTTAACAACATACATTATCTTGTACATATCATCAACACATACTTGAGTCTTTAACCTTGCTACATAGTTATACCACGTATAGCATCATATAAAATCATAGTACTTAATCGATTATATCTTTACTTTTCTATGGAATTCTTTTTTATAAGTTAAACATCATCCTGTTACATTATCATCACATATAATACATATCAGTAGTGATCAGACTCTGATTAGCAGCTTAGGGTATCATTATAAACCAACTGACATAATCAGAAAACAAGCAGAATACTCAGACCTAAAAACAGCCTGGCTCAGCTGCGCTTTGGAAAGGCTTAGGTACAGCACAGCTGCGCTGTCCCCTGGCCAGACTAGAGTTAGGCTTTTGCACTGTTGTTTCTGTCCCATTCATCCTAATATCACTATAACAGTTATTTAAGGATTCTTGCATGCTTTTAAGGTACATCTAAGTTCAACTTTTCATGTCATAGCTCTAGATTAGTATCTCTAATGACTTAAGGCCATACAAGGTCATGAAGTTATAAAGGCTATCATATTTGCCATGTATACATGTGAGGTGGTCATATAATCTGTCAATAAGCATGCTCACATGTGTTCATATCATTTACGTATGGCTAGCATTGTTATTTGCTTGAAAACTTACTTAAACTCATACTTGATTAACTTTCATTGTATCTAACAAGTATGTACACGTGTAGACCATCTAAGTGATGTTAAAAGCACTAGCATGTATGCTCAAAAATATCAGAACATAGATACACCATGTTCATGTAGCTTAGTTTGCAAAAAGTACCAGTTTTGCTTTTGAAATCATTTTAGACTTAAACCATGTATGCTAGTGTACACTCAATACCTTAGACTCACATTTCATGCATATCTAGACCATACAAATATACTCAAAAAGTCAGAACATATCCCATGTGGTATTCATGGATATTAGTTTCAAATATGTCAAATTTCCTTTGAGAACTCAATTAACTTAAAGCCGGACAAATTGGACATGAACAAAGAACCATATATCACAACTCATGCTTACTTATGTTCATAAATCAGTCCTATATGTATATTATTATGCTTGTAATACCCTAGAATTTTTATATATTATTAAATAAATATATTAATGAAAATGAGAATTTATTTGTATATAAATGATTTTGTGTCTGAGAATGAATTAATTCAATTATATAAAAAAATTGAATAATTATAATAATTGAGAAATTGATGGAGTTTGCGATAAACTCGTTGATAGCCTTGTGTGGCACAGTGATGAGGATTATTAATGATTATATTAATTAACGAATGAATTATTAAGTAAATAATTAATCTATATTAATTGTTAATTGCTATTGGAGAATATTAATTAATTGTTATCGTAGAATATTAATTAATTGTTGTGGAATATTAACTGTGATTGATTAATCATATGTGATTATTATTATTGCAAGAAATATAATAATAATAATGAGCAACGTGTTTATAAATATAATAAGATTTATATTCATTTAATGTGATATTTAATCATATAAGTGTTAATCGATTATTATGGAAATTAATAATCAATGAGGAATAGATTAATTAATATTATTGTTAATTAATCAATGAGATAAATAATTTATTTATTTGACAAATAAGTAAGTTATTAATATAATAAGATTATATTAATTATTATGTGCAAACATACAATAATTAACAATATAAAGTATATGGAATACAACTATATTATATAATGTGGTGCAACATTTATGTGACTATATTATATATATAAACTATATAGTAAAGTTTATTAAATTATGAGAGCTACATGATAATCCCCATGTGAGTGTGTGAGTGTGTGGACATTAAAATAATGTATCATGGATATATTATAAATAATTGTTGATTAATACAATTTAATAATAAAAGGTTATATCCGAGAAAATTATACCAGTATGATAAAAATATACCCGGATTATATGTGTACAAGTGACACTTATTACATTATGTAAATTATAGTGTGACATTTCAATTAAAGACATATGTATAAAATATATATATGTGTAGATAGCCTAAGTATTTAATACATATGTGTATAATGATTTAAGTGTAGTATAGAAGGCTGAGTTTATTTTGCTGGGAGAGTCACTATCTCCTTCACGTGAAATACACAAACTATCCTACTCCCATATTCTTCCTTAAACTCAGTAACATAGGCTAGCAAATGATGAAGAAGGGTGTAGCTATCATGATGGATTTCAACCACCATTACCAACCCCCTAATAACCTCCCTGCAATTCAAATTTTTGTTAGTTTGAAATGGTAGGCAATAACATTGTCTGGATTATAAGTTCTTCTATAAATATAACCCATCCTCTTCCTAATTCATTTGCTGAGAATTTTGGCTAAGTAAGTTAAGAGTTATATATATATATATATATATATATATATATATATATATATATATATATATATATATATATCAGTGTCCTTGAGTAGCAGCAAGTTCAGATTCTAGCAGAAGGTATAATACAGTTTCTTTGTTATTCATTTTCATTTTCTGTCAAAAGTTCAAATTCTTGATTATGCTAAATTGGTTCATAATTGGTTTGTAGAACCCTTATATTGTTGTTATATGAACATACATACATGATGGAACCACTATATAGCTTTCTTGACTTTCATTTCCATTTTTGCTCTGCAATTTCTGTAAAACATCAAATTCGTGAATTTGGTTGGAGTTCATGAAATTGGGAATTGATAAATGGCGATTGACTGTTATATAAGCATATATATATATATATATATATATATGTGTGTGTGTGTGTGTGTGTGTGTGTTAGTAAGTTAAAGAAGTCTAATAGCATCTGGGTATGTTGAAATCGATGAAATGGGAGGTTTTGGGTCGGTTTTGGTAGTGTACAGAAACTGTCCCCACGCCGCAGCGCCATTGTCCGCGCCACAGTGCCACTAGCGCTGCAGCGTCAGCTTGATGCTGATGTTGCCGTGCCGCAGCACCGCAGCGCCAACTTGCTGCTGTTGTTGCCGCGCTACTGCGCCGCTGTGCAGGCAAGCCAGAAATGACTATCTTGACTATCTGTTTGTCCAGTCCGAGAGCAGTGAAATTATAATTCATACTAAGTAAATGTAACATGATTTATGGAGTCCCTCTTATGCAATATATGTTTCCATAGTTTACTTAACATAAAAAGAGAACCCATGATTTTGAAAACACAAGCGTTTACATGGACTCTAACTTGTTATATTAGGATTCTAGGTTCTGATTTTTCGGGCATGTTTATATAACCTTGAAATGCGTGCCAGACCTATTGACTTATGTATACGGATTTCATGATGTAACACGAACATGTTAGTAAGACTTACTGATAAAAATAGGAGCTTTGATGGTGAACCTTAACATGTTAGTACAGGATTCGTATTCTGAAAGTTGTGATCATACTTGATAATATTTTTAGACTTGTTAAAGTCTCATTTATGATTGCCTACTATGTTACATGTCGTGAAACCAAGTTTAGCATAAACGAAACATGTTTTCAAACTAATAACTACGATAGTTACATGAATACTCATAAGCATGCCTGGAATGAGTTATATAATCGCCTCATATGTTTAAAATAAACATGATAGCTAAGGTGATATCACATGTTAATGATTGAATCCAATTTTTGACGGTTAACTTATAAGTAATGCTATAACTCGCTAATTTGAATATATTTGCTATTTGTGGAAGTCTCACATGATAGTAATGATGTATGAAGATGATTAACTTAAGAAAAGTAATTCCATAGCTAAAGAAAGCCTACTCGATTAAAAATAACATAATGCTATACAAATGTTATTTGAATTCATGTTAACTTATAATTTGATTTCATACCGAATGCGTATAAATATGTAATGATGTGTGACTAGGAAATACAATGTGTGTATATTTGAGTAACAAGCTTATGTACCAAATGAGTTAGCTAATGAATATCCTATACTTATAATACACTATAAATAGGATTCGAAAGTGTTGATTTACTTAACGTGGATAAACTACGCTAAAGGCAAGTATCCTAACCGACGCATTTACTTTATGCAAGGAAATCTATGATTGTGCAAGTTTCCTAACTTACACTCTTTTACTGTACAAGTATTATATCTTTGTATATTGCGAACTAGTTTCCTACTTAATCGTTTGAATTGAATTAGCATACTTGAACTCTTATTTCATTAAAGCTATTATTTATGTTGAACTTAGTATTGTTCTTGAATATTGTGAAAGTGTCTATGCCATTTGATTCGGCTAGACTTATGCTATTAAAAAGTGACCCAAACTAATTGATTGGTGCGGGATCTTGTATTTGACTGAGAAGAACAACCTTCTTTGAAGGAAATATATAATTATCGGAGAACTGACGTGCACACTTGAGTATGATTGATTGTTATGCATAACGATGGTGCTTTAGGCTGATCACCTGTTGTACCTGTTTTTGTTAGATTTTCAGTTTATTACTGTTAATTCTAGTAGAAGTTCATAGTCCTTAGTGACTGCTCAGTATTCAGTTATCTTGAAATCTTGAATTGATTTGTTATTGAATCACATTGATATTATTCTGTCCTTAGCGACTATTATTGAAAACTGTTGATATTCATGTTATCCTTGAACTATCAAACTTTGCTATACCCTTTCGAGAGTTAAGAATTATATCACTTACCCTTATTGTATATTACTTGCTGAGCAATTTGTACTCATTCTTGCTTTCCCTAAAATATTTCAGTTAAGGCAGAGCAGGGCGAACCTTCGGGCGTTGATAAGGGCAAGGGCAAGGCTACCAACTAGCTTGTCTCTTTTATGTTTTAACTATTTTAATATTGTATTAAGGTGATGTAGTAAGATGGGATTTAATTATGTTTAAGCTTAAGTTAGATTATGTAATAAGTCGTTAATTGATATTATTATGTAATCTATTAAGTACTGTAGGTTGCGAGACTTGGGAGAATAATTATAATAAATCATTGTAAATTATTCTAGAATAGATTTTTCGCTGTGATTGTGTGATATTTAGTTATTATTATTGTGATGTATTACCATGAGCACGTGATGAACCGAATTCGAGCGACCCCGTGACGGTCCTGGAATTTGGGGGCGTCACAGGTTGGTATCAGAGCTATAGTTATAAACCTTAGGAACGAGTGTCCTTAGACTATAACTTAGGCGAACTTAGAAGTTGGAAAGGAGATAAAACTCACATAGAGTTTTCCCTAGAAAGAGACTTAGCGTGTTATGAAATGTAACTTCATTCTATACAATGAACTTATGTTTTATTTAACATTCTAATGGAATTGCTGTTTGTTTATGATTGTAGGATGACAGACACAGTTGTACCTAGTAGAGTGGCAGAGGAGGAGCCCAGGGATATACATGTAGTATACGAGGCACCCCTAGAGGCTAGACCAGTGCAGGCTGTTGCACCGTTCGAGTCTGACGACGAGGACGAGATTGAGATAAAGTCTGATCCAGAGGACGAGCCGATGGAGGATGAGCCAGTAGAGGACTCTGATGAGGCTACTGTAGAGGAGCAGATGCTAGGAGAGTATGAGGAGCGGATCCTCGAGTTAGACTGCAAGGTTCAGGAGCTGGAGGCAGAGGCCCAAGAGAGAGAGTCCGAGTTCCAAAAATTGAGGGACGAGGACCACCAGAGGAAGCTGGCTATGCAGGAGTTAGAGGTGGAGATCGCCTACCGTAAGGAGGCAGGGATCCAGATGGGGACTCTGCTTCACAGGTCAGTGGCTAGGAATGTAGATTTGGCAGAGAAGCTAGAAGAGGTTGAGCAGAGGGAGCTGAGTGAGAAGACAGAGAAGGAAGCACTCCGGACTCAGTTGGAATTAGAGGTGATGGATAGGATACACTTCGAGGAGAAGTGGGGGGCTTCCCATGAGAGAGCAGATGACCTGGAAGATGAGGTCAAATGTAAAAAAAGGAAAATGAACAAGATGGGGTACGTGTTCCGTTCGGCATTTGAGAGAGTGCTTGATGGTGTGTACCACTACCCGGCAGAGCAGGGACAGACCCTACACACTATGAGCCGAGAGCTGGTTGCTTATATAGCGCAGATGGAGTACAATAGCGCAGTAGAGCGCGGGATGATGTGATGAGATTCCCTTAGATAGTCTAGTGGTATTCTCTTTATGTATTGTATATACTATGTTGTAATCCCAATCTTTTGTGTAAGATGTGGGATAGTGATGTGAACCCCGAGTTAGCCTTTGTTAGAGGGGTAGTATGGTAGTAGGTTGGTATATTCCCCGTCTTTTGTGATATTAGGGGATATATGTGATAACATTTATAGCAGTATGCTAGGGAAATCATGTAATGAAACGATTTGGCATATGAATATAAATGGAGTTTATTTCAGAAATGTGTTACAAATTTTTTTTTCCCTTTAGTATTAAAAGAAATACTTAAGCAATATACTTGAATAATAATAAAATGAAAACTTGTGATGCAGATAATGCCGCCCAGACGTAGATTGACTGCACCCGAAGAATCTGTTAACAACGAGAGGGTACAAGTAGATCCCATTCAGAAGTTGGTAGACTTGTTAGGAGAAGCCTTAAGGGAAAGGAACAATGAACCCGTTCGCCCAAACCCTCAGGCTGTGCCAGTAACAACCTTTAAAGGCTTTAAGAGTGTAGGACCCCCGGAGTTTGAGGGAACTACCGACCCAATTGTCGCACAAACGTGGATCAAGGAGATCGAAAAAGCTTTCACTATAGCTAGCATAGGCGAAGATCAGAAGACGGTGTTTGCCACGTACATGATGAGGGGAGAAGCGAACTACTGGTGGGAGGCTAATCCACAAAGAGCTGGAGAAGGGATAATAGCTTGGGATAAGTTTAAGACGCTGTTCTTCGAGAATTACTTCCCGAAGAGTATGAAGAATAGGATGGAGGTGAAATTCCTAGAGTTAAAACAAGGTGAGATGACGGTGGCGCAGTACGCGGCTAGGTTTAACGAACTAGCGCGATTTGCGGAGCACCAAGTTGGGGATGAAGAGAGAAAGGCTAGACACTTCGAACAAGGGTTGAAGCCATGGCTGTTCAATAAGGTATCAATTCTTTAAATTAATTCCTTTGCAACATTACTGGAGAAGGCAATCATTGCGGAAGGTGGCAGTGAGGCCTTAAGTCTGTATAACAAAGAGAAGAAAGGAAAGAATACTGGAGGAAAGAATCGTATTGGAGGAAGCAGCAGTGGAGGAAGTAATTTGGGAAAGAGAAAGTGGGAGAACAACAACAACAACAAAAACAATAATAATCAATCAGGGAATTTACGTGGAGGTTTCAAGAAGAGGGCTGAAGGATGCCCAAAGTGTGGGAAGAATCACCAGGGCTAGTGCTAGAAGGGACGTGACACTTGCTACAACTGCGGACAGGAAGGGCACATCTCGCCCAACTGTCCGAAACCAAAGAAGATCCAAGGGTGTTTTACTTGCGGCTCAACTGAGCACCGTATTAAGGATTGCCCGAGAAGGGAAGTGGCGGAAGTGGTAGCCAACAAGGGGGAGGAAACAAACTGATGATCGGTGGACCGGCACAATCCAACCGCCCAACCGCCAGAACCTTTAACATGACCGTCCAGGACGCCGTGGCTGCGAAGGACGTGGTGTCAGGTATAATCCCAATCAATGATATAAATGCTTATGTATTATTTGATTCGGGTGCCACCTGTTCTTTTATATCTGAAGAATTTGCTAGTAAACTTAGCACACCCTGAGAACGATTAGAAAATCCTTTGATCATAGAAGTTGCTAATAAGGAAGTGATCCCTGTAGAATACGTTTATCGAGATTGTCGCGCAAACATTAGGGAACATGAATTGAGCGTAGACTTGATTCCTATTAGATTGGGAGAATTTGACGTAATACTGGGAATGGATTGGTTGTATAACCATGCTGCGATAATTGACTGTCAGAACAAATGTGTGAATCTTCAGACTCCGAGTAAGTCTAAGGTAGTGTTTTATGGTAGCTCATCGCTTAAGCAATCGTGTTGCGTTACGATGATGCAGGCCAAGAAATTATTAAGGAAAGGATGTGTAGGTTATTTAGCTTACATCATTGATACTCGAAAAAAGGGAGTAGAAATTAAGAATATATCCGTAGTGAATGAATTTCAAGATGTATTTTCGAACGATCTGCCTGGTCTTCCGCCAGACAGAGAAATCGAATTCGTAATAGACTTAGCACCGGGAACGGCACCGATTTCAAAAGCTCTATATCGTATGGAGCCAGTAGAAATGAAGGAATTGATGATACAATTGCAAGAGTTGTTGGATAAGGGTTACATTCGACCGAGTGTGTCTCCTTGGGGAGCACCAGTGTTATTCGTTAAAAAGAAGGACGGATCGATGAGGCTCGGTATCGATTATCGAGAATTGAACAGAGTAACGATCAAGAACCGATATCCGCTACCGAGGATAGATGACCTGTTTGATCAACTGAAGGGAGCAAAGTGTTTCTCGAAAATTAACCTACGAACAGGATATCATCAACTGAAGGTACGAGATGAGGACATACCAAAGACTGCGTTTCGAACCCGTTATGGACACTACGAGTTTTTGTTAATATCATTTGGATTAACTAATGCTCCGGCAGCATTTATGGACTTGATGAACCGAGTTTTCAAGCCATACTTGGATAAATTTGTAGTGGTTTTTATCGACGACATTTTGATCTACTCGAAGACAGAGGAAGAACACGCCGAACATCTGAAGATTGTTTTGGAGGCACTAAGGAAGGAGAAGATGTATGCGAAGTTTTCTAAGTGCGAATTTTGGATGGAGAAGGTTCAATTCTTAGGCCACATAGTGGATAAGAATGGAATCTCAGTAGACCCTGCAAAGGTCGAAGTAGTAAGTAATTGGGAACAACCGAGAACACCGATGGAGGTTAGAAGCTTTTTAGGGTTAGCTGGGTACTATCGAAGATTCATCCAAGATGGCAACCCCGTTAACCAATTTGACTAGAAAGACGGTGAAATTTGTATGGACCGACAAATGTGAGGAGAGTTTTCAGGAGTTGAAGAAGAGATTGAGCGAAGCACCTGTATTATCATTACCAGATGATGCGGGAAATTTTGTGGTGTATAGTGACGTATCGCACAAGGGACTTGGCTGTGTGCTTATACAGCACTGGCAAAGTCATTGCGTATGCATCACGACAATTGAAGGATTACGAAAAATGATACCCTACTCACGACTTAGAGTTAGCGGCAGTAGTTTTTGAGTTAAATATATGGAGGCATTATTTGTACGGAGAGAAATGTGAGATATACACGGACCACAAGAGTCTGAAATATATCTTCACACAGAAGGAGTTGAATATGCGGCATAGAAGGTGGTTAGAATTAATCAAAGACTATGACTGCGATATTCTTTATCACCCAGGAAAGGCAAACGTGGTTGCCGACGCTCTGAGCAGGAAAGGAAGGGAAAAGTTGTTTAATTTAACTGACTCAGGAAGAATTGATAAGAGAGATGGAGAAATTGGAGATAGAAGTGAAAGGACCAGAAAAGTCTGGTGAGAAGTTATTTGTAATAGAAGCTCATCCGACGTTGTTGGATAAAGTGAAGGAAGCCCAGGAAAAGGATGAAGAGTGTGAGAAAATTCGAAAGAGGATCACAGAAAATGAGAAAGAGAAATTTTGAATGGATAAAGACAGTATCTTAAGATTTGAAGGAAGAGTGCGGGTACCAGCGGTAACCGAGTTAAGGGAAGAGATTTTGCACGAGGTACATAATACGACATATTCCGTTCATCCGGGAGGCACTAAGATGTACCGAGATTTGAAGCAACATTTTTGGTGGCCTAATTTGAAACGGGAAGTTCCAGAGTGCGTTAGTAGATGTTTGACTTGCCAACGCGTTAAAGCAGAACATCAATGGCCGAGTGGTTTACTACAACCGTTAGAAATACCAGAGTGGAAATGGGAGCATATTACCATGGACTTTGTGGTAGGACTTCCAGTTACACAGAAAGGTTATGATGCCATTTGGGTTGTCGTGGATCGACTAACGAAGACCGCACATTTTCTACCAATCAAGATCTGCTACAGTTTGAATCAGTTAGCGAGCCTATACGTAAAAGAAATTGTCTCACGACATGGAGTGCCGGTGTCAATTGTCTCTGATCGAGATCCGCGCTTCACGTTTAATTTTTGGAAGAGATTGCAAGAAAGAATGGGAACGCAGTTGAGGTTGAGTACTGCTTACCATCCTCAGACCGACGGACAGAGTGAGCGAACGATACAAACGCTGGAGGACATGCTTAGGACTTGCGTGATGGATTTTAAGGGAAATTGGGACGACCACCTACCCTTAGTCGAATTTGCGTATAATAATAGTTACCATGCGAGTATCGGCATGCCACCGTACGAAGCTGTTTACGGAAGAAACTGCAGAACGCCATTATGTTGGGACGAAGTCGGAGAGCGACGAATACTCGGACCAGAGCTAGTACAACAAATCGCAGACGTGGTGACAGTGATAAGAGCCAGACTTGTAGCAGCTCAAGATCGCCAGAAGAAATACGCAGATTTGCATCGGCAGGACCGAGACTATAAAGTCGGCAGTTTTGTTTTCTTGAAGGTATCTCCATGGAAGGGAAAAATCTGTTTCGGCAAGAAAGGAAAATTGAGTCCAAGATTCATAGGACCGTTCGAGATACTGAAGCGAGTGGGCGAAGTGGCATACAAAGTTGCGTTACCACCCGAGTTGAAGCACATCCACAACGTGTTCCACATTTCCGTGTTGCGACCGTACAAGGCCGACTACAAGCACGTGATTTCTTACGAGCCCATTCAAGTGGAGAAGAACTTGGCGTACGAAGAAATTCCTGTCCAGATATTAGATAGGAAAGAACAAACTTTGAGAAATAAAATTATATCTTCTGTAAAAGTACTTTGGCGTAAACACGATGTCGAGGAGGCAACGTGGGAGTTAGAAGATAGGATAATGAGGGATTATCCCCATTTATTTGTGTAACCTTGTAGCAATTCCGGGATGGAATTTTTATAAGGGGAGGAAGATGTAATACCCGAGAATTTTCATATATTATTAAATAAATATATTAATGGAAATGAGAATTTATTTGTATATAAATGATTTTGTGTATGAGAATGAATTAATTCAATTATATAAAAAAATTGAATAATTATAATAATTGAGAAATTGATGGAGTTTGCGATAAACTCATTGATAGCCTTGTGTGGCACAGTGATGAGGATTATTAATGATTATATTAATTAACGAATGAATTATTAAGTAAACAATTAATCTATATTAATTGTTAATTGCTATTGTAGAATATTAATTAATTGTTATCGTAGAATATTAATTAATTATTGTGGAATATTAACTGTGATTGATTAATCATATGTGATTATTATTATTGCAAGAAATATAATAATAATAATGAGCAACGTGTTTATAAATATAATAAGATTTATATTCATTTAATGTGATATTTAATCATATAAGTGTTAATCGATTATTATGGAAATTAATAATCAATGAGGAATAGATTAATTAATATTATTGTTAATTAATTAATGAGATAAATAATTTATTTATTTGACAAATAAGTAAGTTATTAATATAATAAGATTATATTAATTATTATGTGCAAACATGCAATAATTAATAATATAAAGTATATGGAATACAACTATATTATATAATGTGGTGCAACATTTATGTGACTATATTATATATATAAACTATATAGTAAAGTTTATTGAATTATGAGAGCTACATGATAATCCCCATGTGACTATGTGAGTGTGTGGACATTAAAATAATGTATCATGGATATATTATAAATAATTATTGATTAATATAATTTAATAATAAAGGAAATAATGTGATGTGATTATATCCGAGAAAATTATACCAGTATGATAAAAAATATACCTGGATTATATGTGTACAAGTGACACTTACTACATTATGTAAATTATAGTGTGACATTTCAATTAAAGACATATGTATAAAATATATATATGTGTAGATAGCCTAAGTATTTAATACATGTGTATAATGATTTAAGTGTAGTATAGAAGGCTGAGTTTGTTTTGCTGGGAGAGTCACTATCTCCTTCACGTGAAATACACAAGCTATCCTACTCCCATATTCTTCCTTAAACTCAGTAACATAGGCTAGCAAATGATGAAGAAGGGTGTGCCTATCATGATGGATTTCAACCACCATTACCAACCCTCTAATAACCTCCATGCAATTCAAATTTCCGTTAGTTTGAAATGGTAGGCAATAACATTGTCTGGATTATAAGTTCTTCTATAAATATAACCCATCCTCTTTCTAATTCATTTGCTGAGAATTTTGGCTAAGTAAGTTAAGAGTTATATATATATATATATCAGTGTCCTTGAGTAGCAGCAAGTTCAGATTCTAGCAGAAGGTATAATACAGTTTCTTTGTTATTCATTTTCATTTTCTGTCAAAAGTTCAAATTCTTGATTATGCCAAATTGGTTCATAATTGGTTTGTAGAACCCTTATATTGTTGTTATATGAACATACATACATGATGGAACCACTATATAGCTTTCTTGACTTTCATTTCTATTTTTGCTCTGCAATTTCTGTAAAACATCAAATTCGTGAATTTGGTTGGAGTTCATGAAATTAGGAATTGATAAATGGCGATTGACTGTTATATAAGCATATATATATTTATATATATGTGTGTGTGTGTGTGTGTTAGTAAGTTAAAGAAGTCTAATAGCATCTGGGTATGTTGAAATCGATGAAATGGGAGATTTTGGGTCGGTTTTGGTAGTGTACAGAAACTGTCCCCACGCCGCAGCGCCATTGTCCGCGCCGCAGTGCCACTAGCGCTGCAGCGTCAGCTTGATGCTGATGTTGCCGTGCCGCAGCGCCACCAGCGCCGCAGCGCCAACTTGCTGTTGTTGTTGCCGCGCTGCAGCGCCGCTGTGCAGGCAAGCCAGAAATGACTATCTTGACTATCTGTTTGTCCAGTCCGAGAGCAGTGAAATTATAATTCATACTAAGTAAATGTAACATGATTTATGGAGTCCCTCTTATGCAATATATGTTTCCATAGTTTACTTAACATAAAAAGAGAACCCATGATTTTGAAAACACAAGCGTTTACATGGACTCTAACATGTTATATTAAGATTCTAGGTTCTGATTTTTTGGGCATGTTTATATAACCTTGAAATGCGTGTCAGACCTATTGACTTATGTATACGGATTTCATGATGTAACACGAACATGTTAGTAAGACTTACTGATAAAAATAGGAGCTTTGATGGTGAACCTTAACATATTAATACAGGATTCGTATTTTGAAAGTTGTGATCATACTTGATAATACTTTTAGACTTGTTAAAGTCTCATTCATGATTTCCTACTATGTTACATGTCGTGAAACCAAGTTTAGCGTAAACGAAACATGTTTTAAAACTAATAACTACTGATAGTTACATGAATACTTATAACATGCCTGGAATGAGTTATATAATCATCTCATATGTTTAAAATAAGCATGATAGCTAAGGTGATATCACATGTTAATGATTGAATCCAATTTTTGACGGTTAACTTATAAGTAATGCTATAACTCGCTAATTTGAATATATTTGCTATTTGTGGTAGTCTCACATGATAGTAATGATGTATGAAGATGATTAACTTAAGAAAAGTAATTCCATAGCTAAAGAAAGCCTACTCGATTAAAAATAACATAATGCTATACAAATGTTATTTGAATTCATGTTAACTTATAATTTGATTTCATACCGAATGCGTATAAGTATGTAATGACGTGTGACTAGGAAATATAATGTGTGTATATTTGAGGAACAAGCTTATGTGCTGAATGAGTTAGCTAATGAATATCCTATACTTATAATACACTATAAATAGGATTCGAAAGTGTTGATTTACTTAACGTGGATAAACTACGCTAAAGGCAAGTATCCTAACCGACACATTTACTTTATGCAAAGAAATCTATGATTGTGCAAGGTTCCTAACTTACACTCTTTTACTGTACAAGTATTCTATCTTTGTATATTGCGAACTAGTTTCCTACTTAATCGTTTGAATTGAACTAGCATACTTGAACTCTTATTTCATTAAAGCTATTATTCATGTTGAACTTAGTATTGTTCTTGAATATTGTGAAAGTGTCTATGCCATTTGATTCGGCTAGACTTATGCTATTGAAAAGCAACCCAAACTAATTGATTGGTGCGGGATCTTGTATTTGACTGAGAAGAACAACCTTCTTTGAAGGGAATATATAATTGTCGGAGAACCGACGTGCACACTTGAGTATGATTGATTGTTATGCATAACGATGATGCTTTAGGCTGATCACCTGTTGTACCTGTTTTTGTTGGATTTTCAGTTTATTATTGTTAATTCTAGTAGAAGTTCATAGTCCTTAGTGACTGCTCAGTATTCAGTTATCTTGAAATCTTGAATTGATTTGTTATTGAATCACATTGATATTATTCTGTCCTTAGCGACTATTATTGAAAACTATTGATATTCATGTTATCCTTGAACTATCAAACTTTGCTATACCCTTTCGAGAGTTAAGAATTATATCACTTACCCTTATTGTATATTACTTGCTGAGCAATTTGTGCTCATTCTTGCTTTCCCTAAAACATTTCAGTTAAGGCAGAGCAGGGCGAACCTTCGGGCGTTGATAAGGGAAAGGGCAAGGCTACCAACTAGCTTGTCTCTTTTATGTTTTAAATATTTTAATATTGTATTAAGGTGATGTAGTAAGACGAGATTTGATTATTTTTAAGCTTAAGTTAGATTATGTAATAAGTCGTTAATTGATATTATTATGTAATCTATTAAGTACTGTAGGTTGCGAGACTTGGGGGAATAATTATAATAAATCATTGTAAATTATTCTAGAATAGATTTTTCGCTGTGATTGTGTGATATTTAGTTATTATTATTGTGATGTATTACCATGAGCACGTGATGAACCGAATTCGAGCGACCCCGTGACGGTCCTGGAATTTGGGGGCGTCACAATGCTCACATAGTCAGAACACAAATATCTCAAGTTCATATCAAGGTCCATTTTCAAACTATAAGTTTTCCTTCCATAATGTATACTAACGAAGTCAAACATGATCATGCTATGTCAAGGTACACAACTACACATGTTAAACCTGTTATCATACTTGTCTAAGTGATACCAATCAAGTTAACACTTATCAGATATAACATAATTAAAAAATAAAATCAGTGCCTGGCGCATCTGCGCTGTACCCTAGTACAAAACGGGCGCAGCTGCGCCGCTTCTCGGCCAGAACTAAAATAGCTTCTGCTACGGCAGAATGCAAACTCAACATCAAAATTCTTCACGAATTCTATTCTAAAATAGCCACATTACAGTCCTAACATGCTTACTAGCTTAGATAACAACTAACAATCATTCTTCAATCAAATTAACATAGAATTCATGCATTAATCAAGGAGTTAGAAATTTTCAGAATGAGGAACAAGGAATGAGAGTTATACCTCTGCTAAAGCTTAACTGAGTTTGCTGCTTAATATAATTCCCTCAAATTCTCAAAATTCTTAGCACTGATATATATACTTGCTCTCAATCCTTCTACTTATAGAAAATCTCAGCAAATGAAATGAAGAAATGGAGAACTCTATTTATAGAGAATTCAATATACAGACAATGCATTTCTCCACTAATTCAAACCATTGGAATGAAGAAGAATTTGATGGATATTAGATAGTTGGTGGAGTGGTTGAAGATCACTATTGGAGCCACTCCCCATCTCATGATCATTGCTAGTTTGCTGAGTTTGAGAACAAGGAATAGGCTTAGGCTAAATGAGTGCACACGTAAAGAGAAGGAATGAGCCTCTCATTATGGGACATGGCAAATAACTCAGCATTAGCAATATGAATTCAATATAACACTTAGGCTATATACATATACATATAATATATACTTAGGTATTAAATTCATTAGTGTCACAATGTAGATTTAAATGAGAAAACAATATTACAATGTAGTTAGTTGGGGTACATATATATATACATATATATATATATATATATCAACATATAATCCATGTATATTTCATCATACCGAATATAATTTCATTGGGCATGGTCACACTACATTATTCCAACTCTATTACTTAAATTATATTAAACTATTGAAATCACTATTAAGTAACAATTGTTTACTTAGTTTATTATAATATTCATGAGGTACGTACTTAGTGTAGTCACATATCACCTATTTGTCACATAAACATTATTATGTAACTCACATAATTTATTTAATCTTAATATATAGTTCTTATATATTATATAATCACATGTTAGTGTCACATCCCATAATACTTTTGATGTCGGCATTTTAATATACAATCATCCATTAAATAATATTACTCTTAGTAATTAATTGAGTAATCATTATATTAATTATTCATTTACTCTTAAACCTATTATTATTCATAATAATAATTAATAACATTATTATACGATTAATTATCACATACCTTGCACACCACAATTAGTCGAGTAAATATAATTCTTATTATATTTATTAATAATTTACTCGTTAATGTTTTATTATTCACAATCACAATTACTCAATATTAATTAATTACTCATTAATATTCTATTACTCACCATAACAATTAATTAATAATATAATATTAATTAATAAGTTACTTATCCATTCATCCTTTAATTAAATCAAATCTTCATCGTTTCCATTATCGTGCCACACACGGCATTCTACGAGTTTATCGTAATTCTCCATATTCTCTTAATTATCAAAAATTCAATTTGAAATTAATTGAATTACTCATCTCATCTCATAACACATAAACATTTATATTCAAATAAATATTTATTTTCTTTTTAATATCAAAATAAATATTTATTTATGAAATTCACGGTTCTTACATCTTTCCCCCCTTATAAAAATTCTGTCCTCGAATTGTTACAAGGTTACACAAATAGATGGGGATAGTCCCTCATCATCCTATCTTCTAATTCCCACGTAGCCTCCTCGACATCGTGGTTACGCCAAATTACTTTTACAGAAGATATAACTATATTTCTTAAGGATTGCTCTTTCCTATCTAATATTTGGACAAGAATTTCTTCATACACCAAGTTCTTCTCTACTTGAATGGGCTCATACGAAATCACGTGCTTGTAGTCGGCTTTGTATGGATGCAACACGGAGATATGAAACACTATGGATGTGCTTTAACTCAGGTGGTAGTGCTACTTTGTATGCCACTTCGCCCACTTGCTTTAGAATCTCGAACGGTCCTATGAATCTCTGACTCAGTTTTCCCTTATTGTCGAATCGTATTTTTCCCTTCCAAGGAGATACCTTCAAGGATACAAAACTACCGACTTTAAAGTCTCGGTCCTGCCGATGTAGGTCTGTATACTTTTTCTGGCGATCTTGAGCTTCTACCAGTCTGGCTCTTATCACTGTCACCACGTCTGCGGTTTGTTGCACTAACTCTGGCCCCAACATTCGTCATTCTCCGACTTCGTCCCAATATAATGGTGTTCTACATTTTCTTCCGTAAAGAGCTTCGTACGGTGGCATGCCGATACTCGCATGGTAACTATTGTTATACGCGAATTCTACTAAGGGTAGGTGGTCGTCCCAATTTCTCTTGAAATCCATCACGCAAGTCCTAAGCATGTCCTCCAGCATTTGTATTGTTTGCTCACTCTGTCCGTCAGTCTGAGGATGATAATCAGTACTCAACCTCAACTGTGTTCCCATTCTCTCTTGTAAGCTTTTTCAAAAGTTTGACGTGAAGCGCGGATCTCGATCAGAGATAATTGACACCGGCACTCCATGTCGTGAAACAATCTCTTTTACGTATAGACTCGCTAACTGATTCAAACTATATTGGATCTTGATCGGTAGAAAATGAGCAGTCTTTGTTAGTCGATCTACGATAACCCAAATGGCATCATAACCTTTCTGCGTGACTGGAAGTCCTACTACGAAATCCATTGTAATATGCTCCCATTTTCACTTTGGTATTTCCAACGGTTGAAGTAAACCACTCGACCTCTGATGCTCTACTTTGACGCGTTGGCAAGTAAGACATCTACTAACGCACTCCTACGACTTCCCGTTTCAGATCGGGCCACCAAAAATGTTGCCTCAAATCTCGGTATATCTTCGTGCCTCCTAGATGAACGGAATACGTTGTATTATGTGCCTCGTACAAATTTTTTTCTCTCAATTTGGTTACCGCTGGCACCCACACTCTCCCTTCGAATCTCAAGATATCGTCTTTATCCATTCTGAATCTTTCCTCTTCATTCTCTGCGATCCTCTTTCTGATTTTCTCGCACTCTTCATCTTTCTCTTGTGATTTCTTCACTCTATTCAACAAGGTTGGATGAGCTTCCATTACAAATAACTTTTCTTCAGACCACTCCGGTCTCTTTACCTCTATTTCCAACTTCTCCATTTCTCTTATTAACTCTTCCTGAGTCGTCAAGTGAAACAGTTTCTCCCATTCCTTTCCTGCTCAGAGCGTCGGCAACTACGTTTGCCTTTCCAAGGTGATAAAGAATATCACAGTCATAGTTCCTTGATCAATTCTAACCACCTTCTCTAACGCATATTTAACTCCTTCTGTGTGAAGATATATTTCAGACTTTTGTGATCCGTGTATATCTCACATTTCTCTCTGTAAAAATAATGCCTCAAAATCTTCAACGCAAAACTACTGTCGCTAACTCTAAGTCGTGAGTAGGGTATTGTTTTTCGTAGTCCTTTAATTATCATGATGCATACGCAATAACTTTGTCATGTTGCACTGAGCACATAACCAAGTCCCTTGTGCAATGCATCACTATATACCACAAAACTTCCTGCAGCGTCTGGTAATGATAACACAGGCGCTTCGCTTAATCTCTTCTTCAACTCCTGAAAACTTTCTTCGCATTTGTCCGTCCATACGAACTTCACCGTCTTCCTCATCAGATTGGTCAATGGGGTCGCTATCTTAGAAAAATCCTGGATAAATCTTCGATAGTACCCAGCTAACCCTAAGAAACTCCTTATCTCTGTTGGCGTTTTCTGCTGCTCCCAATTACTTACTGCTTCTACCTTCGTAGGATCTACTAAGATTCCATTCTTATCCACCACGTGTCCTAAGAATTGAACCTTCTCCATCCAAAATTCACACTTAAAAAATTATGCATACATCTTCTTCTTCCTTAGAGCCTCCAAAATAATTTTCAGATGTTTGGCGTGCTCTTCTTCTGTCTTCGAGTAGATCAAGATGTTGTCGATGAAAACTACTACGAACTTATCCAAGTATGGCTTGAAGACTCGGTTCATCAAGTCCATGAAAGCTTCCGGAGCATTAGTCAATCCAAATGACATTACCAAAAATTCGTAGTGTCCATAACGAGTTTAAAACGCAGTCTTTGGTATGTCTTCCTCCCGTACCTTCAGTTGATGATAACCTGTCCGTAGGTCTATCTTTGAGAAACACTTCGCTCCCTTCAGTTGATTAAAAAGGTCATCTATCCTTGGTAGTAGATATCTATTCTTGATCGTTACTCTGTTCAATTCTCGATAATCGATACAGAGCCTCATCAATCCGTCCTTCATTTTAACAAACAACACTGGTGCTCCCCAAGGAGACACACTTGGTCGTATGTAACCTTTATCTAGTAACTCTTGTAGTTGTATCATCAGTTCCTTCATTTCTACTGGCGTCATACGATATGGAGCTTTCAAATCGGTGCCGTTCCCGGTGCTAAGTCTATTACAAATTCGATTTCTCTGTCTGGCAGAAGACCAGGCAGATCGTTCGAAAATACATCTAGGAATTCTCTCACTACGGATATATCCTGAATTTCTACTCCCTTTTTCCGAGTATCTACAATGTAAGCTAAGTAACCTACACATCCTTTCCTTAAAAATTTCTTGGCCTACATCATCGTAAGGCAACAAGATTGCTTAAGCGATGAGCTACCATAAAATACTACCTTAGACTTATTCGGAGTATGAAGGTTCACACTTTTATTCTGACAGTCAATTATTGCAGCATGGTTATACAACCAATCCATTCCAAGTATTACGTCAAATTCTCCTAATCTAATTGGAATCAAGTCTACGCTCAGTTCAAGATCTCTAATATTTGCGCGATAATTTCGGATAAACATATTCTACGGGGATTACTTCCTTATTTGCAACTTCTATGTCTAAAGGATTTCCTAATCGTTCTCAGGATGAATTAAGTTGACTAGAAATTCTTCAGATACAAAAGAACAGGTGGCACCCGAATCAAATAATACATATGCATTTATATCATTGATTGAGATAATACCTGACACCACGTCCTTCGTAACTACTGCGTCTTGGATGGTCATGTTAAATGTCCTTGCGGTTGGGCGGTTGGATTGTGTCGGTCCGCCGATCATTAACTTGCTTCCTCCCCCTTGTTGGCCACTTCCTCCGCCGCTTCCTTTCTTCGGGTAATCCTTGATCCTGGTGCTCATTTGATTTGAGCCACAAGCGAAACATCCTTAGATCTTCTTCGGCTTTGGGCAGTTGGACGAAATGTGCACTTCCTGGCGGCAATTGTAGCAAGTACTGCGCCCCTTCCAGCACTCACCCTGATGATTCTTCCCACACTTCGGGCATCCTTCTACCCTCTTCTTAAAACCTCCACAAAAATTTCTCGACTGATTATTTTTGTTGTTGTTGTTGTTCTCCCACTTTCTCTTTCCTAAATTACTTCCTCCACTACTGCTTCCTCCTCCATGGCTTTCTCCTCCCGTGTTCTTACCCTTCTTTTCCTTGTTATAAAGACTTAAGGCTTCACTGCCACCTTCCGTAATGATCGCTTTCTCCAGCAATGCGCAAAGGAATCAATCTGAAGAACTGACACCTTATTAAACAACCAAGGCTTCAGTCCTTGCTCAAAACATCTCGTCTTCCTCTCTTCATCTCCTACTTGGTGTTCTGCAAATTGTGCTAGTTCATTGAACTTAGCCGCGTACTGCGCCACCGTCATATCACTTTACTTCAGTTCTAAAAACTTCACCTCCATTCTGTTCTTCATGCTTTTTGAGAAATAGTTCTCGAAAAACAACATCTTGAATCTCTCCCATGCTATTATCCCCTCTTCTGCTCTTTATTGCTTCGCCTTCCACTAGTAGTTTGCTTCGCCTCTCATCATATATGTAGCGAATACCATCTTCTGGTCTTAACCCACACGAGCGATAGTGAAAGCCTTCTCTATATCCTTAACCCATGTCTGCGCTATGATTGGATCGATAGTACCTTCAAACTCTAGATGTCCTACTCTTCTAAAGTCTTTGAAATTCATGACTGGGGCTTCTTGAGGATTGGGGCAAACGGGTTCGTTGTTCCTTCCTCTAATATCCTCTCGTAACAAATCCACTAACTTCTGGATCGGGTCTACTTGCTCTCTCTCATTGTTCACTGAGTTAATCTACATCTGGGCGGCATTTTCTGCATCACAAAATTTCCACTTTTATTATTCAATTATATTATTTAAGTATTTCTTTAATGCTAAAAAGAATAGAATTTATAACATGTTTTCGAAATAAGATTCATTTATATTCATATGCCAAATCATTTCATTACATGATTATCCCTAGCATACTGCTATAAATGTCAACATATATCCCCTAATATCACAAAAGATGGGGAATTCTCTATCATACTACCCCTCTAACATAAGCCTACTCGGGGTTTACATACTTATCCCATTTCTTACACAAAAGATTGGTATTACATCACAACATATATATACATCACATAAAGTAACTACTAATGCTACCATCACTAACTAAGGGATCTCATCCCAACATCCCACGCTCCACAGCGCTTTTGTACTCGATCTGCGCTATGTACGCCATCAGCTCTCTGCTCATAGTATGTCGGGTCTGTCCCTGCTCTACCGTGTAGTGGTATACACCATCGATCACCCTCTCGATAGCTAAGCGAAACACGTAACCCATCTTGTTCACCTTCCTCTTCTTGCATCTGACCTCATCTTCTAAGTCGTCTGCCCTCTCATTAGTTGCTTCCCACTTCTCCTCGAAGTGGATCCTATCCATCACCTCTAACTCTAACTGAGTTCGGAGAGCTTCCTTCTCCGTCTTCTCACTCAATTCTCTCTGCTCTACCTCTTCTAGCTTTCCCGCCAAGTCGACATTCCTAGCCACCGACCTGTGAAACAAAGTCCCCATCTGGATACCTGCCTCTCTATGGTAAGCAATCTCTACTTCCATCTCCTAGCATCACTAGCTTCCTCTGGTGGTCTTCATCCCTCAGCTTTTGGAACTCTGACTCTCTCTCTTGAGCCTCAGCCTCCAACTCATGTACTCTGCAGTATAGCTCTAGGATCCACTCCTCGTACTCTCCTAGCATCTGCTCCTCGATAGTAGCCTCATCAGAGTCCTCTATGGGCTCATCCTCCATCGGCTCGTCCTTCATAGGCTCCTCCTCTGGATCGGATTCTACCTCAATCTTGTCCTCGTCGTTAAACTGGAACGGTGCAACTGCCTGCACAGGCATAACCTCTAGAGGTGCCTCATATACAACATGTATATCTCGGGGCTCCTCCTCTACCACTCTACTAGGTGCTCCCATGTCTGTCATCTTACAACCACAAACACAAGACAAACAAACAGCAAACTCCATTATAATGTTAAATAAAACATAAGTTCATTGTATAGAATGAAATATATTCCATAACACACTAAGTCTCTCTAAGAAAACTCTACATGAGTGTCATTCCTTTCTATCTTCTAATTTCTCCTAAGTTATAATCTAAGGAATCTAGCTCCTAAGGTTTATAACTACAGCTCTGATACCAACCTGTGACGCCCCCAAATTCGGACCATCACAGTCCCGAATTCGGTTCGCCACGTTCTAACTATCAAATATAATAATATGACTAAATATTATATCGCATAGCGGAATAACACATAATACGAATTGATTACATTTATTTAATATAACCATTCATGTCCTAAGGTTTCGTAACTTAAACATCTCTCATATCTTAAACATAGCTTAAGCATACATAATCTTGACTTAATACATAATAGACTACAATCTTATTACAATTATCATAAAATTTATACATAATTAACAAGCTACTCCGTAGCCTTGCCCTTGCCCTTATCAGCGTCCGTAGGTCCGCCTTGCTCTGTCTTAACTGAAATATTTTTAGGGAAAAGCAAGAATGAGCAACAAGTTTGCTCAGCAAGTAATATAGTAATAAGGGTCAATATAGTTTTAACTTCTCAAGGGTATGGCAATAAATGATAGTTCGAGGATAACAAGAAGTATCAATAGTTTTCAACAATAGTCGCTAAGGACCGAGGCTATCAATGAGATTCAAGGTTTAACCTTTTCACAATTCAAGAATAATGAATATTGAGTAGTCACTAAGGACTATGAACTTCTACTAGAATTAACAGAAATTATACTGATAATCCAATAAAATAAGTACAATAGGTGATCAGCCTAAAGTACCCTACGTTATGCATATCGTTCAATCGTACTCAAGTGCGCACGTCGGTCTCCGGATAATATATAATTTCCACTTCAAGAGGGTTGTTCATCTCAGTCAATATAAGATTCCGCACCAATCAATTGGTTTGGATCGCTTTTCAAATTCATAATATAGGTCTAGCCGAATAAAATGGCATAGACCGCTCTTTCAATGTATATAAGAATAGTCATAAGTTCAAAACTCAAGATTTTAAAGTTCGAAGAATATAAATCGACTTTATCTTAGGCACGAAGTATTTAAGTCTTAAATCATGAATCGTTATTCCAATAGCTTACTTGTACGATAATAGTAGCACAAGTTCAATAAATGCTCAATAAAAGTAGAGTTCTAGTACTTGCTTACAATATCCGTCGAATAAAGTAAATGCAAGGGTTTAGGATACTTGCACAACAAAAGAGTGTAAGTCAGGGAACTTGCCTTAAGCTTAGGTTACCACTTATAGCTTATCAACACTTTGAATTCCTATTTTAATATATTTACATGTATATGATATCTATTAGTCACACAGTTTAACAATATACATTATCTCTTACATATCATCAACACATACTTAAGTCTTTAACCTTGCTACACAGTTATACCACGTATAGCGTCATATAAAATCATAGTACTTAATCGATTATGTCTTTACTTTTCTATGGAATTCCTTTTTATAAGTTAAACATCATCCTGTTACATTATCATCACATATAATACATATCAGTAGTGATCAGACTCTGATTAGCAGCTTAGGGTATCATTATAAACCAACTGACATAATCAAAAAATAAGCAGAATACTCAGACCTGGAAACAGCCTGGTTCAGCTGCGCTTTGGAAAGGCTTAGGTACGGCGCAGCTGCGCTGTCCCCTGGCCAGACCAGAGTTAGGCTTTTGCACTGTTGTTTTTGTCCCATTCATCCTAATATCACTATAACAGTTATTTAAGGATTCTTGCATGCTTTTAAGGTCCATCTAAGTTCAACTTTTCATGTCATAGCTCTAGATTAGTATCTCTAATGACTTAAGGCCATACAAGGTCATGAAGTTATAAAGGCTATCATATTTGCCATGTATACATGTGAGGTGGTCATATAATCTGTCAATAAGCATGCTCACATGTGTTCATATCATTTAATCATGGCTAGCTTTGTTATTTGCTTGAAAACTTACTTAAACTCATACTTGATTAACTTTCATTGTATCTAACAAGTATGTGCATATGTAGGCCATCTAAGTGATGTTAAAAGCACTAGCATGTATGCTCAAAAATATCAGAACATAGATACACCATGTTCATGTAGCTTAGTTTGCAAAAAGTACCAGTTTTGGTTTTGAAATCATTTTAGACTTAAACCATGTATGCTAGTGTATACTCAATACCTTAGACTCATATTTCATGCATATCTAGATCATACAAATATGCTCAAAAAGTCGGAACATATCCCATGTGGTTTTCATGGATATTAGTTTCAAATATGTCAAACTTCCTTTGAGAACTCTTTAACTTAAAGCGAACAATTTGGACATGAACAAGGAACCATAGAGCACAACTCATGCTTACTTATGTTCATAAATCAGTCCTATATGTATATTATCATGCTCACATGGTCAGAACGCAAATATCTCAAGTTCATGTCAAGGTCCATTTTCAAACTATAAGCTTTCCTTCCATAATGTATACTAACGAAGTCAAACATGATCATGCTATGTCAAGGTACACAACTACACATGTTAAACCTGTTATCATGCTTGTCTAAGTGATACCAATCAAGTTAACACTTATCAAATATAACAGAACTTAAAAATCAAAATCAGTGCCTGGCGCAGTTGCGCTGCACCCTAGTATAAAACGGGCGCAGCTGCACCGTTTCTCGGCCAGAACTAGAATAGCTTCTGATACGGCAGAATGCAAACCTAACATCAAAATTCTTCACAAATTCTATTCTAAAACAGCCACATTACAGTCCTAACATGCTTACTAGCTTAGATAACAACTAACAATCATTCTCGAATCAAATTAACATAGAATTCATGCATTAATCAAGGAGTTAGAAATTTTCATAATGAGGAACAAGGAATGAGAGTTATACCTCTGCTAAAGCTTAACTGAGTTTGCTGCTTAATATGATTCCCTCAAATTCTCAAAATTCTTACCACTGATATATATACTTGCTCTCAATCCTTATACTTATAGAAAATCTCAGCAAATGAAATGAAGAAATGGAGAGCTCTATTTATAGAGAATTCAATATACAGACAATACATTTCTCCACTAATTCAAACCATTGAAATGAAGAAGAATTTGATGGATATTAGATAGTTGGTGGAGTGGTTGAAGATCACTATTGGAGCCACTCCCCATCTCATGATCATTGCTAGTTTGCTGAGTTTGAGAATAAGGAATAGGCTTAGGCTAAATGAGTGCACACGTAAAGAGAAGGAATGAGCCTCTCATTATGGGACATGGCAATTAACTCAGCATTAGCAATATGAATTCAATACAACGTACACTTAGGCTATATACATATACATATAATATATACTTAGGTATTAAATTCATTAGTGTCACAATGTAGATTTAAATGAGAAAACAATATTACAATATAGTAAGTTGGGGTACATATATATATATATATATATATATATATCAACATATAATCCATGTACATTTCATCATACCGAATATAATTTGATTGGGCATGGTCACACTACATTATTCCAACTCTATTATTTAAATTATATTAAACTATTGAAATCATTATTAAGTAACAATTGTTTACTTAGTTTATTATAATATTAATGAGGTACGTACTTAGTGTAGTCACATATCACCTATTTGTCACATAAGCATTATTATGTAACTCACACAATTTATTTAATCTTAATATATTGTTCTTATATATTATATAATCACATGTTAGTGTCACATCCCATAATACTTTAGATGTATGCATTTTAATATACAATCACCCATTACATAATATTACTCTTAGCAATTAATTGAGTAATCATTATATTAATTATTCATTACTCTTAAACCTGTTATTATTCATAATAATAATTAATAACATTATTATACGATTAATTATCACATACCTTGCACACCACAATTAGTCGAGTAAATATAATTCTTATTATATTTATTAATAATTTACTCGTTAATGTTTTATTATTCACAATCACAATTACTCAACATTAATTAATTACTCATTAATATTCTATTACTCGCCATAAAAATTAATTAATAATATAATATTAATTAATAAGTTACTTTTTCATTCATCCTTTAATTAAATCAAATCATCATCGTTTTCATTCTCGTTCGTGCCACACAAAGCATTCTACGAGTTTATCGTAATTCTCCATATTCTCTTAATTATCAAAAATTCAATTTGAAATTAATTAAATTACTCATCTCATAACACATAAACATTTATATTCAAATAAATATTCATTTTTTTATTAATATTAAAATAAATATTTATTTATGAAATTCACGGTTCTTACAGCAATCCTGGAATCTCATCTGAGAAGACATCAACAAATTCCCTTACAATAGGTATCTGACCCAGTTCACCCTCGACTCCGCGAGTATCCACAACGTGATCCAAATAACCTATGCAACCCTTCCTAAGCAACCTCTTTGCTTGCATTGTCGTCAGACAACAAGATTGTCTCGACAATTTACTACTATGAAATACCACCTTCAACTTATTCGGAGTCTTCAGGTGTACGCACTTTTTCTTATAGTCAATGGCCGCTCCGTGACTCGATAACCAATCCATCCCGAGGATTACATCAAACTCTCCAAGACGAATCAGTATCAAATCCACGTAAGCTTAAACCCTCTCAAATCAGCACAACAATTCCTATGAATGTAGTCTACAAGGATAATTTCTTTGTTCGCTACTTCTACATTCATTGGGTGTTCTAATAGTTCATGAGGTAAACTTAATCTTTGAGCAAATTCATCAGATACAAAAGAACATGAAGCTCCCGAATCGAATAACACATAGGCATTTATAGCGTTGATCGGAATAATACCTGACACCACCTCCCTGGATGCTACGACATCTTGCACTGTCATGTTGAAGGTCCTCGCTGTTGGCTTGTTTGGCTGGGCTGGTCCTCCACTAGGTTGCCCAAGTGTTGTTGCCTCTATTGCCGCTTCTGCCATCCGTGCTTTTCTTCCTTGGACAATCCTTGATCCGATGTCCCGCTTCTCCATAATTAAAACAACCTCCTTTCTTCGCCTTAGGACAATTGGGTGAAATAGGCCCTTCTTGTCCGTAGGTATAACAGACCATTTTTCCTTTCATGCACTCTCCCGAGTGACCCTTTCCACAATTCCCACATACCTGCTTCTTCTGCTGCACGCTCCCTTGCTGAATTTCAGAATTGCTACCCCCACTGCTCCATTTATGCTTCTTGTTATTTCTGCCACCACTGTTAACATTCAAATTTCCTCCTTCTACCTTCTTCTTATTCTTTTCCCGATTATATTTCGAAACCGCTTCACTCCCACCTTCAGTAATGAGAGCTTTCTCCAACAAAGTTGAGAACGACGTAATTTGTAAAACCGCTACCTTGCTATAGATCCACATCTTTAACCCATTTTCGAATCTTCTTGCCTTCCTCACCTCAGTTTTCACCTGATATGGAGCGAATCTGGCCAATTCATTAAATTTTGCAGCGTACTCCGACACTAACATATTTTCCTGTTTCAGCTCTAAAAACTTGATCTCCATTCTCACCTGCGTACTCTCAGGGAAGTAGTTCTTGAAAAACAACGTCTTGAATGCTTCCCACGTCACGATTCCAGTTCCGGCTTTGCTCTAGTTGGATTCCCACCAAAAGTTAACCTCACCTTTCATTAAGTAGGTAGCAAATATTATCTTCTGCACCTTAGCGACTCTAGCAATAACAAAGGCCTTTTCAATCTCCTTTATCCATGTCTGGGCCTCTATCGGGTCTGCTGTTCCCCTAAACTCTGGCGGTCCTACTGCCTTGAAGTCTTTAAAATTAGCTAATTGGTTTCCCGTCTGGTCTCCTGCGATTGGTGTTTGATTCCTCATAGCTTCTGCCATCATGTTAATAAAGTCTTGCATTGGGTTTGGTTGAGCTCCCTCTGCATTGTTAACCAACTCTTCGATCTCTTGGTTTCGTAGTACTCGTCTGGGCGGCATTATCTAGTTAAACAAAGTTCTAACACGTTACTCGGGTTTTATTATCATATAAGTATTTAGCATGTAATACAATACTGTATTTGAACAATCACATGATCATCATGTGAGAGTTTTAGATTACCTAAACTTTGGAATTCTGCTTCCCTGATTAGTGGGTTAAGTTTGCTAAAAAAATACCGATTCAGTTTACTGAATTTTCATAACATTAAATAGACAATTTACTATATAAATTCTCAAACACATATCATAATAATACATTTATATTTATATACCAATGTTTTAATACAGACCGACTCAACATTTGGCATACTTCTATAAACGCTCAAGGTATAAACTGCCCACCACCAACTATCCTCTAATGAACAAAAAGTGAGGATTCAGTACCATCTACCCCTCTATCAAAACAAAAGTTGGGGACTAACTGCCATCCTATACAGGCAGTAAAGCAAAAGGATTTACAATAACTAAACTGTCCCTATTAGAAACAAAAAGTGGGACTATATCGAGCATGAATACAGATCAATGCTTGCTCTCGCTGCTGGAGGACAGCTCCATCCATTTGGCGTAGAAACTGCATAAAGGCGATGTCTAAAGCTCACTCCAAAGAATATATCCTCACATCTTTAGCTTCCACCTCATCCCTCAACTGTCCTAGCTGTAACTCTCTCTGCTCCAGCCTCCCTCGCAACTCGGCTAACTCAGCCTGGGCCTAGTAAGCAGCGTCCTTGTACTGCTGCTCAGAAATCTGAAGGGTGTGGTTTTGCGCCTCCACTTGCTCAGCCCTAACCTCTAGCTCGACGTTCCTCGCCAGCAAATCTCCTATCACCTCATGCTCCATGGCTCCTCACTAGAGTCCCTTGGCTCCTGGTTCACTGAATAGCTATCTTAACTCTAGTCAACCATCCTATGACCACAATAAACAATCAAAACAACATCAGTACCACAATAAAATATATTCATTGATAAAATGAAATGATATTTTATTCAGTACAACTAAAACTCGATGGATCTCCGCAACTCATCACATACATACTCTATATGAGTTTTCTACTAAGGTTATAACCTAGGTTTCGCATTCCTAATGTTTATAACCTACAACTCTAACACCAACCTGTGACACCCCCAAATCCGAATTTCCTAACCTCGAATTCGGTGTTCACGATACTCAACAACAAACATACCTTTTAACTGATGCGGAAGAATAAACATACATTGTTTATCATAATAGTAATAAAGTCTTACAATCATAGTCCCAAGGTTCTTTAACCTTAACTTAAAACGTACTCTTAATACTATAAAGAGTTTACATAATCAAATAGCATTTAAAATAACTCGTACATAAGCCTTCTCAAACATCAACTCTTGAACTTTCCCTTTTCCTTTGTCCCCTTTGGACGTTTCTGCCTTAGCTGAAATAAATGTCATGATATAGCAAGGGTAAGCAACTAATTTGCTTAGCAAGTTTATATACAAGGGAGATATATCATGATTAGAAAGAAGTTTCGCTTTTAATGTTCAACAATAGTATAAAATTATGAAGGAACATGAATTAATAGTCAACAATTGAATATTCGAATAATTGAATAACAGGCACCGAGTGGTTTGAAATAACCATGAACATTTGCCAAGGTTCTCAGCATTTAAACTAGACCTTTTAATAAGTTTTGGTAATCAAGGGGATCAGCCTTTCATACCCCGTGATTTATGCATAAACACTTAATAATCCGGCATTGATATCATGTCTTTTTCTTAGCAAAGAGTTCTTACCATATCAATTTAATAAGAATATCTTTTAAAACACATTTGATTTAACAATTTTAGACATACTTGATCTAGCTGATACAATTAGCATAGATATATCTCATAAACAGTTCATGAATGAATGAATTTTAATTTAATTCACAGTTCAATAATAATAGAATATGAATTCAATTGCACAAAGTGCAAATCTCAATAATCAGTATAGATGTGAATAATTAGCAATAATTATTCACTAACATGCTTCGAAAATAATAACTCGAGTTTGAGTTAGGAAACTTACCTCAGTTTGTAGGCTACTGCTATGCAATTAAATTATATCCGCTAGGCAGTTTAATTATCTTCCTTTGCAGAGACCTATAGTTAATCTTTCAATTAGCCATAGCATAACATTACATTATGTAATCACATAGATATTACATATTATATTTAGTTCTTAGAAATATTATCATGCCTCGATAATATTACTACTCTCTCCGTCCCATAATAAGTGATGTTTTAGAGTTGGGCACAACCATTAAGAAAATGATTGTATAGCATTAAATATAGTATCATTTGTCTATAATACCCTTTGTGTTAATAAGGAGAGAGAGAGAGAGAGTTAAAAGCATCTGGGTATTGAAGTAGGAGTAATGAGGGATAATTTTGAAAATATTATAATTAATGCTCCTAGATTTTCTAAAACATCAAATAATTTAGGACAAATGAAATCACCTAAAACATCACTTATTATGGGACGGAGGGAGTATTAAATAACAACTACCTTTAATTCACTTAATATTATTAATCTTGATAATATTTAATTCACCTCTTAGTATTATTAGTCCACTAGTAACAATTTTATTCGCGTACTAATATTATTAACATCTTAATAATATTTTAATACTTTACTAATATTATTAATCCTCTTAATAATATTTTAATCATCCAATAATACTTTAATCTAATATTATTAATCTTTTAATAATATTTTAATCTAATATTATTAATAATATCTTAATCTAATATTATTAGCCATTTAATAATATTTTAATCATTTATTAATGCTTAAATCAAATATTATTAACCATTCAATAATATTTCAATAAAGTTTTAAATCTTAATATTTTTATTTACTTAAAAAAATCAGATTCTTATATTAAAAATATGATAGTAATGTTTTAATAAGTTATTAGGCAAATAAATAATTTATTTTAATTGTTTTACCCTTTATTAAACAACTTATTTAATACTCATAAAAGATCATAAATATTATTTATCATAATAAATTACCAAAATATCTCACATAGGTCATATTACACTATAATAGGAGTACCTAAGCTTTAACATCCTATTTTTCTCATTTATGACATCATTTAACCATTTATTTTCTTTTATTCATAACTTCATTATTTTTAGGAAAAATACCAAATTGATTCCAAAAATTCTTATTTTCTATATTTGGATAGTGTATGACCAAATAATGATTTACAAATTTTTCTGAAATTTTAGAATTTGTTTTACTATTTTTAAAGTGCCTAAAACTGCCAGATTTTGCAACATTTATCATAAATCGAGTTTCTGTCCAAACATTATGAAATTTTCAGGGGCTGTCCCTGTTATGTCTATGTACTTCCTATAGCAATTTCATATTTTTCTAAGTTACACACAAAGAGATATTCACGTTTACGTTTAAAAGAGTCCTTTCTTGGAAAATGTATAACTCCTATTCTATACATTGAAAAAGGTCCATTATTTTTCTCAAATGTATATAACTCATAAAAGTACCTTTTTGATTTTTCTCAGAATTTTTGAAGTATATAAAATGGACGAAAATGCCCTTGGTAGAAAGTGGCCAGAAACTGTCTACTATTTTTGTTCTATAGTGGACTGTTTCGGCTCCAACACTCACCAAGGCTTGAAAAAATATTGTTTTCGAGTTCTACCACTTGATTTAAGTACTTAACTTACATATCTAGCACCCCCCTTGAAGGATCACAAATCGGAGGTGTAGATCTCAAGTTATGGGTGATCCAAGTGAAGAAAAGCTAGGGTTTTTCACCCTTTATGAACATAAGTTCATTTCTTCTATGGATCTTCATTCTAACACTCACGAGGGTTAGATCCTTACATGAAACATAAAGATCTAAGGGTTCTTGAGTCTTAGAATACTACCCCTCTAAAATTTTGAAAATAAAACAAACTAACAAGAAGAGAAGATTACTTTAGGGTTTACCTTGATTTTCTAGCAAGCCTTCTTTTCTTTCCAAAGTAGTTAAGAAACTTTGAGTGCATGAATGATGAAAGCTCACCTCTCTGTTCCTCTCAATATTTCGGCCACTCTCTCTCTCTCACTCTTGTTCTTTCTTTTGTTATGCTAAGAAGTGAAAGGAAGAAGAAATGAAATGAAAAATGAAATTAAGTGAAGTGTTAGTTGTTTTGGTAAGTAAAAATTAGATACACCATATATCTAACTATTATCTCCCATACTTCTTTTACCTACTAGACAATTACCATTATCACTTTTAATCTTATCTTTTAGGATTATAAGAATCTCCTAATCAAGATTTCCAACCAATGGGAGTTTGACACATAAGGGGGTGGAGTGGATAAGGAGATTAGTTAACATAATTAGCAACTAAATCATCACATCACAAGGCCATTTTTGGCATTAAAAATCCGGCCATATCCCCCCCCCCTTTTTGGCCCCTAATCTTGCTTTATTTTTAAATGCCAAATTTGATTAATCAAATGTCCAAAATGTCCCTTAACAATTGGGCTAAAGTTTGGACTTCCAATTTAATTCTTCTGGGCTTTCTAATTAATTGTTTGGACCATGTAATAAACAAAGTTTAACAATTTTAATATATATTACCCTAATTGTTTATTTAGGGTTTTTTATTTCTAATCTTGTGGAATTTAATTACTTACACATATCTTTTTAACTTGTATCCTAATTAGGTTTACTATAATTAGGTTTAAAATTATTAATCACTTGCAATAATAAAATTATCCACTTAAGTTAGTATAAATATTAAATATTAACTATTCATTATTACCACAACCCGTAGGTTATTTAATTATCTCACCTAATGTATAATTAGGTTATGAAACTTTCCTTTTTAATGAAATCTATATATATATATATATATATATATATATATATCCATAACTATAGTATATATATTTATTTAACCATACACCACTTCACATATGTTATCACATATTAAATTACTATATAGCACAAAGTTTTAAATATCAATAATGTATATACATATAAAGTGACTTGAAATTCTTAGTTATTACAGAACAAGGATGAGGTTTTCTTACGAGTGAGAAATGGAGCAAAGGTTGCTGCATTAGCTATAGGAACTTATTGATTAGCATTGCCTATGGGCAAGTTCATTTATTTAAATAACTATTATTTTGTTCTGAATATCATTAGAAATATTATTTCTATTTCTGTATTAGATATGGATGGATTTGACATTATAATAAAGAACAACAGTTGTTCTATTTATAAAAACAATGTTTTATATGGTGTTGGTAATTTGCGAAATGGATTTTACATACTTGACTTGCATGAAAATATATTTCAAATAGAACAAACTAAGAAAAGGAAAAGAGATAATGTTAATTATATCTATATGTGGCACTGTAGACTCGGTCATATCAATGAAACAAGATTATCCAAGTTGCATAAGGATGGGCTCTTAGAGCTATCCGATTATGAATCATATCCAACTTATGAATCTTGTTTCATGAGTAAAATGACTAAATGTCCTTTTAGTGAAAAAGGAGAAAGAGTTACAGAGTTGTTAGGCGTTGGTTCACACAGACGTTTGTGGACCTATGATAACAAATGCACGGGGAGGGTATTCTTATTTTATTACTATCACTGATGATCACTCAAGATTTGAATATGTGTATTTAATGAAATACAAATTTGAATCATTTAAAAAGTTCAAAGAGTTCAGAAGTGAAGTAGAGAAACAAACAGACAAGAGTATTAAGATTCTTCGATCAGATCGAGGTAGTGAATATTAAGTGGTGAGTTTCTTGATTGTCTCAAAGAAAATGATATAATCTCACAATGGACTCCACCAGGTACACCAAAGTTAAATGGAGTATCTGAAAGGAGAAATCAAACATTGTTGGACATGGTTCGTTCCTTGATGAGTTTTACCGATCTTCCATTATCATTCTGGGGTTATGCCCTAGAAACGACTACATATCTACTAAATAAGGTCCCTTCGAAATTCGTCCCCAAGACTCCATATGAGATGTGGACAGGGAGGAAACCTGGTCTTAAGCATGTTAAGATTTGGGGATGTCTAGCTTATATGAAAAGGTTTCAAAATGATAAGCTTGGGATAAGATTTGATAAGTGCACGTTTGTGGGATATTCTAAAAAAAGTTCGGGATACTATTTCTACAATCCTACTGAGAAAAAAGTGTTTGTTGTGAAACACACTGCCTTCTTGGAAAAGGAGTTTACCCTTGAAGGGGCTAGTGGGAGGAAAATAAATACCACAAACCACTACATATCAAGTGGATAAACCTGTCCAAGTAGAGACACCTTCTGTACAATACCCCATTCGTAAATCTGGAAAAGTACCGAAGATACCTGAAAGGTAGGGATTCGTCATAGAGGATGACGATGAGGTACACGTCATGAATGATGATGATCCATTGAATTACGAATAGGCTATGAGTAATTAAGACTCAGAGAAATGGTAAATGACCATAAAATCTAAAATGGATCTTTGAAGTAATGCACAAGACCATTAGGATTTTACTTGCGATTGTAGCTTATTATTACTAGATCTGGCAAAATGAACGTGGAGACGCGCTTCCTCAAATATAAAGTATTAGAGGAGAATGTATGTATGATACAGCCAAATAGATTTGTTTCAATGATTGACGCAATTCATGTATATGCGCTACAACAATCCTTTTATAGATTGAAGCAAACTTCTCGTAGATGTAACATTCGTTTTAATGAAACAATCAAAGAGTTTGATTTTATCAAAAACGAGGATGAACCATGTGTGTACAAGAAGGTTAGTGGGAGCGTTATTTCATTCCTTGTATTATATGTTGATGATATATTACCGATAGGGAATGACATTCCTATGCTACAATCGATCAAAATAAAGTTGTCTAAACATTCCTCCATGAATAATTTGGGTAGAACATCCTACATTGGGGATATAAATCTGTATAGATAGATTTAAAAAGATGTTCAGATTAACTCAAGGAATGTATACTCGTTAGATGTTAAAGGCGTTTAGCATAGCAAACTCCAAAAGGTGTCTCATGATGATGAGCCATGGAGTGTATCTCTATATAATTGCCCTTAATAAAAGAGAGATCGCATGAGTTACTATCATGTATGCAATGAAATATACGAGACTTGACGTTGATCAGTTATATTATGGAGAAGATCACTGTAAGACAGTGATAAACATCTCAAAGTACTTAACTGACACTAAAGATGTCATCATGACACATGATGGGTCTGAATTAAACTTGAGGACTAAACAGACTCAAGTTTTCAGACTGACCAAAATGACAACAAATCCACTTTAGGGTAAGTCGTTACCTTGAAAGGTGGTGCAGTGAATTGAAAAGGTTCCAAACAGCAAAAGGTTGCTGGTTTAGTGACAAAGAAAAAGTATATAACTGTAAGTGAATCTGCAAGTTGATGTTTCGGATGAAAAAGTTCATTACAGAACTTAGAGATGATTGATTTACTAAAGCTTTAACATAACAGATCAATTTACTAAAGCTTTAACATAACAGTAGTTTGATCGTCACTTAGAGAAGATGGGTATGAGATACCATGGCGATTAGCTTTAGTACAAGTGGGAGATTGATAGTAGTGTGCATACAAGCCAATCATGTATGATGATAAAGCATATACTTTATAAATAATTTTATTTATTTATTAATAAAATAATTTATTATTAAAGGCATTTAATTATCTATATGATGCTGTTTTTATAATATGTAAATAACCTATAGTTTTAAGCAATATTTTTAGAATCATGATGTTGATCATGCTAATGAGATCTAAATTCTTAGAAAGCTTAAAACTAAAATAGTTCCCAATCGTTGGATTACTAAAAAGGTGATTAGTAAATCCGGATAGATTGGTACATATGTTGCTTTCTCATTGGATGAGGTTGATTGATCTCATGATCATTTGTGTGGAGACACTAAAGCAAGTATGTAGGTGCTTATTGGAAAATAAGTTCACTGAACGTGACTCGCTATGAAATACCTAATGGAGTTTTACTTGCCTATCAATAGGAATTTCTAATGTGATAGTAGTACAAGTGATCCTTGAACTTGAGATCATCATAGTATCTTGTATGTAATGAATTATACTTTGACTTATTCCTTAATACCCTTAGGGTATATCAAAGGGTATGCTTGGGTAAATAAGTTACATATGAAGATAATTAATGGTCAATAAAGAATCTACCACTTCTAGTAAAAGAAGAGATATATCCTATGTGATTCGTTAAATGACAACCCAATAGTCCTTGGCCAAGGCAGAATGAAATTAGAAAGGAGTTTCTAATTTATATTATTTGGAGTTGTGCATTTTTTAATCTAAATACATATAATTAAATAAAATAAGACCTGATAGTAATTCCATGTCTTATATTTAATTGGGGACATTTTATGGTGGAATGATTGAATTGTACGGTAACTATTTACTCACAGGTTCTTTTGTGATTAATGTTGAAATCTATATTATTTGAAAAGTCGTTGATCGCTAGGTAGACTTATCCCTATTGTAGAATAAATATTATTTATTTAAATAGATTATTAGTTTAATTTATTTATTTAAATAAGATTAGAATTGTTCTAATTGATTTATTCACAACCGGTTTAATATGGAGAACCTATAGGTTAAACCATAAAAGGAAGAATAATTATTTAAGAAGGTAATGACATAATCGTAATAATGCATTAAGTGTAATTAATTTAATCTATGGTGATAGAATAAATTAAATAGCTTAATGTTTATTATTTAATATTTTGAAAATATTAAATATAAATTAATAAGAGGAGTCTTATTAATATTATTACAATTATTATTATTTTAATTTCTAAAGGAGTTTAGTAATTAATTTAATATTAGTACTCTCATTTACTCCTAATAAGATTAGGAGGTAAATTAATTAAAGGATTTTAATTAATTAAATCCCAATATGTTGGGAAGCCTAATTAATTAAAGGAGTTTAAATAATTAAATGAAAACCTATGTCTAATAGAATTAGAAGGGTTGACCAATATCTATATAAGAGGAGTCTTATGTTAGATATCAGTTAATGCAATTCCAATTATTGGAGAGTACTCTTTTTCTATAGAGGATAGAAAACTAGGATTTAGCCAACCACCCTCCTTCTTGAATAATTCATTTTCCTTGGTGGATCACCTCTAGAGGCCAAACACTTGAGTGGCTAACGTTGATCAAAAGAATGAATCTAACCTAGAAATTCAAGGAGATCACGAGGAACAAGGAATTGAACTCGTACCTGTGGAAGCTTCGTTCTACAAGGGTATGATTCTATAACTTCTTATTTATCGTTTTAAATTAATAATATGCATAAAGAATGATCCGGGTAATGGTTTTGTAGAAATTTTGAAACTCTGATATACCATGCTTTCCTTATATTTTGTAATTTGATTGCGCCATAATTTCGTACAAACCTAACATCATGTTCAAAATGAAAATATTTCTTTACACTATATCCCAACTGAAAATCAACTTGCTGATGTCTTTACAAAACCTTTAGACGAATCCAGATTTAATAAGCTAATAAGTGAGTTAGGAATGCTTCATTTACAACCATAATTCTATGCTCTAGAAGCTACTAACTATGCAGATAAAAAGCTATGTCCAATCATAGAGATAGCAGAGTGAGGCAATGACAGTGGAGTGAACTCATCAATCGTAGCCTTCAAAAGGAAACACTCGGTTAGGGGGAGCTGAGGGCAATTAAGTCTTATCCATCTGTCTAGAAGATCGTGGCTCCATTCAGAATAAGACACGTGCCCCACTCAGTAAAAAATAAAAGGAAAGTTACAAATACTTTTGAAAATTCATCTCTGTACTTTCACTCTTCTAAATTTCAAACGCGCGCTCTCTCTCTCTCTCATCTAAATTACAAACGCTCACTCTCTCACCAAAACCCTAGGTTGAAAAATCAAGCACACTCAGTTAATCTCGATTATTTCAAGAAAATTGCAGAAAGCAATGGCATCTTCAACTGTAGTCTCTGGACATCAGCTATGCTTCGACGAATTCAAGACTGCCGAGCCACAATTTCACAAAATCCTCTCTTTACTGAAGAAAGCAGGACTTCAGCAAGCCCTAGGCACCAGCACGAGGATTTATTCAAAGTTGGTGAGAGAATTCTACACCAATGGAGTTTACGAAAACAACATTCTTACAACTAAGGTCAAAGGTGTATCGATTCGGCTCGAAGCTGCAGATATAAACCGGGCCTTTGGGTTTAAATCTCAGGGTCTTACTTCTCTGAGCTACATCAACTTCAATGAAGGACTGAAGAAGATGCATAACAAGAAGAACCAAAATCTGAAGAGTTACAAGAAGAAAGAGTTTCCCCAGAAGTATGAATTTTTGGCTGACATTGTTGGGAAATGCATTTGTTGCAAAAACTCAGGTCACGATTCTGTTAACAAAGTTCAACTGAAACTCATGACAGCAATCTACTTTAAATATCAACTAAACTATGGGGCTCTTCTCCTGGAATGGATTGGGAAATGGACTCTCAGTTCAAGAAGGAAAAAAGCACTAGTAAAATGTTTTACGGAAGATTCATTCAGCATCATTCTCCAATCAGCTCTGGGAGATAAAATTAGAGAAAATGAAGGTGAAGCTCTCAATCCAAATAAGAGGATGACCCAATAACTTTTTGTGAACTAGAAGAGGAATCCGGCAGAAAATTTAAGGTTGATGCAATCTGAGTCCAGTGAAAGAACTGGAGAAGTAAAGAAACCCTTTCTACAGGGAGATTTGTTTGTTGTGAAGGAAGATGAAGAAGAAGCAAATCAGGAGTCCTCTGTCTTGGTCAAAAAGATCAAAGGAAAGAGGAAACTGAAGGAAATTGTTCAGATGGAAGAAGAGCCTCAAGGATCAACAATTAAAATACCCCAAGGGTCTGATCCTGAAGTCTCTAGTCACTCTCTTCCCAGGGAAATCACCCAAGACATGGTCTTATCACCAGAACAGCTTTCGAAGAAGAAGAAGAAGCAACATGAAGAAGAAGTTGAAGAGAGAACTACTCTCTCCTAGATGCTTCATAAGAAAGGAAAACGCAGTATGCGTTTAAAGAAGTCTCCTCTTACTACGATCGTAGAGTACACAAGCTCACCGATCGTAGAGTCCAGACTTGTCAGCAACACTGAAGAAAATGCTGGGACGGCTACTCAGCCTGAACAGACAATCATTGCTGAAGATGAACAGATTGCTGAAAGAGACTGCTAAACCTGAGGCCAAAAAGGATGAGAAGAAGGCTAGTCAAAAAGGATGATCTTGAGCTTAAGGAAGCAATGCTGAAGATTAAGGAAGAAGAAAGAAGAATGTTGGACCAAGTAAGAATTGATACTGAACAGAGAGCCATGTCTCCAGACTCTGGTTCTCATAATGAATCCTTGGAACAAACCAGAATCATTAAAATAGTAATTGCTACCCTCAGCAGTGCGGTCAGTCCTACTGCATCAGATCAAGTTTATGTCCCGACTGAGGGGGAGCGACGAGAGGATGATGAGCCAAGTCATGCTCCTATTGAGGGGGAGATATTCGAAATCCCTGAGCCAGTAAGTGCCCCAGCTAAAGAGGAGCAATCAGAAGCTCATCATGAAGCCTCCTCTGCCCCTCAAGAAATTAAAGATCTATAAGAGGATCATGAAGACCCCTCTGCCTCTTATAAGGATGTATAGAAATTATTACTGAGTTTAGGAGTGAAGAAAGAAGCATCAACTACAACCAAATATTCTCTTACCTGCCGATGATGCCCTTCCACAGAGCTCTAATACTCAAATCTTGGGACCATATGTTCTAGACATTCAAAGCTTAACCAGGAGTGCCTTTGCTTGCCCAGGGATTCCCAAGAAATCTCACCTTTGCTCAAAAGCTTATCAAAAATAATGCTTTATAAGAAGTGAGCAAGAGGTATACTTCATTCCCACATCTTTCAAGCTAAATCACTCTCCGTCATCAAATTTCTATCATTTGATGAACTGCCTAGGTGGATTAAGGTCATTCTTGACCCATAAAATCAATTTCTAGTTATAGAGTCCCAAAACTCTGTAACAGATGAACCAAATAAATTAACTTTTATCGTAATACCATTTTCCATCAACCACTTAATCGACTCCACGGTCGTCGAACGTTATGACACTACGACTGTCGATCAAATCAATCTACCTACCCCAATTGCAGAGTCATCCAACCAATACGTTGAAGCAGCCTCCTCCCCCATACATCAAACCAATGCCGCAATAACTCAATCTGACGTTCCCTCGTCCTTCAACAACGAATACTTTGATCTAGTCCTTGCTCTCTCAAATGTGTAAAATGAGAAAACAAAAGCCTCTCCTTCTGATATTCAGAAGATAATCGACCATCTCTCTTTCCTTCCCACCAAGATGAGCTAATTGAAGTGTCAAAAAAGGTGGTTAAGGAAATGGAAGAAAACCTTGAAGCTCACTCTCTCATTATTCATCAAAGATTCAACAACTTGATCGAAGATGCCAACACCCTTCCTGACAACTTGGGACCTGAGCTCACAAAGAGACTAAGGAAGATCATCAAGGAGATGCTAGAGAGCATAAAGGAAAGGGATCAACTTCACTTTCAATCTACGAACAAGCATAAGGAAGCAGTTCTCCTCCTTCAAAAGACTCAGGAGGCTTAGAAAAAGCTCATTGCTGACAATCTCAATAACTTGCGTTCCTCCCTAAATGAATTTAAAGAGTACTCCTTAACTCAGATAAGGTAGACAAACGATATCTTGGCCATCATACATCAACAAAAATCAAAAACTGACGTTATGGCCCAAGAGAATAGCAATGACATTGCTCAGTCGCGCTCTCAACTGCACGAACAGATGCAAGGGATGAATCGTTTGTCTCAAGATATTCGAACCCTAGATGCTAACATAAAGAGGGAGAATACTGGGGAGAAAAGTAAGGGGAAACATGCAGCACATTCTTCAAGGAGCAATCCTTGCAATCAGCCTCCGTCAAGAGTACCTCGCAATTAGCCTCCAAGAGCAGAGCACCGCCAACAGATAATAATGGTAACCCCACCTAGGAGCCAAGGCCCCACTCCCTTCAATCTGCACGGAGTATCTCACATTGGCCTAAGCATGCCCATTGGAGATCCTGCCTTCATGAACAGACATTATCAGGATGAACCTCTTGATAAAAGTGAGCTAGAAGAGATTGCAAGGCGAGATGAAGCTAGCAGGAAAAGGAGAGCTGAAGAATATGCAAATCCTCTTTCAAGGTACAAGAGGCCAAGAAGATAGAAGATAAGTTCTTGTTTCTTTTTATTGATGTATCAATTATGAACTATAATATCCTTTAAAAATATCAATAAATTTATGCTTATTCTCTAGAATTTTAGTTGCTCACTGAACATTAAGTCATACTTATCTTCTAGCAACTTGCATTAGAAATTGATGATATGATACAAATCTACTTGGTTATGTCAACATCAAATAGGGGGAGATTGTTGGGTGTTGCATATTTAAATTTGATGTTGGAATAAATAAATGTGCATGCATTATTAAAAATGTAAAGTCCTTATTAGATCACATGTGCAAGGACTTAGTTTAAAGATCAGAAATGTTAAGTTGATCTGAGTTGAATGTTTATCATCTTTATCTTATTATAAAGTCCTTTAAAATAGAAAGATCAAGCTTGTTAGGTTGATCTTATGAGTTGTAATAGATAGGGCAGAACAAAATCATAGTCTGACAAGCCAGCCAATAGATTGCAGAAGTCAAAGCAGAATCGTAGTCTGTCAAGCAAGCCTCTCTCAGAATATTGGTCTATCAAGTAAGTCTCTCTTGAAATCGTAGTCTGTCAAGTAAGCCTCTCTCGGAATCGTAGTCTGTCAAGTATGTCACTCTCGAAATCATAGAGACAGTCTGCCGAGTGCCTGCTAAGCTAAGTCATGAATCGCAGGCTTTGCTCAAAATTGTGGAGTCTTCAAGTCGTCACCAGTTAAAATCGTAGTCAGTCAAGCGCTTACAAGATAAGGCAGAATCGTAGAGTACTCTACGATTCTCATCAGATAAGAAATCCAGAATGAATAACTTACAAACATTCATCAACTCTCAACGATTGTAGTAGTAAGACAACGATCGTGGTGCTCATCAGTCAGTATCAGAATCGTCAAAATTCGCTTGTCTGATGAAAAAGGATGTCTAACAGTGAAGACTGATATATGAACGTTGATATATGAGAATCCCAATACTCTACCAACATCCTTGGTCTAAATTGAAGAAACAAGAGGAAAATGAAAAGTGACTTCCAACTTGTCTGCTGAAAGTGACATTTCAGAGGTGTTAGGTGAGAAAGCAGTCTATTGTGTTAGGAAAGTCATAAAAGAGTGTACACATGAACCTAGAATGTCAACATCAAGATCTTAGAATATCTGAAGCATTAAATGCTCAAGATAAAGCATTTTAACGGGAAGATTTCAAAGGCTCCTATATAAGGCAAACAGATTGAAGATTTCAAATAAGCAAGAACGCACAAATCATAAAGACATCTGTCAAAGCCCCACTCTATGAATCAAAAGAAATATCTTGCTTATCTACTCAGTCCTTCAGAACTTATGCTTAATGCAACTGTGTAGCACAACAACAAACAAAGTCTCATTACAGTGTTTCAAATCTGTTGGGCTTGAAGAGTTCTTAATAAACTAGAATTCTAAGGCTGCTGGTCTTGAAGGAATCTTAGTAATTCAAAGTTGTACCCATATCCTTAGTGGATTTCCTACTCGTGGAGTAGAAAAGTGGATTAAGAGTCTTGAGTACTCTGAACCACTTAAAACAACTGTGTCATTTATTTTCAGTCATTTACTAACTGCCATATTTGCTATATCTGTTATAACTGCTATTTGAACTATAACTTTAAGGGGATAATTAAATCATACATTCCACTGTAGTTAATTAATTAACAAATCTGTTAAGTTACTATTTGAAAAGAAAAAGTTTTAAAATATCTATTCAACCCCCCTTCTAGATAACTTTCGTGCCTCCGGGAACTAACAGATTTCATATGACACATGCACTATGAGTGACACAACTTTTAGCAGGGGTTTCATTTCCATGACTTTAGATGATCTCATTTCTATCTTGCAAATTTTTCTTGATTCTAAATTTTATTTTTTCCTTTTTAACTCGCTTAGCCTATCTCGTTTTCTTAGGCTATTCAGAGCTACCCATTTAATGAGTTTTGGACCAAAACTCCCAAACCAAACGACTTTAGGGCACTAGGTGTAAAGACACCCCTTCGGGTTTACTTGCTCGAGTAACAAAGGCCACACTTCGAGACAAGTCAGATGGTCTACTCTATTTGCTCCTAGCATGAGCTTGTGCAAGATTCATTTTCTTAGGTTCTAAGTCACCCATGTAGCGAGCATTGGGCCGGTAACTCCCAAATCAGACGGCTTTAGGGCACCAGGTGTGAAGACACCCCTCAGGCTTAATTTCTTGAGTAACCTAGACCATGATTTGAATCTGCTCAGGTCTCGCCTTCTTTTTCCTCGTAATACTCATTTTATTAGGCACTAAGTTAAAAGCTATGTTATCGCTAATTGTACTTAAAAACTATATTATCGCTAATGCATGTAAATGGAGACCAAAAGCATATAAAGAGATGAAAAAGTCATACCTCACATGTGGTCATTGTATTCTAAGAAGATTTTGATTGGAAAAGACCAAATGATCATACCAGATTTCCAGTGAGATGATATGAGGAAAGATCTGATGATGATGGACACATGTGGGTCATTATATTCTAAGAAGATTTTGATTGGAAAAGACCAAATGATCGTACCAGATCGCCAGTGAGATGATATGAGGAAAGCTCAGATGATGATGGACCATGCTGATGGGGCCGACTGGTGCATTTTTCTTTTTAGGATGGTTAATAAATGCCCCAATGTTGAGTTATCACTGTCTCCGAAATTGCCCCAGTCTTGCTTGTCATCTAGGATAATCACTTTGTATATTTCACAGATGGGCTGATAAGATACCGAGATTGCAAGAGTATTTTACCTCATGACCCCCATGGTGAACAGGTAGTGGATTTGGGCTTTGATTCTTGGGTGCCCCAATCATCATTTTTGACTTGTAGGAGCGATTAGCTTTGATGATTTTCCTCTAATTTGAGGAAGACTTGTGATCGAGGGTTTCAGCTCTTTGAAGGTCTTTGCTGATGATCATGTTTGATATATTACTGTGTTGTCATTTCAACTTTGATGATTGATGTCGAGAGGCCTTCGGACTCCACGTAATTGGACCTAAGAGCCCAGCTTGGTTGGTGATGTGATGGCTTCAACTGGATTTGTTTTGATCTGTGAGGTTTAATTTGTGGCCTTTTTAGGGAATAAGTCGTTGGGTATGAGATAGACTTTGCCACGACGATAGCCCATGTACTTCTGTAGGTCAAAGAAGATCAAGCCTTCTCGCACTTCAGGAGTGATGATTTGCTGACGAGTTGCATCTTATGATGATTACCATTTCATCCTTGTAATTTTTGTCTTGCTGTGTCGCTGTCTCTTCCTTTCCAGGACTTGTGCCAAATTTGATGGAGTGACATTAAGGTGCCGTTGGATCTTCTTAACATGGGTCGCTGACCTTGAGGGGTAGGCTTTTCAGGTTTGATTTGGTGTCTTGAGACTGGTATTTGGGTTTATATTTGGGGTTGGATTTCGGTTTTAGATGTTTCTTTTGAGGGTTAGACCGCACCATAGATGGCTGCCTACGTACTCCCATTGATGGAGGGAGATCAGGTCTTTCGTAGTTCAAGCTCAAACTGACTAGACCTGATTGGTTTGATTTTTTTTATTTTGATTTTTTTAACATGGAAAGTAAAAGACATAACACTAAGAAAGTGATAACATCCCCACACCTCTTGGAGCCTACAACCGTATCCTCTGGATCTATGTCTTCCTGGCTAGCTGAAGCCTGATAGTCTAGTTATCAGTGGTTATATTGCCTTTGAGGCTCGCAATAGAGGTTACCTCTTGGTCATGAATATCTTTAATCACTGCCATAACTTGATCACCTCCTGATTCAGCACATCCCTCAAGGATGCTCAAATTGGACCGGTCGCAAAAAGGGATGAACTCTTGATTCCTCGATGGGTTGGTTTCCCCGACAACCTCACCACATTTTTCTTCATCTGTTACCCTTCATCTTTTTCAATGGCTTGAGAGGATTTAACTATGAAATCTCTCTCAAACTGTTGTTGTTTTCCTTGTAAGGAACTATTTTTTTGGCTTTTTCTACACCGGGAAAGATCAGTATTTCCTCCTCATCATCCAGGAGGGTATAATCAGGAATGTGGTCGTTAACTTTGGGCAACATGATGTTTGATAGTGGCGGAGGAATTTCCTTAGGGAACTCTCTTATTTCGTCTGCCACTCCCCGTATTATGATCAGTTCACCTTGCGATCCGCCACCATTGGTGTTCATAGCTACCACTTCCTTTGAACTGTCTGTCTCACATGGAAATCTTAAGCTCTTTATTTCCCTTTCGCCTTTTTTGGTTATGGGGATTTCTATCTTCAGCTCTCCATTTTCAATGAGATCCTGGATTATGTGTCGCAGAGACCAACATTCTATAATCGCATGACTCGGTGAGTTAGAATGGTAGAGACATATCTTGGTGGGATCATAACTTTTTTCCCTAGGATCTGCGGGAGGCAGCAACTCAGTAATCTTTCCTTCACTTATCAGACGGTGTAGCATCTCTTCATTTGATTTGTTAAGAGGGGTGAATTTTTGGTCTCTTTTGGAGGTTGTTTAATCTTTCTTCTTTGAGAATTCGCATTCCCCCAAGCGATCTTTCCGCTAGCGAGATCTTCTAGTAATTTTATGCCCTTTCAGCCTGCTTTGATCTTCTTCAGTTAGCTAGTTCATCTTGGAGAGATATAGGCTTGCATTCTGGCTAACCTCTTCCTTCTCTTGGTTTCTTAATAATTGAGTGAAAAGCTCCCAGTAACCTGATGTTGGCGCACTATCAGATTAGCTAATAGATTTACTTGATGTTGGATCGTCCCCAATTTTTGACTTACTGTCATATACTCCTCTGAATTTTCCCACTCTAGGACATTTGTTCTGCTCCTTTGGGGGTATTCCTTCATTCTTTGTATGTACTTGCGATTTGGGTTCATTTCAGCGCTTCCTGACCCGATTATGTTCAATCCCTCTATATCATGTGCAGTAGAAGGTTGGTGTTAACATTTGGCTGGTCAGGTCGTTGGACTACAACATCTCCACTTTCGATCAAATTTTGGATTTTATGCTTTAAGGACCAACAATCTTGTGTATCATGTCTTGGAGACCCTAAGTGGTAAGTACATCTCTTACTTGGATCGTATCTTTTGCTATTTGGATCCAGAGGTGGAGCCAAATCGGTAATTTGTTTGCGGTCCATTAACAACGCCAATACGTTCTCAAGGGAATCGCCCAGTGGAGAGAACACCTGATTTTCTGTTCTTTCAAATTTTCTTTATCTTTCCTGGCCTTGGTTGAATGCGGCCTGTTGTTTCAATGATAGATCACCTTCCTTCATCCAAATGGGGGGGGGGACTATGGTTGGGTTTCCAAGCTTGCCCTTGTAAAACGAGGGATACATCTTCATCGCCTTTCTTGGGTACCCTCTTGGGAGCGTTCGCATAGTTTCCAAACTGTATATGCTCGGCGACTACTTCTAAGGCTGTGAGATCTTTAATCTTGCCCCGTTTTCAATCCCATCTCTGCTAGTTTTGCAATGTTTGATCATCTCTAAGAATGACTTTCCTATTCCAGCTAAGATCCTCTCATAGTAAGGTGCCTCTTGGATGTCTATGAAAGTCATCACCATTTCAGTTTCTGACATAGGCGGGCTAACCTGTGCTGCCATACACCTCCATCTTTAGTCATATTCACTGAAAGACTCAGTACTCTTCTTTTTGGCTTTAGTCACTTGGTATCGATCCGGTGCCATTTGTAACTGAAAACTGTACTGATTTAGGAAGGCGTTGGCTAACTCTTCCCAGCTGTAGATTTTGTCATTGCTAAGTCGGGCATACAAGGCTCTAGCTTCTCCAGTTAAACTTTTATGGAATAGCTACATTATGAGTTTCTTGTCCTCTGCATAGGATCCGAGTTCTCCTATGTACATTTTCAAATGGGTATAAGGATCCCCCATCCCGTTGTACTTTTCAAAATCCAGGACTTGGAATTTCTCTGGATAACGAGCCCCTGGGAATATGCAGAGATCTGAGTAGTTGACACTTCCATAAGTTCCAGTCCCTTTGATTGACCGTATGGTTTCTTCCATTTGTTGGACTTTCTTTCGAATATCACCAGTTTCACGGTCTTCCTTGAGATTTATGATTTCAGGGGTTTTGTTGGTTCCTTCACTGGATTGAGGTTTAAGTTTCTGTATCTCCCCTTTTTTTGTCAAAACTTTGATTTTCACTCTGTGAGGAGGACTTTGGTTAAGTGGGTGTCTGTTGGTCCTGATTATTTTTACTTTGTTCTTTCAGCAAGATAGCCAACTCTGCTATTTGATCCTTAAGTCCCTCAAACTCCTTTTGAGATACGGAACCTAATTCGTGTTGGGCACTTTCAGCCATGCCGGTGGATAGGCATTGTGCCTTCTTAGATTTCGATTTGGTAATGAGACCAATCTTGCCTACAAAAAGAGTAGGTAGTTTATTCTTGATAAACACTAACAGTATGCATGTTGTGCAACGTGTCAGTTTTAGGGTTTTTTTTAATATTTTCTTGCAAAACATAGGTCAGTTGTTTTGATGGCAAGATAGCATGACATTTATAACAGGATTTGATATTTGACATTGAATTAACATTTAATATTTGACATGAATTGACATTTTGACATGGAATTGAAAGGGAAAGGCATGAAGAGTCTTCCCTTCGCGTTTGGTTTATCAGAGGCTGACCTATCTTAGGTTTACTCTCACGGCTTTTCGGCATGAAGGTTCCCAGATAATCGCAATCTACTAGATGGGAAGTTAATCCAATCTTTCAATTGCAACGGATCTGAGTGGCCCCTTTTCCTGAGCCTCGCGGGATTAGTCTCCTATTGAGTCTAGTAATCAACCACCGACGGGTTTGCCTCCTAGTGGAGGAATCACACAACATACATTCACATACATCGCGTCTCACCATATGCAATATGATGACATTGTGCGAAGCACTAATATAAAGCATTGTAAAGAAGCATTCATTCACACACAAGCATTGTAAAGAAAGCATTCATCACACGAAGATAAAAGGGAATTGAAAAGATTGAAATGCGGCTTAAGCCCTCTAACATCCCCAGCGGAGTCACCACCTGTCGACGCCGGGAGAATTTCCTATCGCGTTCTCTACCCTTTAGATTTTGCTATGTTGATTTTATCTTTCTTTAAGGGTGAGATTTTAGAAAAGACCGACATACAATGTCGACGATTTGAAAAGATTAATTTTAATGATTGAGCCAAATTAGACAGAGCCGCCAGTTGGTATGAGTTTAAATGGTTGTACCAAATCAATCGGATTTTGAAAGGTTTTCGCAATATGGCCCAATATGTGACTCCATTTAATTTTGTCTGTAACCCGATATTCATAGAGCTCGGGGGCTTGCTTAAGCGAGGGGAAGGTGTTAGGCACCCCTTGACTTCTAGTGAAACACGGTTATCGCTAAGTTTCCATTCCCTATGCATTTAATGTGTGTGTGTGTGTGTATGATGCAGATAAGTGTGCTCGCAGTGCTTTATTTGAAAGTAGTGATGTGCCTCTTTGGACCTATGTACAAAGGGTTTGATTTACATAAAAATTCATTTTTTCAGTTAAAGCATATGAAAGTGATGTTTTGAAATCTGGTTTTCAAACCCTTTTGCTCAAATAGGAATCGAGGCCCTTTGATACTTCCAATTTTATTCTAGAATCGGCTTGATTTGATTTTTTTGAGATGTGAAGCATCTTTGACAGTAAATGAAACTATTTACAAAGGTCGGGCTCCTTGTGGGCATGTAAGCCATCTAAGTAAGACCGAGCACCACATACATAATTTTTCACTATATTGGGGCCTTAAATCCGAATACTGTTTTAAGGCTCAAGGTTTACATTTACAATGGCTTGCAAGCTGGCTATACAACTAAAACAAGTCCATCACGGGAACTAAATTTAGATCCATTGATTGAATCATCGACCCTGATGTTCCTAGGCTCACAAATCATCATTTCATAGCTTGCACAATGCATATATTAAAATAAAGTACATAACTATTCTAGAACGCACTAAACAAATGATTCATCAGTTAAATCCTTGTATGCGAGTAGCCAAGCTTTTCGTTTTCTCTAGATACAGATATAGAGTCACATGGTTGCTAAATATTTACAAACTAGAAAGTAAACTAGATCTACCTAGATCATAGCCAGTTTAGCTCAAAAGGTTCAAGTTTTATAACTTTTGAACCGGTTAAAAGCTAGATCTGGCTAGATATAGATCTAGTCAATACACTTTAAATACTAACTATTTACACAAAATGAAAGGTTAAAAAGTTTGATCTATGCAATATTAACTAAGATCTATATATATAGCACTTATATATATAGTAAAGCAAGAAATAAGCACAGATCTGAAAAGATCTTACAGTTTAGCACGAGATTTGCTAACGAACGACTTTTCGCACCTTAAAACTCAACTTCCACTGGTTAAAACTTGATATGTTGCAATATATATGTATATGAGTGTTTATAGAAGATATTTACAGAGTTTAAACGCAAGAAGTAGTCTCTTTATCTCTCTTAAATCGACCCTCTCTCTCTAACTTCCTCTCTCTAGCTCTCTCTTCTCAAATAAGCTAAGATCCGGATTTTTATAACTGAAAAAGGGGGAGCCACAGGTCTACCTGGGGTAGCAGCGGGTACACCTGTGTAAGCCCGAAGTGGGCCCCACTTGCTCAGTTTTTGTCTTGGGAGGTCAGGTTTTCATATTGCGCGCTGGAACGGCCATAACTCTCAATCCGGGAGGAGTTAGAAGACGTGCCATGTCATTCCGAAAAGCTCTTTACAATTGCTTCGAATTATATATTATTTGACAAATTCTGAGTTCGGGAAGATAGGAAAAAAGGGGAAAAATCATCCTTAGGTAGATATCATATAGCCATTCGCCTTGTTGTGTGCTGGGAAACTTGCTCCTTTTAATCTGGGAATAGTTGGTAGATGCGCCATACCATTCCGGAAAGCTTTTTCCAAGGGCTATATAATGAAACTGGGCTTGAACATTTTTGAATCCGGTAAGATGGGTCCATGACCAGAATAACATCTTCAGGTCTTCGCACGTAGTCCGTTGAGCTGACTTGCATAGTTTGCACTTGGGATTGCTGCGGTGGTTCTTTGTGAGCCTATCCTCAGCTGGATGATTTTTTTTTCTATGTAGTGTTTGGAAAAATGACTATCTTTGCTTTCTCGGGGTTATCTTCGGGTTTACAGTGGCTGTCTTCCCTCAGAGTTGTCTTTAGGGCTGAAACTGTGATGTTGTTTTCCTTCGGGGTTGTCTCTGGGGTTTGATTTGATGTCCCACGGGACTGTCTTCGTGGTTTGATGTTATAATCATCCGGGGCTGTCTCTGTAGTGGAAGAAGACTCTTTTGCCCTCCTTCAAGGTTAGTAAAAGGAAATCAAAATTTCGAGTGTCTACAAACGCCATTCCTCAATGGTGATTAGAGGAGAATGTATGTATGATGCAGCCATATGGATTTGTTTCATTGGTTGGAGCAAATCATGTTTATGAGCTACAACAATCTATTTATGAATTGAAGCAAGCTTCTCAAAGATGGGACATTCATTTTGATGAGACAATCAAAAGAGTTTGATTTTATCAAAAACGAGAACGAACCTACTGTGTACAAAATGGTCAGTGGGAGCGCTATGACATTCCTATTATTATATGTTGATATATTACGGATAAGGAATGACATACCAATGCTACAATCAGTAAACATAAAGTTGTCTAAACATTCCTCCATGAATGATTTGGGAGGAACATCCTATATTTTGGGATAAAGATCTATATAGATAGATTTTAAAGGATGCTCGGCTAATAAGTTGTATTAATATTATTACTGTTAGTAATAATTTTCTAAGAGATAAAATTAATATTCGGGTAAAATGCAAATGTGACAACTGAATTTTAGGCGTTTTTGAGTATTGAGCCATTTTCTTTTTGTCAACGCAAAATAAGACCCTTTCTGTCATGAAATGTGGATTAACCCTCAGTACCACATGTGCATCGACTTGCCTACGTGGCACACGCGGCAACACTGATGTCAACTTTAATCAAATTAATTCCTAAAAAGACGCCACTCCCCATATTTGATCCCAAAATCTAAAGTTTAAGGTTTTGGCCAAGAAATCATCCAAGTACAACAGGCATATCTACTAAATTACCCAAATAATATTGCTATATACTAAATCAATTCATAACAATTAAATAAAACAAACAGAGATGACGAACAAAGGAGTAGGAGAATTATTTTGATAAATATTTCATTTTTTTATAAATTATATATTGTTTACTATAATTTAGCTTTATATATTTATTTTTGGTAATGGGATTTTTTTATATAATAATAATAATAATAATGAGTATAAAATTTAATCATTTTAATATTTTGCTGGATGAAATGAATTGATTTGGTATAAATCTTAATTCTTTTGCTAAATTAACATCTTGTTTTTTGTAGCTTAGGTGGTCTCATGACTAAGATTTTAATCTTAGGGTTTTGGGTTCGATTCTTGGGGGGGCCATGTTTTTGACAATTAATTGGAAAATGTACACGTAAGCGGTTCCACGTGGCAAAAATGTACACGTAAGCGGTGCTACATGTGTCACATAGGCAAGTCAACGCACATATGACATCTGAGCATTCAATATCCAAATTACAGAAAGGGGCTCGATTTGCGTTGACTAAAAGAAAGAGGATCAATAACCAAAAATACTTAAAGTT